>CAUIVZ010000002.1:24374573-24430326 GCA_961763995.1 Juglans cinerea | reverse complement strand
CCTTTCCTCCTAGAACTCTAGGGGCTGAAATCCAATCACACGATCCTCTACACTTGGAGCACGATCACACTTAAGGAGAGATGAAAAGTAAAGTGAAAATCCTCAAGATGATTTTCCCTTCATAAGCACACGAAATATATCTCAATGATCCTTGATTTTTAACTCCTTAGAAAGTCATGAAACCGAATCCCATTAAATATTAGATCTGGAAATAGTCTCAGTTGAAATAGGATTCTGCTAACACGCAGAGTCAGGTGCGAGAATGTTTCTTGACAGATTGCTAACATTCCGCGATCATTCTTCTTTGTAGTTACTGAACTGTATTCAACTTCTGTTCTGAATAATTGCAGATATTTCTGAGTTTGAGTTTCATGTTGCTGACTTATCTAACCAACCTTAAAGACTTCTAAATAAACTTAATGTTGTTCAAAATAAAGTCAACAATTGTTTTACATTCATTCAAATTCAAATTTATAATGATAAGATAAACTTTATCATTTAGTCATCTAATCCTAGCCAACTTTAGCATTTACAAAGGAGATAGTCAGCTTGCATTTTTTTTTAAGTACTTGCCTTTGTGAGTTGTTATAATGCATTGAGCCTTGTAATTAATGACTTCGTTCCTGATCATCTTCCCTTGTTCGCCCTTGCATGTGTTACTCGATCGTCTATGTTCTACAAACCTCCATTTCATATATCTTGTCATAGTAAACTTTGTTCGCCCTTAATTAATTCAGTTGTGTTACCCTTTGCCTACCTCATTCACCCAATTCTCGTCCTTGCTTTGCCTACTCTTATTTCGATCACTTGTTCTTGCTATCGCTTTATTCTTGTAGCTCTTGTTAGTTCAGTTTGGTCGTTTTGTCTCGACTCAAGTTGCTCTCATTGTTTCTGCTTATTCATTGCACTCTCGTTGCTCTTGCTTTCCTATCACTTGCTCGCCTGTCTTGTTCGAGCTATATATCCACCTCAGTGAGCTTAGCACAATTCCCAACATGTAGAAGAGGAGGAGTTAGCCCGATTTGGTTTCACAAACTTTTGAAAACATAGGTCCCTATTACATGGATATGAAATAAATTAAATATCTTGATTATAATGAAAATCAAATATCTTGATTCGATAATTATGAAAAATCATATAAGGTAATTATCGAATCAAAATTTTGGTTTAATATTATCTCCAACATCTCCCTTAAAGTTATGGTGGAGAACTTTAAAATCTTGAGTTTGAGATTTGAGTGTAGCCTTTATATCCGTTTTCTGATTGCCGATAAAATGATTAGAGTGACGTTGGTGATAAAGTGATTGTCAGCTAGAATATCAAATCTAGAGATATGGTCAACAATGGGTTGATAACACTAACTATAGGCTGAAAGATTGAGTCAACAATGAACTAAATATGACATTGGTCAACTATAGGACTAAAATCAAAAGGTCAAAAATGGGTATGAGGCTTCAAGTAATACTCACAACAGATCAAAACCTAATAAAAAAGGTTTACATTTAATAAAGATACTCTAAAGGCATGGATTTGAAGCAAAGCATGGTTAAATGAATGAAGATTCCATGAGAGGTAAATCTAGCTTAACTTTTAAAAAAAATAGCCCACAAGATTGAGTTTGACGTTAGCCATTAAGGATTTTGATATTATGGTAGAAAATAAAATACTATAGAAAATGAGATGATCAAGAGGATGAGGATAGAGATGAGGAGTACAAGAGACTTTGTGGCTACATTTTGACTATGATCAATTGTGATTGAATCCAAAATATAGGTTTCTATAAGGTAAATATCTTGATTATTATGAAAATCAAATCACTTAATTTAATAATTATGAAACTCAAACCACTTAATTTGATAATACTGAAAACTCAAATTAGGATAATAATTATTAAATTAAATCCTTGGTTTGATATTATTTCAACACATGATTTATGCCGAAGTTTTCATTTTTACATGGTTTATGGCTGCAGCTTTCATTTTTCAGAGTTGAAAACACACCTTAATAAATTCAGTTTATCGACATGGTAAAAGCATGGAGATACTTGCCGGGCTGTGCAATGTTGGGACATAGATTACGTAAAAGAGGGAAGCTTGGTAGCTGCTCATGTTTTAGCCAGCAAGGAGGCTTTACTTTTGGAGCACGACATTGCGAGCACAGCCACAGAGGATATTCGGAATTGCATTCAGCCTATTGCATTAGCTGAACTTTTGCACGATGATTAATAAAAGTTAATTATTGCTTGATTACCAAACAATCAAAAGGGCAGAAAATGCATTTAATCGTTATGATTTGTCATGCTCCCGCAAAATTGATCTCCATATGATACAATTTTTAGGGCAAAAATCGCTTTGACTGGCCGTAATCACTGAAGTACTGCTCTTGGGTTTTCATTGTTTTTGTAATGTGGGTTGCTTCCTTTTATGATAAATTTTCATTGAAAGATACCTTTTAAGTTAATTGCTAAAACTGGCATGAACAGACAAGACATTGAAGAACATTTTCTTGGGCAGAAAACGTACAATTTACACCACTAGCAAGCAAAGGAAAATATAAAAAATAGGAGGAGGAGGAAGAAGAAGAAGAAGAAGAAGAAGAAGAAGAAGAAGAAGAAGAAGAAGAAGAAAGAGAAGAAGAAGAGGAAGAAGAAGTCAGGAATCAGTGAAAAAATAAATTACATTAGAATTAACAAATCTAGTACAACTGTTAACAACAACATATGTCAGGTTTCAAGGTATTGCCCAAAATAAGGGAAACTTTACCAAATCCCCTCAGCAAAAACCCATCCCACCCAGAAAACCAAACACCAAAACCCTTCTTACCTATTCACTAAATCTCCCTCGCTATTCCTCTTGACAAGTGCAAAGTAACCCAAAACAGCACAAACAGCAGCCACAACATTCCCTTCCTTCAACAAGATCTTGACCACAAAGCTAACAATTTCCCTAGTAATCTTCCTCCCTTCCACAACCAAAGTGCTCCTGGGCTTCCCAAAGAAGGTGAGTAAAACCATAACTGTGATCCATGTCACCAAAGTGGTAGGAACCAACACTGCTAGGGCTGCAACCATTGAAAGCACCCCAAAAACAGCCCCAAGAAGCACAGAGGCATAGAGGGCAGGCCATCTAGAAGCTGAGGAAGACTGCTGGGCTTGTAATTTGTACCAAGAAAGTATGGATTTGAGGAAATTCCAGGACGAAGTTAAAAGCATGGCATATACGGTAACAAAAATACATACCCATGTTCTCCTTTTGCTCATAACCCTAAGAAGTAAGACGTACGATGATGATGAAGATGAAGAGGATGACGATGATGCCTGTGGTGAAGTGGGTATGGTTTCTTGGTCTTCTTCCATGTAGTCTGCCATTGAAACAGCTTGATATTACCTCAAAATCTGCTCTCAACAAGAAACTCTCTCTCTCTCTGGTTTCTTCTATTTTCTTTATTTTTTGTGTGTTGGGTAGTGGTACACTCTGTGTCGGTCTCTGGAAATAGATGAAAAAGTAGATATTATTAAGGGAAATGCCATGCATCTGCCCACACTGGCACACAATTCATATTATTTTTTTTTTTTACATTTAATATGTTGTGTGTGTACCGGTGTGGAGCAGATATAAATATTTTTCCATTATTAAGATTAGGTTAAACAAAAAATAAGAGAGAATCTCACGCGCGAGAGATGATGTCTGTTTTCAAGTTTCTTTTCGGTCGTCTCGGGCGGTTCATTGGAGCCTGTTGACAATTTTCGACATCATTCGCAAATTCGTTACCGAAATGATATAAAATAATAGAGTATTAGAATAGAGCTTATGATAAATTCAACATAACTCGTTAGTATCACTTATAAGTTTCTTCATACATCATTTTTATAATATATTATTATGTCGGTAATCCTCACAATTATGGATGTAAACGAGATAAACTTGAACTATTAATCATAAGAGTAATGTTACATACAATCGTGGAATGCGCAAGTACCGTGCAGTCGTTTTGAAAAAGAGTGGAGTTCACTATTAAAAAATTAATTTTTTTTCATGTAGATTTCGTATTTATTTACTTTTTTCAAAGTGACTGCACGACGTTTGCACACTCACGACTGCAAGTATCATTTCTATAATCATAATATCTTTATATACATATTATATTTATATATATATATATATTAATCATATATTATTCAAGAAATACGCAAACTATTTCTTTTTATCTTTTTCAATATTTAAGATATTCTCATTATAAACTTAAAATAACGTTATTAATAATTAATTAATATGAAGTTATTCAAGTTTATACAAATCAAATTGAATTTAATAAGAGATATATGTTTAATATTTAATAATAATTTATATTTACAAACGAGTCATTTAATAAACAAATTGAGTTAAACTCTAATTTGACTGCGTCCATCTCAAATTGCTTGATAATCAATCCTATTTATTTATTTATTTATAGTCCTACTCACAACACCCATAATACAAGCTTTCAAGAAGGGTTAAGGACTCGTGAATAAATTCCTCGTGAGTTTTTACACACAAATATTAATGAAACAAAATAAATATGGTTACATTTTATAACAAGGAATTCCAAAGTTGATGTGTTTTCAATTTTTATTTTCTTCATAAACTCATTGGTATTTTATATTGGACAATGATAGGAAGATCAGGAATGGTATCCCGCGCATTGTACCGATAGGTGCAAATATACTTTTTTTTTCAAACATATTTTTATATATATCTTTAAACATTTTTAAAAAATAAAAAATATCAATTCATTAATAATTACTTTCTTAACTATTAAGTTAAAAAAAAAACAATCTATAACTCTTGTCGATAAACATTCTCGGTTCAAATATTTTTTTCCTTTATATTTGTAAAATAACTGAATTTATTTTTTTAGGATTAAATGTTTTAGAGCATTCTTAATAGCTTATATATTATATCAAAAAATATAAATTATTTGAAGAATTGTTTAAAACTAAAATATAATTTATTACAGTAATCCGCTACATATAACAGATTTTTTATAATTCTATAACTCAAAATCTAAATTAAAATTTTTTTAGCTAATTCAATACATATAATTTATATAAAATTTAGTTATATTTTTTTTGGATGTCACTTGGCTAGCAGTACTCTAATGGGATGTGAGTGGAGAGTAAAGCCACGCGCGTATGAGGAAGTTGGTGGAGATCGCGAGCGTTCTCGAATTATAAAGCCGGATCGGGTTTCGGTTCAGGAAAACTGGACCCGCACGATTCGAATACTTTGTCCATTGTGACCAGTAGCAGAACACGTGTCAATATCTGATAGCATACAATTGGTACAGAGAACCGGACAAAAGCAAAACCCAGCAAACTGGTGTCCTCGAGAAGAACGACAGCTTGGGCTCTTTTCAGCTTTTGTTTATTTTTGGGCTTTTTAAGTTTTTGGAGTGTGGAAGTGACCAAAGCATATTCATTCAGTTATCGGCCTTTGCACCACAAGTCACATCTGGAGCGCCTTTCTTTTGCTCATGTTCTTCTTTTACACCTTTGCAGATTCTTGTGAAATTCCGTAGCACACCAGCTTTGTCCTCTGCTTGTTTCTTTTTTCTTTGCTTTGGGTATATTTATTAGAAAAATTCTATTTAAGTCTCATGCACTACACATAATCATTTTTATGATTTTTTTAATTTTATTCTCTTATCAAATGTGTGGTATATGAATTATGAGTAGAATAATTCAATTATTTTAAGAATAATAAAACCAAAAAAAACTTTAAAAAAACTTTAAAAAAATAAAAAAATTTTGGTGTGTGGTGTATGGGCTTATGAATAGCAATGCTCTATTTATTAATGATAGCTCCTCTAGCAACAAACAGATACTATAAAATTAAATTTATAAATTAAATTAATTTCATATAATACGTTTGTAAAGGACGTATCCTACCATCGGTTGTGATCATTAACCTATAAATTGTTAAGTGGGCGGTACGGTATGTCTGGAACTCTTCCGATGCTTAAGTCAGCGATAAATGACAAATAATAATTAAATAATGCTAAAATCAGATCGATCGAATGTTACCTGTTTCTCCTATATATATAGGCATGGAGAATGTTGGATAAATACTATAAACTGATTAATTTTGCGTAATACTTAGCCATTAGAACGCTTATCCATGATGTATCGGAGTTATCTAATCACCACGTTATCCATATTTATGATGTGAGGTTTATTCCTCCCTAATAACCAGGGTGGCTAGGGTCTTCGTTAAACTACACTTGAGTAGCTATCCTTTATGGATGATGGGCCTTGGGCCCCTAGTTTGGGTTAGACTAATATTAACTCCTCCAACGTTAGATTTTTTTTATTATAAAAATAACTTTATAGTCTAACATATAATATCAACCTATATAAGTTTACAAGTTTACTTTTATAAATCTATTTGTGACTACAACATTTCTCATTTATGAAAATAAAAACTGTCTTGCATAATAAATTTGAAAAAAAATCATTGTCTAAACATTAAAAAAGAAAGTATATATATATATATATATATATATAGAGAGAGAGAGAGAGAGAGAGAGAGAGAGAGATAAAATACATATTATATAGAGATGATTAGAGGAGACAACAGCGGAAATTGTTGACAAATTCCAACACTAACTTTTATTGAAGTTTTGGTCCACAAGGTCATGCTGTTTTTAGTATTGTCGAGATGAGGAGTCCCTTCCACTTGATTTCTACAAAACAAAAGAAAAAAAACCCTAGAAATATAGATTATATTGTTTGATTATGGGAAAGGGTGGCAAATAAAGAGAAGAAAATATGCTTTGACAGTTTTTTTTTTCCTTGCAATATTTCTCTCTTCAAATCTCTCCCAATTTGGAGGAAAAAAAAAACTTTTGAGTGCATCTAATGATTTTTAAATTTATTTTTTCTTTTCCCTTCTAATTTACTGACCAAGCAAAGGAGAACATTAAAAGATTAGAATTTATCTTCTTTTCCTTTCAACTTAAGATTAGAATATTGATAATTTATTAACAATTATTTCATGTAATACTTGCTCCTTCCATCAGTATATTAAAGTGTCGCATAGTCGTTTTGAAAATGAGTAGAAAATATTATTAAAAAATTATTATTTTTTCACGTAAATCTTTTATTTATTTATTTATTTATTTTTAAAATATTACTCGATGCCAAATTAGAAAAAGTTTGTTCTTACAACCCTTAATTTAATTCATATATAGACCCATTATTACTTGATCGTATGGACTGGATTCTTCTAGGAGCCCGGCAATTTTTCGAATTTCAAAGCACAAACATTGATGAGAAATCACGTGATCATGCTCAGTTGTTTACTAAGGAGAAGAAGATGAACTGACCTGGGGAGGCCGCATTGAAGGAATTATGGTACGTTGCATGCAATTTCTTTTCTTTTTTAGAATTTTCGGAGAAAGTGTCATAGTTGATATTCGGGCTCAAATCGAGTTAGCCGAGTTGGTTTTTGACTTGCGGAGTTAAAAATTTTTATTTAATTTTTGTTTAACTTTGATCTAAGTTAAATTTTCAACTCAAACTCAAATTCGAACTCGTCTAAAAAATGAACTCGAATCAAGCCGAGATTGGCTTCAATTATTATTATCATTTATTATTTTTAAATAAGATTTAATAATTAATAAATTAGATAAATAAAAAATAAAAAATCTAATATTGAATTTGTACAACTAACAAGTAAAACTTCTATTGAATTATAATATTTTAAAAATTTATAAATAATTAATATCTAACTAGCTAGTGATATTTATCCATAAATATATTATATAATAACAATATATTATATACCTACATAAATTATTAATACATACACATAATATGATAGCATATATCTAATTCATATATGGTTCCTACATATTAGTATATGAAATTATTAAATCTTATCGACTAATTATTGTACAAATTATAAAATATAGTTATGAAGTATATTCAATATATGATACTACAAAAAATCTTACTTTTTGCGGCTATTTAAATTTTCGCCGGCTAGATTTTGGACTCAAATGGCCAGTTTTTAGTGTTGGGGTGTTTTGGCTCTGGCGAAGTCGATATCAGTGGGGAAAATATTTTTTTTGCGTCTAAAAGTTGCCGCCGCAACAAATAATTGTAGCAATTGGCTCTTATATAACACTTGGAGTTATTGTGGCGATCGAAAGTCATAGCGAGAAAAATTTTGCTGTTATGAATTTATCGCTACAAAAAAAGTTGCGGCAATTAGTCATTATATTTAATTTGGAGTTATTGTGGTGATCGTAATTCGCGACAACAAAAATATGTGTCTACCATTTGATTGCCGCAACAAAAAGTCGCAGCATACAAGTGATATTATTGTTCTGGGACCTATTGTGGCGAGAAAACGTCGTGGCAACAAATATTGGGGGACACGAATCGACTGAGAAACCCCATCCATGTTTCATTTCATCCCCAATCTATCCCAATACTCATCTCTCTCCCTCTCTCTCTTGTCCCTAAAATATTTCATATCGCTGGTAAAAACAAGCTGACTCGCCTGCTGCGGCGCCACTGGTCTCTGCCGGACATAGTAAGTTTATATCTCCGCTGTCTTTGGATTTCTTTTTATCGATCTGTGAGGTCTCTATCTCACAGTTATGGTCACTCTCTGATCTTATCTATGCCTCTCGCTCTAGCAAAGTGTATCTCCTCCATTGTTAGACTACTCCACGTTGTCCTTACCGAAGATTTCTGCCAGTGAACGTGTGACACCTCCTTTACTCTATCTTTATTTTAGGAGGTAAGAAGATCTCTACTTCAATCGTTTTTCTTTCCTCTTATCAATAATTTGCATGTTGATATATAGAGTGTATAAAGTGTATTAATTAATATAATCAACAAGGCAGATCATGATGTTTCGTGGTCATCATTTTGCAAAATTTCTGAGATAGCGATTTCTGTCTCCTAATTCCTATAGCAATATTATTGGGGTCTTTCAATAGGTTCCATTTTCAATCCCTTTAGGCTAGTTCCTGTGTTGTTTCTAAGTTTTTCCTCTTTTTGCATGCAAATCAGCATCATATATATATATAGGTAGATATAAATTGTGGACATGGATAAGTATTGGGTTACCCAAACCAATTTTGTTATTGTGTACTTTGTTGTGTTATTGTCCACACGATCGAGATCATTTATTCTCAACAAAGGATTAAGTATTTTGCTCCATGTCCTGTCCATACACAATAAAGAGATATCGTCTCTTCTTTTTTGTTGGTTGCAAATGGAAGTGCAAAATAAATAGCACTTTCATGCACATAGACAGTTTGATTTCAAGCATAGCTTATACTAGAAATTTAGAAACATATATTACGATTCATAATATTGTGTCATTTGGTGAAGAGAAATTATACAATCATGTGATATAGCCATTGCAGGAATACATATTGGTAGCACTAGCTTGTAAAACTGTGATTTTTGTGACCCATCAACTTATATTACTCAGTGTTGTGGATCTAATTTATTTTTGGAATTTGTCTTCCCACTCTGTTTAAATCTTTTACTTACGTAGCTAGAGTTAATTCTATGCTGCCATTATTACCTGTTTGGTGGTTTTTGGATTTTGAGTACAAATTATTCATTGTTTTGTCAATCCATGCTGCTATTTGATTTCTGACTGGATGTATGCTATAAACTAGTGTATCTTGATTTAGTCATTTGCTAAAAAATGTCCATGCACTACTAATGACATCTAACTATATCCTTGACTGCATAGTTTCTCGCTGACAGTATGGGTGTAAGAATTGCCCTAAAACCTGTTACAATCATATTCGTAACTCTTCTTGCAATATAAGCTAGTAAATTCATAAATACATTTTGTATTTTGCTGTGTTGGTACAATAGTAATTCCAATTGTTCTTTCTTTATACAATTCGTTGACTGCAACTGCAATATTGATGTTATTCTTGAGATTTTATTATTTTGAGCAGAATATCTGCAATGGTCTACCTCGATGGGTATTTAAATTATTCCTAGGTATTACGTAGCCAACCAAAGGAACTCACTTGGTTCCTTGGGTTCATAATTGTTAGTCTGAAATTGTGGCCGTGGATAAGTATGGTATGTGTTATTTGAAATGACGACTACTGTTTATATATTCTGTTTTGATGTCCACATTGTAACATTTTCCGTGGGCAACGCTAAAAAAGTCACCCACGGGTCATGGAAGGTGATAGCACTTTCTACGTTGACCCCTTATTTCACCACCTTCTACATTCATACATTTTTATCAACGATACAACATCAATAAAAACCTAAAAATCTACTATTACGAAGGTCTCATAGGAAGAATGCACTTGTTCAATCTTTTTATATGGTGATCGAATGGTCTCATTTGTTTCGTAGATGGACAAAATTTGGATGAATATCACCGATAGATTTAGATCAAGCGAATATGCAAAAGGAGTTTTAGAATTCATCTTTTTCGCACGAGACCATGTAGTCAGGCATGATCAATTACGGTGTCAATGTAAAGGCTACTCAAATAAATTTTTCCTACCTACTATAATTGAGGTGGAGAGGCATATGTTCATTACAGGTATTGATCCAAGCTACACGACATGGATATTTCATGGCAAAGAGGAAATTTTAGTCTCCAGTGACAATGACGATAGGCATGATGCAGAACATGGTGACGAATTCATTGATGACATTGATGTCATGTTAGTCGACATCCGGGTTGGTTCAAATTTTATTCACGATTCAAACGACACATTCGGTGTTTGTGCCTCCACCTTGGACGACCCTCACTCAACCTCGAATGACCCTCATTCAACCTTGTCATTTGAGCAGCTATTGGAATTTGCCCATTCTCCTATTTATGAAGGATGTAAGAAGTATTCACAAATTTCTTTTACTGCCAAGTTGCTGCACATAAAAATAATAAGGGGTTGGAAATGAAATCATTTGATATGGTTTTTTCAACTGCTTAAGTCAGTTTTTCTCGATGCGCTCTTGCCCAACTCCTATCGGGAGTCGCGAAACTTGGAGCAAGGCTTGGGCTTCAATTACACCAAAATACATGCTTATCGAAATGACTGCATGTTATTCTGGAGGGAAAATAAAGATAAAGATGAATGCCCTAAATGTAAGGAATTACGTTGGATAGACGACTGAAACACGAAAAGACGTATTCCTCAAAAGGTTCTGCGATATTTCCTGTTGAAGCCAAGGTTACAACGGTTGTTTATGTCATAAAAAACATCATCATATATGAGATGGCATAGAGAATAACACGTCAAGGAAGAAGGTATCCTAAGGCATCTAGCTAACTTTAAGGAGTGAAAGACATTTGATCAGTGCATTCTTGGTTTGGGGAAGATGGTCGAAATGTCAGGCTTGGGCTTGCTAGGGACGATTTCAACCCCTTTAACAATTTGGCCAAACCTTAGAGCATCTGGCCAGTGATACTTGTTCCTTACAACTTGCCCCTGTGGTGTTGTATGAAAGAAACGTTCTTCATCACGTCACTTCTTATTCATGGACCAAGAGCACAAGGAAAGGAAATCAATGTGCATCTGCAACCGCTAATTGATGATCTCGTGGATCTATGGGAAAATGGTGTAGATACAAATAATCCAATGGTAGGCCGGACATTTTGACTGCATGCAATGTTATTGTGGACAATCAACGACTTTTCCGCATATAGAAACCTCTCCGAATGGAGCACTAAAGAAAAAATGGCATGTCCATCATGCAATCAGCAAACAGATTATTTGTGGTTGACATATGGTCGAAAGCATTATTATATGGGTCATCGTCGATTCTTGCCACCTGACCACATTTGGAGAAAGAAAAAGAGTATTTTTAATGGACGTGAAGATCATCGGCCCATACCTACACCATTGTTTGGAAAAGATATACTCAATCAACTGCAGAATATTCTAAATACAACGCTTGGCAAAGCGTTCAAGAAAAGAAAGCGAACCACTGAGAAGTTAAACTGGACGAAAAGAAGTATCTCCTTTCAATTGCCATATTGGGACAGTCTAAAGATTAGACATAATCTGGACGTGATGTACATAGAGAAGAACATATGTGATAATATCTTAAGAACTTTGATGAACATTCAAGGAAAAACCAAGGACCATCCTAACGCACGTCGTGACCTTTCCTAAGTATCATCCAACTCTAGTTTGCAGACTGAAGAATACCTCGATTTATTTGGGAAAGAGCGTATGGGCCGAGTGCCTGTTTGAGTTGGATTAATTCCTTATAATATTAATGTGCTTGGTGGAGTGCTGTTAAAAATTAATCTCATGTCGATTTTGAACTGATAGTGTTGGATATTGTATTTCATTTGTTATTGTGATTGCTAGTTTGCTTTGGTCTTTCACATGGATATGCAACATCAATCTATTGGCTACAAATGGTTGACCATGCATGGCCAGGTTGGCATAAATGTATTTTTTTTAATGTGGTATATGTGAAGGCATCATTGAAAGAAGTTATATATATGAAGTACTAATACATTAACTCATTTTGTTTCGATTTTGTAGGACCTGAGGATGGATGTGCTGCATGGATATTTTACAACTTTTTGGCAGAATGACGACAAGACTGTACGTAAGAGCTGGAGTACTAAGGGCATGATCATCAAGCTACAAAGGGTGATTTAGGATTAAGATCAAGTTTTGAGGTTCACATTTGTTGCACTAGTTCCTGGGTAATTGATAAACAATGATGGATGAATATTATTAGGCCAGTACTAGTTAGACAGGTTGTTGCATCTTTAGTTATGTATGATCAATGACATTGTGGCTAGCTTTGGCATGTGGTCATTGGATTTGTCATGAACGACAACATATATAGTCAGTAGGCTGTATGATGGCTTTAGGCATGCGCTTGTCCCTGCATGTTCTTCATGAATGGATGATGTTAGCCTCTTCTGTTGTGTTATATGAAGTACCTACATTTATGTTGTGTTATATATATGAGCTAAGTTATTTTTTTTAAACCGGCAAATATGATTGATGAATTAAGTAAACTTCTTAGCATGCTAAAGCAGTATGGGGAAAATAAAATTTTAACGAATGCAAATTGCCAACTACACACTCTCATCTACAGCAATGAAAAAGAAAATTAATTAAAAAAAAATTTCACACTACTTTCTGCCGATCTAAGGTCGCCAGAAAAAGAAATTAAGTCTTTGCCTTTGGTGGCGACCAAAATTGTCCTTAAAAATACTATTTCTGGTGATTACACTATCACTAGAAAAGGGTCTACATCAATGGATAATTGTGGCGATACCGTGTGGTGGTTACTCCTTTTTTTTTCTTGTGTTTGCCAACAACTTTTTTCTCATCCAAATAATATCACTGCAACAACTTATAGCAGTGATTTAGTGTCGCGACAATAGTTTATTTGCAATGCTAAATTTATTGTTGGTAATACAGACCAGAACTCCAGATCATTTGTGATGGGCTATAACTACTGTAATAGATTTATGTGTTGTGGCGAGGACTCCGACTTCTTATACCACTTTTGCGGCGGGAATTAAATCTTTTTACGGCGGCCTCAGGCGCCGCAAATAAGAAATCTTTTGCGTCTCGGTTGCTTTCTCGCTGCAACTTCTCAATTAAGTGAGGGCAATTGCCGCGATATGATGGCGACCTAATTTAGACGCAATAGTTCTTTTGCAACAGAAATGGTATGGTTTTGGGGCGATTGAGTTCGCCGGAATAGACAATATTCCTTGTAATGAGACATAATTAATTAGGTTACATATTATATATTTAATTATAAAAATGTTATGCTTATATTATTCGCTAATATATATGTATATATATATATACATAGGTGTATGTATATATTTATCAATATATGAATGAGTTTTAATCGAGTCGAGTAACGAGCGGGCCTTAATGAGCCTTAGCTGAGTCGAGTTTTGTCGTATATGTGTCATTTACTAATCGAGCGTGTGTCTGCTTTCACCGGCGATTGTTTTTTTTATTCAAGTTTAACTAGGCGAGTATTGAGCGAACTATCGAACAGATTGATTCATTTACAGCCCTAATTGAAACAGACTATAACTTCTTTTTGAGAATATCAATCCTAAATTTAGAAGTTGCTAACGAAGGTGAGGTAGGGGCGGGTACCTATGCATTATAATCATATAGAGCATTAAATTATAAATACTCTATTAGTAATTAGATTTTATAAAAATAAATTTATAAATTAATATAATTTAATGTAATAAAGAAGATTATAAAGTCACTTTTGTTGTAAAATAAATCTAACATATCTTATGAAACCATATCAATTTATAAATTTATTTTTTATGAAATCTTTTTACATCTAAACATTCTCTTATTTTATTACTAAGGTTGAAGGACAATCTAAGTATTGATGTTCACCCATCTAAATAATTAATAATCTCTTGTAAGTCTGCAACGAGGCTTGGAACGAATCTATGAAAAGCAAAACAACAAACGTGACCCAACTACCCTAAAATCTGAAAAGTAAATATGCATGCTAGGTCTCAGTATACTTATTTAACGTTTAATATTATTCGAAAAATTTATCTATTTTATCCCCACGCGTCTTCGGCATTATTATTATTATTATTTTGATATCAAGAGATAGTTTTATTCAAAAACAAACAAGCTTACATCAAAGAATCAGACCAAATAATTTGTAAAATACAATCAGGATATGAATCCCACCAAACTATCAAGTCATCAAGATTCCAAGCATGTTTTTTCATTCTATGAGCTGCTTCATTAGTCATACGTCCAGTATGCTGGATAGTACATCTCGAGATAAACTTCATCAGTTTCTTTACCTCATTTACCAGGTTGCCCAGCAGGGACATGGATTGTCCATCAACAAGTATCTCATCAACCATTAGTAGAGAATCGCTTTCAATGTGTAGTTCATGTAGGCCCAAAGGGATACTTAATTTTAAAACCCTCTAGATAGCAATCAGTTCAATCTCCATAGGATCATTCACCTCATTTTCTTTTTTACTAACAGACAATATGACCCTACTCTTTCCATCTCTTAGAATAATCCTCCACTCCGGCTCTACATTGATCATGGAATATAGCCCCATCAACATTCAATTTCAACACCCCCGAGGGAGGAGGTAGCCAACAACATCTTGAAGGCTTTATCTGCTTTGGAGTTTCTTGAGCTTCCTTATGTTCTTGATATAAAGACAGAGCATAATCTACTACTTGCTCAGGCTTTAGTATGTTAGACAGAGCATTTTTTGGTTCTTCTATACCACATGCTCCAAGCCATAAGAAAAAACTTATCCACATCCCATTACTCCTCCTGATCATGACTTTCTTTGCAAGATTTACAAAATCTTCAAATGACATCAAGTAGCTAAACTGTTTTCGCCAACAATCTCTTATGGAAGGACAGTAAAAGAGAGCATGATTCACATCTTCCTCCTCCTCATTACACCACTTGCAGTAATCCTCCATAACCACTTTGCTGTACTTCAAATTCTTAAATCTTTGCAGGTCCTTCATGCAAACACTTTCACACGATTTGGTACCTTCATTTTCCATATCCACTTACACAACTTTTTCAGGTCCTTAGCATTTGAGCTCTCACCTACTTGTCTGGATTGTCCAAGTGCATGAAAGAATCTATATGTGATTCTAACACTATAATTCCTATTCTTTTCATGTTCCCATATGAGACAATCTTCTCTACTTTCTGAGCTAATTATATTCTTCAAAACTTTAGTTGCTTCTCTTGATGGTAAGACTCTTCTGACTTTATCCACATCCCACCACTTTGTGGCATCATCAATAAGGCTTGCCACTGTTTCATTATCTTGACCTCTAGGCATAGTGGAGGTATATGGTATGAGTTTATAATTTGATAACCATAAATCTGTCCATATGTTAATAGATTTCCCATCCCCCACTCTCCACCTGCATCCTTGCATCAAACTCTTTTGTCTCCCATATACCTCTCCAGTCTCCATACATAGGAAGGGGCTGAACCTAATGTTGACTCACTGAAACTGGTTTTTGGGAAGTACTTGGCCTTAAAAACTTTATGTAGCAAAGTTGTGTCCTCTTTTAAAATCCTTCATCTCTGCTTAGCTAGTAAAGCCAAATTGAAAGTTTGCAAGTCTTTGAAACCCATACCTCTATTTGTTTTTGACTCACACATCTTCTTCCAACTCATCCATCGAATTTTGTTCTCATCCTTCTTTTGACCCCACCAGAATTTTGCCATCATGTTTTCTAACCATTACATAGATTTCTAGGGAGTTTAAAGCAGCTTATCATGTATGTTGGAATAGACAAGACCATAGATTTGAAAAGGACTTCCTTGCCCCCTTGACATAATAATCTTTCCTTTCAGCCTTAGAGCTTAGTCCATACTTTGTGCTTCAACTCTGAAAAAACCTTATTTTTTCCTATGCCAATCATAGGAGGAAGTCCTAGGTATTTCTCATACCGTTGGTAATTCTACACCTCCCAAAAGGCCATGATCTTCTCTTGTTGACTGTTAGGAACATTCTTGCTAAAGACCATGGAGGTCTTCTCTTTGTTTACTTTCTGACTTGAGTTTTCTCATAAATCTCCAGTAGATGTTGAATATTCAAGTTTGTTTACATATTTGCCCTGCAAAAAAGAACACTGTCATATGCAAATAAAATGTGATTTATTTTTAAAAATATATCAATTGGAATTATAATAATTAGTCAATTGGAATTATAAACGATAAAAATTTCTCTCTTCCAAATAATATGTGATATCATTCACTACTATTTATGAAATCACTATAATAAAAATAAATAGATTTAATTGTTTATATTATGTATTTAATAACGTGAGAAAATATTTAATTAAAAGGATGAAGTAGAGAGTCGAAGTTGAATTACTATGTTAAGTCAATACTTGTTCCAATAACTTGCACAAAATAAAATCTTATTCAAAGCCAGGCTGTCAACATAGAAAGTTGATAGGCCAACCAACAATTAGCAACTAATGAGTTGGCGGAATCGGCACTTTGATCTTGGGTTGTAAGAAGAGTTCTGCTATATATAGTCACTTTTACATATTTTTTACTCATTTCACTTATGTGATTGACCAAAACAGTTATTTTATATTAAAAAAAAGTGATGCAGCCAATCATATTGATGGAGTGCGCAAAGAATATGCAAAATTGATTGCACGTAAAATGTTTTTAAGAGTTATCCCCATGATGTATTGATCGCCCTTTATTTTTTACATTACATAGTAGTACTCTTCCTGTCGTTACCAAATGGTATTTAAGAAGAAAGATAAATACCATATCACCAAAGACAATGCAAAAAGGATCATTCTAGGCTCGTCGAGGATTCCATATAAATTTTTCGAGAAATCTTTTCGAAACATGCAATGTTTTTTTAATTTTTTATTCATATATTTTTTTAATCCACTTAAATATATATTTTAAAAAAAAATTATAATATCATTAAAAAATATTTCTTAATTATAAAATAAATAAAAAAAAAACAATTGTGACCGATAATCGAGATCCATTCTCGGTAAGAGTAGCTTTAATTTCCATGCAAAAAAAAAAAGGGGACACCACGTTTGACTAGAATCAACTGCATGGGAGTATTTCCAGTACTCTTTTGCCATATCACATCCTTTTATTTCATTTGGTTTTCGTTGAACATCGATCAACCCCTATTACATCATGAACATTTAATGTAGCAAAATCATGTATCGGTCGATTTTTCAAAATAATACTTGAACAACATTCACGCGCGCCTAGTTTCAGATTCTCATTCATGGATCATGACAATTTAATAATTTTACTTAGCTAAACAATTTTGAATGTAGATGAAAACATATATAGGAGAGCACCGCCCCACGTGCGCGGCTTCCATTGTCAAATAAGAAGTATCTAGGCCTATCAATAAGACTGTTCATCCGGGCCGAGTTTTTTCCCGGCCCGGTCCAGATTATCCGGGTTCCGGTTATTGGTTTCGGCCCAGAATAACCCCGGGCCGGTACCCGCTTTCTTGAACCCGGGCCTATCCGGCCCGGATGAGAGTTTTTACACCCGGTACCCGTTTCAAACCCGGTACCTGGGTTTAGATATAAAACCCATCGTTACGGAGATGCCCTAGCCCCCCCCCCCCCATCCCCCTCGAATCACACTCTCAAGTCTCTCATCTACTTCGTCTCTCTCTCTCTCCTCTGCAAAGTCGATGCCCTACGCCTCCCTCCCCCCGATTCGTTTCTCTCATATGCTCTTTCTCTCGCTCTGCTCTGCGTCTGCAATGCCTTAGCCCCTCCTGAAATCACTCTCTCATCTGTTCTATCTCTCTCTCTCTGCTCTGCATCTGCTCTGCATCTGCGATACCCTAGCCCCTCCTGAAATCACTCTCTCATCTGCTCTATCTCCCTCTCTGCCATCTGCGATGCCGAATGGTGGAAGTGCTTGAGTTTGGGATCCAAGAGATTAGAACGTATTTCCGTTTGGGTATTTTTCTTTTGTCCCTCTGTTTTGTTCTCTCTTTGTTGATTTTGGGTTTTATGTTTGAATGTTTGAGGAGTATTTTTATGGGTTAGATTTGTTTAAATGTTTGAGTATCTGTTTATGATTTGTTTAGATCTGTTATATCCGAAAACATATATATATATATATATATATAATGAAGATTTGTTATGATTTGGAAGAAATGGTTTTTAGGATGTGGTATATTTGATTTTTCTAGATTATTTTTTAAAAATTAGTTGTGTTTCTGGGTGGAGTTTGGAAAAAAAATTGGGGCCTTTGGGTTTCTAATCACGTTTGGTGAAGCAGCTAGTCCTTTAATCACGTTTCTATATTTAATTGTAAATATCTATTACAAGTTTCAACCTCATGAAACTGAAAATAAGAATAATAATAATAATAATAATCACATTAACACTACAATATGCTAATACAACATCTTTATAGGATCGCCCAAATTTAAGGCCATATGTTCATAGTTGATAAAGAGGTGAGTGACTTAAGGTTTGCCATGGTAGGTAGAGCAAAAGGAATACCTTGCTAGTTTGTCCCAAATCTTCCTTACTTGCAAGCCATTGTGAAGGAAACCCTAAGACTACATTCTCCAATACCCCTCATCCATAGAGAATGCACCAAAGATTGATGATGTAGAAGACTACTTTTCAAACTCACCTTAAAGATTTTATGGAAGAAAATTGAAGAAAAAAGAAGAGAAGCATTTGGACCCAGATATTCTAAGAAACCATAATAATCTTCATGATCAACACTAGAACCAGATGAACAAATAACGCAGTGGAATCATTTCAACATGAATTTAAGTTGCATTTAGTTCAACATGAGTTATACAAGTTTATTGCTTATTGCTTGAATTCAATTAATACTATTTATTGAAATAATACACTGTTTTTCTTTTTTTTTATTTGGCAGGATTTAATGTTGCTAGGAAAGGAGATTTCAAGCCTTCACTCAATACAGAAGAAGTTTATGTTATTGCATGTAAGTTTGATATATAATTTTACAATCCACTTTTGATATGTAATTTTTATATTTTTTTAATTTTATATGTTGTAATTTTTTATTTTGTAATGTAATGTAATTTAATATGTAATGAATTGCATTATTGCATGCATTTTACATGATAAATATTGAATTATTTTAAGATTCATATAGCTAAAAAGGCAATAATTTTTTAAATATAAAAATATGTTTGTCAACATTTTTTCTTAGAACAATTGTACTAGAATATAGGCTTTTAGATAATAATAAAAAAAAAAGCTTTTCAGCATTTTGTTTTTGGTTGAAAAATATTAAATATTTAAGGCAAAAAAAAAACTGATTTGAAATCCGGAACCCGGATTGCCGGGTTGTAAAAACCCGGATCATCCGGGTTCCGGCCCGGGTGATAACCCGGGTATACCCGGGCCAAAACCCGGCCCGGGTTTGATACCCGGGTTCCGGGTCCGGTATACCTGGATACCTAGTCTGGAACCCGGATGAACACCCTTACCTATCAACTATGGTAGGAAAATCAAAATATAACACCTTCATGTGTATAAAAGAGAGTGTGGTAGAAATTAAGTAATTGGAAGAACATTTTTCTCTCTTTAGCAGGAAAGTAAATTTTGATAAAGACAGTGTTACAAGTAATTACCACTTATACTATGAGTGTGTTCAAGCTCCCAAGAAATCTGTGCAAGGAACTAAATGTAATGTTTTAAGATTTTGATGGGGAAATAAAAAATAAAAAAAGATAGTAATGTGTAGTGGAGAAGTTGGAAGAAGATGGGTAAGCAGAAAGGGAAAGGTGGTTTGGGGTTTAGGGACTTAGAAAGCTTCAACTCATCCTTGTTAGCCAAGCAGGGATGGAGGTTTATCCAGAACCCAAACACCACGGCTGCAGTGGTTTTTAGAGAAAAATACTATAGAACATCATCCTTGTTGGAGGCAAAATTGGGTAATAAACCATCTTTAATTAATTTGGAGGAGCATGTGAGAAACCATTGGGTAAAGGAACTTCTATCCCATATATCGATTTTGAATGGAGATGCAAGGGTAAAGGAACTTATACAACAACAAAGCAGTGAGTGGAATGAAGATTTGATAAGAAATATTTTTAAGAAGGAAGAGGTAGATCAAATATGCAGTATTCCTCTAACCAGAATGAACACAGATGACAAGTTTATCTAGGATCCCTTTAAAAAGGGATTATTCTCAGTTAAAAGTGCATACTATGTATAAGTTGGAAGAAAAAATGCCTTACAAGGTGAATCATCAGGGGAGAATGAGATGAACAGTAGATGGAAGAACTTATGGGACCTGAATGTACCTGGGAAAGTGAAGCTTTTCTTATAGAAAGCAGGGAATGACTTGCTAGCCACAAGAATGAACTTGTTCAACAAAACAAGTGTAGAAGACCCTCAATGCCCTATCATCCTACAAGATGAGGAGCATGTTTTATAGCAATGCCCTGCATCAAATGATGTTTGGGCAGTGGCTTGGAACCCAGTTCAAAAGTGGAGGATTGCAGAAGATGACTTGCTTATGCTATGAGAAAAGTTGATGGAGAAGCTTAAAAAGTCAGAATTGGAAGAAACAACATCAATCATGAGAAGCTTATGGTTTAGAAGGAATGAGTTCATTTTTTAAAAGAAGTTCCATAGTCCTAACAGAGTGATCAGACTAGCATGGGAAAGAATGCAAGAATTCCAGTTAGGTCAACAGCCCTCATTGAGCTCTAAGAGATCAACAAATGTAGAAAGGAATGAGCAGCAATGAAAAAAACTAGGGAAGAACTTTGTGAAGGCGAATTGGAATGCAGCTCTAGATAAAAAAAAACCAGGAAGATGGGGATATGGATCATCATCAGAGATGAGAAAGGGGAGGTGATGGCTGTAGTGTGTGATCAAAGATGCAATGTTCATCAACTAACCTTAGCAGAAAGCTATGCTTTATGGAAAACTATGAAAATTTGCAGGGATTTAAATTCTAGAATGGTGATTTTAGAAGGGGATACACAAATTATCATCAATGCAGTAAATGATGGGAATGAAGACCTTTCATACAATGGGAGCGTTATCGAAGATATAAAGAAATTTCTATATGGTAGAACTGATTGGCTGGTACAGTTTGTATATAGAGGAAAAAAATACAGTAGCACATACTCTAGCAAAAGCAACTTTACACTTCGACGCTGAAAAAGTGTGGATAGAAGATACTCCTGTTTTTATATCCAGTTGTATGGAGAAAGATAAACTTTGTAATTAGTGATTTTACAGTTTGAATACAAATGGCTCTGTTACTTAAAAAAATATATTTCATTATTAACTTATTTGCATATATTACTTTCAGAGGTAGGCAAGAAAACTAGTAAACTATAGACAAATTCAATCCTATTTTTTAACGGCATCCATGCATTTAAAATATATTCCCTCATGCATATTACATCTGTATGCTCATTCTCCAATAATCCATAACTCACATTGCAAATGGCTGGTTGCTGCAATATTTTCAAACTAACTCGTCTTTGAAGATGACCATAAACTGTGAAGTTCCATCTGCTTTCATGCACAACTTCCATACAAAGTAAGACTATTTCAGTAACCTAGAGGGGGGAAAACCACTTTGAATAGAGCTATTGGCCATGAATACTATAAACTCAAATCTCTTTGAATTGTATTTCAGCTTGCAAACTGTGTGCTCCTTTATTAGTTGCGACTTTTAAGAGAAACCTTTCAGTCTACTTGTGGGACAATATCAAGCTATCTTTGTTATAGTCTCCGCTTTGAGTTTATACACTACGAAAGAACACCCATAAGAGCACTAACATTGTATCCCCGACCAGGTCCGTTTGTCTAGGCCGGCGAGTCCCAACCAAATACCTTAATTAATTAAGCCTCCTCTCAAAATACATCCTCCTAAGAGCCATCTAATTAAACACAAAGAAGTGGAAGGAACCAACACTTTATATCAAGAATTTTGGAGTGATCAAACCATATATACTAAGGTTCATGTTATGATTATATCCCAAGAGCTAATCTAAGTATTGATCAAACCCCAACTTCATAATATTAATTGCAATGAAACAATCAGTATGGATCAAACCCAAAGATCAATTCAAGCACCCAAATTTAGCTATTAATGACAAGGGCAGTGCTAGTGTGCTACTCAGCTTTGACCGCTGGGTGTGCCCGCTAGCACAACTGATCCCACTTTTCATTTTTACATTTTTTTAATATATTTAAATATTTTTTTTAAAAAAATAAATAGCAATATACTAAAAATTACTTCCTTAATCATGAAGTGAAAAAAAATAAATAAATACATGAGCGGTTAAAATGAGCGAGTAAATTAAAGTCAGGCAGCATACTAGCATTTTTCTAATGACAAACATCTCCAAAAACATGAGGAATTTTATTACTTGTTCTATGATTTGAGCTCACTCGTGCCATGCATGATGTCTACTACTCCGCTATCAAATTATTAGGGCCTAATTATTATAACAACAAAACTGATCAATAGAGCCTATAAATCCATGAATCCAGATCGATGAACCACTTGATGATCAAGAACAAACCCCATAAGTTCAAAGACTAGTTAGCTACCTAATTTTTTTAATGCTTGAACAACCAACTTATGTTTTTTATAATAAAGGATTTTGATGCGTGCAACAGATCAGAAAACCCAACCTGAAATTGGGATGGAAGGTTCAAAAAAAAAAAAAAAAATCACTTGCAAATTGGTTTTCACATGACCACCTATTATTATACAATGAAAATTAATATACGAATTTTGAATAATTCTTTTAAAATAAAATAGGACATCATAAATCGCACGTAAGTAACCGTTTTTTTTTTTTTTTTAAATTGCATAGAATTTACCTAACTTAGAACATCCTCACTTGGCCAAATTTATCTTCAAAATTTAGTCAATATCACACTTCTTCATATTTGCCTATTCTATTTAAACTCAATCCCCACATTAGATTATCTATTCACTCTCTATATAATAATAAAATATTATTAATTTAAGAGCAATGCTACATACAGTCCCCATTTGGGGACTACAATGCAAGCCTAGGCAATTTTATCTTTAAATTTTTTTAAAATTACAAAATTATCCCTCCTGAAATGATGCTTTTTCTCATTTAATAAGGGGCCTGCACATGTAGTCCCCAAGTGAAGACTGCAAATATAATTTCTCTTAATTTAATAATTTTTTATTTAATTTATTTTTATCACATTTTATAGTTCTACCAATTAAATGTTAATAATAAATATATTCTAATTAAATTAATATTAAAAAAATCATATTTTCAAAAGTCATTTAATGTTAATAACAAAAAAAATTGATTAAACTCATCTAAAATTCTATCTAAATTTCTTAATTACAAACAAAATGGTATTTTTACTTGGAGTGAGAAACTAGTATTTTAATATTTTTTTACAATGAGAAACTAGTATTTTAATATTTGATGAACCAACAGTTATCTTCTATCTTTGACCGAGCAATGTAGCTAAAATCTAAATTATTTTAGATATGTCCAACCTAATGTGAGGTCTTTTAAGTACAAATTATCCAACTTTTGACTATCCTTCTCCAAACCAGATGCTCTTAAATTTATACATAGCATTATTGGTTATATAAGAATTTGCGTAGATTCTGTCAACGGTATAAATATTTTTTTTGAGAAATGATAATTGTAGTTGTGAGCGTATAAGTATTGCGTAATCATTTTGAAAAATATAAATAAATATAAAATTTATGTGAAAAGAAAATTAATATTTTAAGAGTGAATCTTAATTTTTTTTTTAATATAATAAAATGACTACACGGTACACTTCACGATTGACAGAGTACGGATATTTATAAGTGCTATTAAAAAAAAAAAAACTCAACTGTCCAATCAGGATTCGAAAGAGTAGGCTCCGGATGACGGTTGGGGATTTTATTGGGACGTGCATCGTGGCAGTTGAGTTTGGCGGGTTTTTTTCTGTCGGCAATGTTTGGAATTTCTTGAAACGATTTTGGACATGTAGCCGGTTATCTCGTTTCACCTGGTTATTTTTTAAAGATGAGATGAGTTGAGTTAAAATAAAAGTTAAAAATTTAAATAAAATATTAATTATTAGAATATTTTTTTAATATTATTTATTATTTTAAAATTTTAAAAAGTTAAATTATTTATTTTATTTTATATTAAAATTTGAAAAAATTGTAATAATTAAATGATATTAAATGAGATGACTTGAAAAGTTTCCTGAAAATAAATAAGACCTAATAAGAGTTTTGTTATTCATTATTCTCACATATTATATATCATATTTTTTTTATTCTTTTTAAACTAATTAGTTATTCTACTAATAATCTATATATTGTATATTTAGTAAAAAATAATAATAAAAAATAATATGTGATGTGTGATATAAAAATAATAAGTAGAATTTGTCTTTATATTGTCATCTGTACTATCTATATTGTTAAAATTTACAGATTTAAATCTTCCGCATTAAATTATGCTACATAATTGATGGGTTCCGACGACAACTCAAGAATAGAATGACTCTCTTTTTATTTTCTTGAACAAGAAATATATGCAAACAATTTGTTTTATTAATAAAAGTTAATTTAACAAATAATAATAATAAAATAAATATAAAAACCAAGGGTGATATTTCTCGTATTTGGGTCCAAATGTTATTTTGGTACAATTATACGATTTATTTAATATTAAAGCTAATAACTTCGTAACCTCATTATCAAATGCCATTAACTCTTATCATTCTATTATATAAAAACGAAAATAGACTTTGAGTAAATGCGCATATATATATATATATGAAAGATAAATTCTATTTGCAGTCCCCACTTGGGGACTGTATGTGCATGCCCTTTATTAAATGAGAAAAAACATCATTTTAGGAGGGATAGTTTTGTAATTTTAAAAAATTTTAAAGCTAAAATAACCTAGGCTTGCATTGCAGTCCCCAAATGGGGACTGTACCTAGCATTGCTCTATATGAAAATACTGGGAGACCGATGAATTGGACCCCCAAATCAACCGATACTAGTTTTTTTTTTTAAAAAAAAAAATTTAATGGTTAAGGAAGTGTTTATTAATAAATTTACATTTTTTAAAAAAATATATATATTTAAAGATATTTAGAAAATATGTAAAAAAAAAATACCCTTATTCGTCCAGCTATCGATATAGGTAGCATGACTCATATATATATATAGAGAGAGAAATAATACTTGCAGTTGTGAGTGTGCAAGCGCCGTACAGTCGTTTTGAAAAAAGTAAATAAATATGAGACCCACATGAAAAGAAATTAATTTTTTAATAGTAGACTCCACTATTTTTCAAAGCGACTATACAACATTTGTACATTCCATGACTGTATGTAATATTACTCATATATATATATATATATAATAGAGAGAGAGAGAGAGTAACGTAAGAAGAAATAAAGTCCAAATTAAATCAAACTTGCACTCAATGCTTAGGTTGAATTCATAGCTTTTGTTGGCCCGCTTTGGTTGCTTAAAATCATCAAATTCAATTGAAATGGTCCATTATCTTTCCCCATAAACTCTAGTGGTCCAAGAGACTATGCAAGATTTCTCAAACATGACTTGCCTTTCCTTTTTTTTTTTGGTTGTGTTTATAAAGGAGGGGCAATTTCTTGTTCCTCATGTACTATATATATAGTACCATTACTTGGTAACATGTAGGCTGTCTTTTATGAATTTGTAGGTACAAAACAAAAATTGTACTTGTTATCAAAGAGTTAGGAATACACTCATTTACGCTATATATCGATATGGTAAGATTTAATTTATAAGATAATTTAATTTTAAATTTATATTGCAAATCAAATCCTTTCAAGTTAGCAGTGCGAATGGTGCGTTCTCAACACAGTCTTGCAAGTAAAACGATTCTTAAAAAAGAAAAATAATTGGGTTAGCTATATTAGTCCTTTTTGTCCATATAATGAATGTTTAGAATAATTCATGTAGATAAAAGTGTATTCAGCAAAAGAGCAAAGGAAGAAGGTTCATAGAAATCCCTATTCTTAACTTACATGACTTTATGAATATCTTGTTATTCCAAATTCCAAAAGCTGTATAAAATCTTCCACGTGCATGGGCTGTTTGTCTGGGTACACGTGTCACGTAGTTGTGGTACCAAAGAAATGGAACTCCTAGCAATCTCAATAGCAATATCTTGGAAAATATAGTTGGTACTGTGGTATGATAGAAAATGGTCCTCCCAGAGGTCCTAATCATCTGAATGGTCAAAACAAACCCTCGTTAGACATTAATCATTCAACTAGATATCCCTATTTTCTACTTAAGAAACGATGTAAGCGAAAAATTATTTTCATCAGTTACTATTTATTGTCTTACACTTCATATTCTATAAAAAATACCCGACATCTTATAAATTTTTATTTTTATTGAGCTACTTCTTTTACCAACCCTTATTCTACTCAATCAAATTATGGAAAATGCCAATAAGGAAAAAAACAAAAAAAAGAAAAGGAAATGAAAGATGGGTATGCAGTCCTAAAATCGGTGTATTGAAGTAAAGAAAGAAATCATATTCTTTAAGACTATATTGGCCACATCGAATGATTCACGTTTTTGTACTCCATTGTCTACGTTGACCCACCATGATGCCACCAAACACAAAGCCCTGAGATCTCAAGTGTGTGTTATGTATGTGTGTGTATATATATATATATGTATGTATGTATGTATATATAACCCTCGTGAATTTGAACAAAAATACTTAAAAAAAACTATATCGGTAAAACGGATTTATTGACCCAACAAAATGAGTAAGCCCTCATCCAGACATGAAACAAGTTCAAGGACATTTCGTATGTGATAATGTTGTTTTTATCAAACCTAAATTGACTTCGATCAGTCGACTCGGCAATAACGATTATTATTTATTTATTTTTTTGGGATTTTGGAATCTAGATAATTGCATTTGGGTAAAAAAGTCTTTGAATTTTGAGAACAATAATTTCATAAATTAAAGCAAAGAGTAAATTACTAATATTTCGATCATACCTTTTGTTATCTAATTTAACACTAAACAAATATTTCATTGCACGTATTCACAAGATTAGTCTGGATGATAGTCTTTATAAATAAATAAAAAATTAAAAAAAATCACTATCTTAATTCTTAGAAGATGTTATTTTTGGCCTAAGTTTTTTTTTTTTTTAAATCTCTTGGCCTAACTTATTTCCAATGTAAAGGACAGGTAGTTTATTTTATGGTAAAATATATCTTGGAAAGAAGTTAAATTTATTTTCAAAGTTTGATGACAAGATCAAAGCGGAATATTATGCCTCAATTACTATAATAAGATCAAAGTTAAATTTATTTTCAGTCACTATTTATTTTTATACTTCATATTTATAATTTTTTCATAAGATGTATGGATATTTTTCATCGATATTGTAGAGTGTCGTGGGTAATGAATCGTTGCGAAGAGAAAGAAAAGAATTTTGATGAGACCAAAACAGAAGTGGAAAGATAAAAAACATGGTTTAAAAAAGCGAGCTCTTCGCTTGGAGCTGATCAGCCGTTGAGAGAGAGAGGGTTTTGAATCATTCTGTTGACTGAGAAAACAGCCGGCACGGGCCGTCTGTTAATAGTGGAACATATATTTATATATTCATATTACATAAATGCATACGCGTTGAACAATTAAAAACCAATCCTAATAGAGACGCTCTTTCCTGGCAACTAAAGTCTATGCCTCTCTCTCCCTAAAGTTCCTAACTTTGAAATGGGTTTTCAAGGTATTGTCGACATCACTGCACTGGGTTTTCTCGTGTTTCTCTTTGTTTTTGAGATTAACTGGTCTTTGCAGGTTTGAAGGGATTTTTATTGGGTGAATAGCGTATTGTTTCAGTTTTGAATTTTCAATAAAAATTAAGAAGCTTGGGTTTTTGGTTTCGTGAAAGTCAATCATTCAAAAGATTTGAGGCTTTGATAAGGTTTGAATAAGAGCATGCCAGATTTATTATTTTTGATGTATTGGGTATTGGGAGAAAGCTTGAATTA
Source organism: Juglans cinerea (assembly GCA_961763995.1). NCBI lineage: Eukaryota > Viridiplantae > Streptophyta > Magnoliopsida > Fagales > Juglandaceae > Juglans > Juglans cinerea. The sequence goes on along the minus strand of CAUIVZ010000002.1, from coordinate 24,401,738 downwards.
CTGAAAGAAGCTTATATTTGTAGTTGATTATATGTCAAGATTGTTATTAATGGGTATGGTGGAGAAATGAAATTTCAGGAAGGTTGGAATTGAATTTTAGGAGGAGATTTGTGTCAGTGGAGGAGAAAGGTATTGCTGGTTTACTGAAATCTGGGAGTTTTAGGAATTTTGTTATTGATTTTAGGAGGATAATTGTGTCTGTGACTGAATTGCGGTGTAAAGTGCAACATGGGTTGCATATGTACAAAGGCTTCTTCGGCTGTCCAAGACAGAGATAGCCAGGAAAGCTCGATGAAGAAATCATCCTCTTTGAGTAAACGATCATCGGATTTAAGAGTGAATTCTTCCAGAAGACATGATGGAGTAAGGGTTAATGATAGACTGCGATTGCACAGTGATGAATTGAAAGGCATGCGCATTGATAAGAAAGCCAACGGTTCGATTCGGGTTCATGATGATCAGATTATGAAGAGAAGAGATACGTCTGAAGCCCTGGTGACTGATCACCCGCGCGTGGGAAGGGTACCAAAGGCTATGAGTGGTGAGCAGATTGCGGCAGGGTGGCCGGCATGGCTTTCTAACGCGGCGGGGGAAGCAATCAAGGGATGGGTACCACGGAGTGCAAATACTTTTGAAAAGCTAGAAAAAGTATGTTATTGTTCTTCAATTGATGCTCAATTTACATTCTTGAAGTCTCACCAGTGGTGTTGACTAGTGAATACTCTCACAATACTAGCAGCAAATGAACATATCCCAGAAAGCATCCTTTCATCCTTGATTGCTAGTTTGTGTAGATTAATTTTATTACATCTTTGGCGGTCTTGGCTCGAGTTTCATACTATATTTTCCTGTTTATTTTGAACCTTTAGGAAAAAGTACGAAGAGGGAAAAGGTATGTAGTGGAAAAAGTCTATATTCAACCATCTGATAAAGAATCAAATCAATAGGCCATTTGGATGATTTGTTGATTTTATAAAATCTTGCATGCTTCTTCCTGCCTAGAGAAACCATGTCTTATTATCATGAACTAGAGAATATGTAGTAATTTGGAAAATCTATATTTCCTCAATAATGAGTCTATACTCAAGAGTATACCTCAGTACAGCGTAGGACCACCCAGTACACATGCAATCTAAATTAAAAATGAAAAACAGAAATCCCTTTGATCAATATAATCTTATCTCTATGAAATGGATTGACTAGAATTTGTGTTGTTGCTTCATGAACCACTTCATTGTACCGTACTCTTTTTATATCTTATGTAACAGGAATTAGAATTTGGCTGTCAAAACTACTTTCTGTATCTAAAGTCTTTATCACGGTTCTCTATCTTCTTACTGTTCTCTGTCTTGAGATTATCGTTCATGATTTGATTTCATGTGTGATGGCAAATCGCTACTGCAGATTGGCCAAGGAACTTATAGTAATGTTTACAAGGCTCGCGATGTTATCCATGATAAAATAGTTGCTCTGAAAAAAGTACGATTTGATAATCTTGACTGTGAGAGTGTCAAGTTCATGGCAAGGGAGATCATCATTTTGCGAAGGCTTGATCATCCAAATATAATAAAGCTGGAAGGCTTGATCACATCTCAAATGTCTCGCAGTTTATACCTTGTTTTTGAGTATATGGAGCATGATCTTACAGGGCTTGCATCGAACCCTGGCATAAAGTTCTCAGAACCTCAGGTATCATAAATGACTTTTAGGTTAATCCCAGACTTCTGTTTAATATGGTACTTATTGTTGAGATTTCTACACACAAAGTTTTCTCGGGAGGCATTTATCTTTCACAGCTTTTTGCCCAAAACCAAATATTTTGAAGCTATTTTGGTGAGAAATTTTTATAATATTTATTGCCTTTAGATTGAAGCACCAGTGCCCTTGACTGCTATGATGTCAAAATTCTAATGTTTGTTTTTTCTGTTAGGTTAAATGTTACATGCAGCAACTTCTAAGTGGACTTGATCATTGTCATAGCCATGGTGTCCTGCATCGTGACATAAAGGGTTCAAATCTTCTTATTGACAATCGTGGCATTTTGAAGATTGCGGATTTTGGCTTGGCTACTTCTTATGACCCTCATCACAGTGTTCCACTGACAAGCCGTGTGGTCACTCTCTGGTATCGACCACCAGAACTTTTACTTGGAGCTTCTCATTATGGAGTTGCGGTGGACCTATGGAGTACTGGTTGCATACTGGGGGAACTATACACTGGCAAGCCTATCTTGCCAGGCAAAACAGAGGTAAACTGATTAGGAACCTATTTTAACAAGTCACACATTATTGATGCCTTCTAGAACCTTCTGCCTCAAATTGTTACTATGGAAAGTGAAAATATTGTTTGGAATTACCATAAACTGAAGCATACATAATAAAAAAATAAAAGAAAAAAGATCGGAAAAAGACAGGGATGGAGAGATCTATCCCTATGCTGCAACCTCATTTTAATTTAACTTGAATAGGAAATTTGAGCTTGAGTGCATGTTTTTAGGCTTGTGCAGGGTTAGGGATGACGTGGAAATGGAGTCATTTCAAATTGCATTTCGCCAGTCAATACCATTTATCTATCTGGTTTTCGTTGAACTCTATATGTATCTATGACCAGGATCACTTTTTGGATTGTGCTAGATGATGTCCACCTATCATTTATAAAAATATTGTTGTTGTCATTGTATAATTTGTTTTGCCTGTCCTTCACAAGTACAATTTCACCATACTCATTTTATGGTGAAGTTTTGAGTTATCATGTCTCCCATGACACACACACACACGTGTAGATCCAGCTGTTCTCAGTTTTCAGAAATCAGCATGTTTGTGTCATGTAATTGGTGCCCATGACTTTATTTCTGTATTTCTTGTAGGTTGAGCAATTGCATAAGATTTTTAAGCTTTGTGGCTCACCTACTGAGGACTACGGCAGAAAATTGCGGTTATCAAATTCAGCATTCTTCCGGCCGTCGCAGCCTTATAGAAGATGTGTAGCAGAAACATTCAAAGATTTGCCAGCTGCTGCATTGGGGCTTATTGAGACTTTGCTCTCCATAGAACCTGCACATCGAGGAACTTCAGCTTTTGCTCTAAAGAGTGAGGTATGCAGGTTTTTCTCTGGGAAATGATGTAAAAATACTTTGGTCGATAATGAGCCCTTTAATGATCTGAAACTTGTTTCTGCACGTCCTTCTTTATGAAACACTGAATGATGAATGCAGATTATGTGATTCTAATTTCTTTCTGTATATTTTCCTAATTCTTGCATTTTGGGGTTAATTTTCCCATCTATCTTGCTGCCAGAAACCTTTTTCTCCCTCCACCCTTATCTTAAAGGCCTCTACAATGAAGATAAAGAATTGTGCACTGATAAAAGAGAGGCCAGCCCTGAGGAATACAGAGAAGGGAAAATTGAGCTTAGTTTTATAACTATGTTGGGATTTTCTTCTAAATATCTTTATCTGTCAAAGGAAAGAAAGTAGCAATAATTGGTACTAGAGAAACATCAATTCTCACTAAACAACCCCCTCCTCCCCCCGCCCAGCCCCCAAAAGAAGAGGAAATCTAGAATATTCTTGCTGTGTGCATTGTTTCTATTTAATATTGGATGAGCTACCTGTTTCATTTCTATTATTGTGAGGCTTGCAATACTTGTTAGCTATTTTAATTTGTAATTATGTTTACAGTTCTTTAAAACAAAACCGCTGGCTTGTGATCCTTCAACTTTGCCCAAATATCCTCCAAGCAAAGAGATTGATGCGAAAGTGCGGGATGAAGTAGCAAGAAGGTACTGTTATAGGTTAATCAGTTTATGTGATAATATAAGATGATAATTGTTCTGCATTGTTTTGTAGAAAGATGATAATTCACCTCTAAATAAACCTTTTAATTGTCCAGATTCAATTCATACTAGCAAAGATTTGTCAGCAATCTCTTTCCAGGGATTGATGCATTGTTTTCTGCATGCCTTGACACCACCTTGATTTGTGTGAAAGGGGAGGCTTATTTGTTTTCCAAGAGTGGCGTGCATAACTTTTTCATTTATTCTCACAGGCAAGGAGATGTAGGATGCCAGGACCGGAAGGTTGACCTTGAAAGGAGAGGACAAAAAGATTCTCAGGAAATTCCTGCATCAAAAGTGAACTCTCTGTTGCAGGTAACGAGAAATTGGACCTTTTACTAGTTCATGGTTTTGGAAATGTTTCACATCCCGGTTGAAATTAAGCGACATTACTAAAATGTCAGCAAAATTAGTTCATGATGTGCCTCGTTCTATTATTGTTTTCTAGAAGTCATCAAGTTTTAAACTACCAGTGGTTTCTTCTCTGACTTCTTTCCAATATTATTTCTAATGCAGAGAAGGCAAGTCCTACCCGGTTCAAAGAGCAGAAGTGAATTGTTCAACCCTCATCGGGAGGATGCTGTTTCAGGTCTTCTGGTTGCTCCACCTAAACAGTCACGACCTATTAGAGAAGTGAGAGTAGAGAATCTTCCTAAAAGCATTTCCCATTCAGGACCACTGGTTCATGGGCCTGGAGGGACAAAGTATGGGAAAGAACTTGATTATCCACCAGCTGTTTCAACCGCAGCCAACTTATCAAAATTATCCGGTTTGGTAGCTACTAGGACCATGTTTTCTGATGATCTCCAAGAAAAGCCTGGTCCTTCACAGCCAGATACAACTGAGCGCGTTGGCAGGTTTTCAGGCCCAATTAAGGAGTTGGAGTCCAGAAGGCAGGATCATGAACGTCACATGAAGTTGGATGGAGATTTCCATCAGACAGATGGAAAAGCCTGTAGTAAAGAACCTTCTCTGGTAAGTTACATGCCATGCTTTTTTCTTCACTTATTGCTCAGGTACATGCCACAAGTTCTAAGCAACATTTTCTCAGGCATAGACATCCATACATATCTTTTACTCTATCCAACCCAGCCTGTTACGGTTTTCTGTAGTTTCTTCATACTTTGCTGGTCAATTTATGATTTTCTTCTACTTACTTTTCAAGCATCTCATAGCAAGTCTGGTTATCTAACTGGTGATGCGTTTTCATGTGTCGTTTCAGCATGGTCATGGGCGGGGAAGCAAGATATATCTCTCTGGCCCCTTACTGAATTCATCAAAAAATGTCGATCAGATGCTTAAAAAGCATGATCGTGAGATCCAAGAATTTTATCGACGAACACGACTCGACAAAACGAGGTTGGAGAAAGTTGCTTCTCATGGGAAGCAAGTAGCAGCTAAGTAAAGCTTCATATCCAATCCTTTAGCTTCTGGATAAGCAATGACATCCAACACTGTCGTCTCCTACTCAGCACATGAATCAAAACTATCTTACTCTCCTTTGTAATTATGATTCTGTTTTTCCTTTTTTTTTTTTTTTTGAAATTTTTTTAACTACCCCACACTATATAAAATGATATCAAAGTGTCATTGTTTAAGGTTATCTCCTATTAGTGCTACCCGACGTTGTCGTGGTGTTTGCAACTTTAAGTGCCACCATATCTTTCTCTCTGTCCTCCATGCCTCATTTGTTTATGCTTTTTTGAAAAAAATTCTAGTTTGTTATTTTTTATGGGTAAAAGAATTTTATTAATATGACAATAAACATAGTCGAAATACACAGGAAGTATATGCAAAAGAATAACTATATCCATCCCCAACAATTCAAAGCCTCCAAAGCGACAAATAGAAATGTAAATGAACAGAAAACGTGTTTAAGGTAAAGTTGGAATCATTCAACATGACTCCAACTATTTTTGTTTTTTTTTCCTTAAACAAGCAAATTCATAGATAAAATACAAGATTCAATGGAGTGGGTGTCCCCAACAATCATTCCAAAACAAACAAATGCAACACTAGCGGAAAAAAAGAAGATCTAGAGCCAAAAACTGACTCCTACCCATTTTCCACTAAGGGGAAGAAACGGTTTTTGTATAGTCTGATAAATAGACTATTAGACTGCAACTAAAAGCCGAAGTAAAATGGTGTATGCTGCAGCTTGTTTGTCTGGATTGGCTGTAGGAGTCTTCCATGACCACTTTGTCTTGATCATCGGTTAGGGAAAGTAAGAATATAGGAACGTAGCAACCGGATGATACGTTGATATGCCAGCATAGGACCTTCACTCTCTGTGGTGGCGTGTGTAGTTTATGTGCCACTCTAGGAAATAAGGCGGTGGTCAGATCTGAGAGATCCGAAGCCACTGATCCCAGTGGTGCCGTGCGTGACGGCGGCAGGTTGTCTCTGGCATAACGGTGCGTGAAACTCACGCGCAGCATGAGCTAGACTCGTGCCGCTCTTTTGAGCAGTTTTCTTCGACCGTTTGACAAATCGGAGGCTGGCGAGATGCGTGGTGGTTGTAGGTGGCCGATAGATAGTAAATCGGCGCATCTTGGTTCTACAAGACAGCGCATCTTGGTTCTACAAACAGAAAGCGACAAAAAAAGAAAAAAAAAACTTTATGTACAGCTCTGGTGCTAGCCGGACAAGAGGAGGGGGGAGCTGAAACTTCAACAGAAATAGAAGGATGCTGACAGTCGGATGGAGAGAAAAAAAACTTCCGCTTTTGTTGAAATTTAAGCCAGTGACTCCAACTTCTGTCAGCATCGCTAGCTATTTCGATCACGTCCATAGAAATATTCGACGACTTTTTTTTATCTTTTATCCCAATATTGGGGTTTTGTCAACAACTTCTGCGGAAGAAATTCAGAGTTGTACAGATGCTTTAGATGCCATGTTCATCTCTTTCCATGTGGTGTTGGGATTTGCCATATTTGTCCGTATTTGATTGTCAAACCTATGGTAAAGATGCATTAATTGCATTTTGTTTTGCAGCCAAGATAATTAGTATTATCAATGGAAATATAAATAGATAAATAGATGGTAAGAGTATCCACTAAAGAAGGCTTGGTCAATGAGATATTCATGAAAATTTTATAAATAGTAATGAAATAATTTTAATTAAGATATTTTATTAGATTTTAAAAAATGAGAGATAAAAATTAAATAAAAATATTATAAAGTTAAAATATTATTAAAATATAAATTTTTAATATAAATTTTGTTTTGAAATTTAAAAAAGTTGTATTATTATTTTTTTTATTTTTTTAAAAGTTTAGAAAAATTGTAATGATTATGTAATAATTAAATAAAAATAAATAAATTTAAAATTAAAAAGTGTTTATATTTAAATAATATTTAAGAATAAAATTATAAAAAATTTTAAAATGAAATGAGATAGAATGAATTTTTTAAACAAGTCCTAAAAGACAACAGACTCATTTTGGGGTTGGATATCGGGTGACTTGCACCGGAAGGCAGAACTACATACCCCTCTGGAGGCTTCAACCCCCAAAACTTCAAAAACAAATGTAAAAGAATTTTGTTTTGAGGTATATTTACAAATTTAATTATATAAAAATTAATTTTGCTCCCCCAAATTTTTTTTTTTTAGAATTTTGCCCTCCCAAATTTAACTTCCTAGTTTCTGCCGATTGACCTCAGTGGGCTGGGCTGCTTGATTAAATTCTTTGTATATGCAGGATTGGTTTTGGAAAAAATTCGCCTATATATAGCCACTGCCCGCACATTACGAATAATATTACAAAAGCCTTAAAATTTATACCCCACTTTGGAAAAAATATATACCCACTTCTTCTTCTTCTTTACCACCAAGTTTGTCACCAACAGTCTGTCTTTGTGAATTTGGTCTCTCTCTCTCTCTCTCTCTAGTTTTGGCCCTTATTTTTTATTTTTTTTAAGCTAATGAAATCTAAGAGAGAGAGAGGTTATTGAGAGAAAAAACTCATATTGCATTTCTTGTTATGATTACAATGAAAACCTTTGTTTATAATACACATGGGAGAGAGCGAGAAAAGTGTAAAAGAAAGAAAACTAACATAATTGGGTTGACTTATATGTTGACTCTGTGAAATTGAAATGAATTCAATTAAATTTGTATTCAAGATGACGTGTATATATTATGCACATTCATCTTGGACAAGAAGGAAAAAAAGGGTCATAACCCAAAGGCTTGGTAAGCATATTGGCAACTTTATGAGTTGAAGAAACATGAAGAGTACAAAGAACCCCAATTTGCAGCTACTCTCTTATGATATGACAGTCTAACTTAATGTATTTTATTCTCTCATAAAACATAGGATTGACAGGTATGTGTAGTGCAACTTGATTGTCATAGAAAAGCAGTGAAAGCTGAGGATGTGGTTGGTGGAGATCATAAAGTAAAGAAAGAATCCATGTTATTTCACATACATCATATGCCATCGATTTGTGCTCAACTTCAGCAGATGATCTTGAAACAATCTTCTGTTTCAACAAATGATCTTGAACCAGTCTTCTATTTCTTAGATTTTCAAAAGATGAATGAATCTCCATGAAACACCCAATAACCATAAACAAATCTTCTAGTGTCAGGACATATAGCCCAATCAGAGTCGGCAAAGGCTTTGATATGCATAGGAGAAGAAACTAAGAAAAAATGACCTTGACCTGGTGCATTCTTGAGGTACCTTAGAATTCTTAATGCTGCTAGCATGTGTGGCACTTAAGGAGCATTAAGAATTGACTCATATATGTAATTTATAGTCTAATATTTGTAAGATAAAGCTATCTACCAATAAGCCTCCTATAACTGGAAATACCTTCCAACAATTCACCATATGATTTGCTAACTTTACAACGAGGATCCATAGGAAAGTTTGCTAGTTTGGAACCAAGTAAACTAGCATCAGATAACAATTATAAAGCATACTTACGTTGCATATAGAAATGTCCTTTTTAGATCTAGCAATCTCCATACCCAAAAATATTTGGCAGGTTCGAGATCTTTCAATTTAAACTGATCATTGAGAGAAGGTTTAATTGAATCAACAACTCCCATATCAATACTAGCTAAAAATATATAATCTATACAAACCAACAAGGCAACAAATGAGGTACCCTCTTGCCTTGTAAACAATGAATAATTTGATTTTGACTTATTAAAACCAAGTTTGAGCAATGCTGAGGTAAACTTGGAATTCCACTGTCGAGAAGCTTGTTTTAGGCCATAAAGTGATTTATGCAATTTACACACTCTAGTGTCCCACTTTCGAAGATAACTAGGTGGTAACTTCATCTAAGTTCCATACAAGAAAGCCTTATTGACATCTAGATGAATAAGATGCCAATTGTGTATTACAACTAATGATAAAGAAAAAAAAAACAATGTACTCCATTTTAGCAACAAGAGAGAGAAAGTTTAAAAAAAACCAAGACCTTCCTTACCTTGTATCTCTCAATTGAACCACCAACATTATACTTGATCTTATAAACCCACTTACAACTAATAGGAACTTTGTTAAGGGAAGATCCGTGAGTGTCTAGGTTTGATTAAATTCTAGGGTGGTTAATTCGAGAGACATAGCATCTCTCCAATGAGAGTGCTTAACAACTTGATAAAAGTCAGATTCTTTTTTAGAGGAAATGGACACACTGAAAAGACGATGAGAGGAGGACAATTTTGAATATAAGATAAAATTGAAAATGTTATATGGAGTACTTGATTTTGTGGATGGCAAGCATGCTGAGGATGTGATAGGACCAAAAGCTACTAAATTGCAATGGTAATTCCACAAGTAGCCAATGACAAGTAGACATTCTGTGATACGGAAGCTGGGTAGTATCTTACATAGAAGGAATGTTGGATTGGTTGGAAGTATTTGAAGGAATGGACTTAGATGAATCAATAGTTATATGTTTAGATGAAGGGATGGATATAGACTATTGTTGGGTAGCAGGTGATATATCTGAAATATGTTTAGGTACAACAATTTGAGATGATGCAGAAGAATAGGTAGAATCAGTATGATGCCCCCAACCTCCGCTGGGAATTTGACAAAGACTGAAGTGTCGGGATATGCAACACAAGGTTACATACCCCTACTCATGAAAGATAATATGCAATGAACCTAGCATGCTTTTAGCAATATGCAATAATCACAATGAACTTTTTTTTTTTGTTCAAACATAAGTTGCACCAGAATAGACTAAATCTCAAAATATATGTCTTAAATAACCATACAATAACAATAGGATCCCAAACATTGACCCTTCATAAACTACAAAAAGTTTAGCATATTATTTTATGCTACATAGTTAAAAACATGATCCTTCTTCTTCCTATAAGATCTTTCAAAGGTCCATTATCAAACACCTAAAGATCTCCATATAGAAGGCAATCAACACAAGTCGGCTTTAAAGGGTGAGTTCGTCTTCAATCATCTCAGGCCAGTCATCCATCACACTTACTTTCTTCTAAACTTCATACAACTTCTATCATTCCAGGTGGGAATGGTAGTTGGGATTACCACAATGAGATTTTTTAATCTCAGCAACTTATACAACAAAACTACCATTAGTTTATAAAGCATGCACAATAATAAATATGACGTGTATGCATGATTGATATGAACTTTCTTTTACAAAACATAACTTCAATGACATCAGAGTTTTTATAGTTCATAACGTACTTGCTTTCGTACAACAGATTTCGTTCGTTCATATTCTTATTCCTACATAAGTTGGACGCTCCACGATTCCCCATAAACCATGTGCTACTGCTGGTTACCGCATCACATCACATGTCCATCCACCAGCTGTGAGTACATTATCAAAGATGCTCAGATAGAGCAGAATACCTATGCCATGAGTACTTTATTCATTTCATCATAGAAACTCAGACAGAGCAGAATGCCCACGCCATGAGTATTTTAGGTGCTTTTGACTTCGCTCCGAAAATCTTTTGATCCCATTCGAAGCCTGTCGACAATTCTTTATCAACCCAGCGTATTCCATTCTATTTTATTCACTCCAAAATGGACATGAGAGCTCTATTAGGATAATCTCTCATCCTAGCATTTATGGTTGTTATAAAAACTTAACTTTTCATGCTTGACTCAAAATTTGTGACAGACTTATATGCTTATTGTAAGACCCAGCCCATTTTCAGGCCCAGGCCCGTGAAACACCTCCAGTTTTGACGTCGCGTAGACTCCCGTCCACCTTCCTTTTTCATGCATGCCGTTCAACCCTCTTCTCTCTAGGTTTTTCTCTTTACTTCTTATAGCTTACTTATATATGTTATCCTTCTTGACCTAGTTTCAGTGCTGCTACATTATCTTCATGCTCGCAGCTACTCAACTATCTGTGTCTCCACCTCTCACCGTGAACCTCAGCCAGACCGCATCACGCGCACCAGCCATCACTCCCCCGTAAGCTCCAAACCAGTGAACTGCCACCTTCTAGCCGAGACACGTTCTGCAGCCACACCAAACGAAACCCACGCCGGTACCTAGTTCGTTCGGAGTCCATCACCCCAGCCGCACGCCACCTCAGTCTCACGGTGCTGCCACCCAACGCACATAGCCCCGGTTTCAAGCCCCGAAATACTCTGTTTTTGTTGTCAAAAACAGAGCATCGTCCAAGCCGCTGCGATCTCCCTCCATCGTGAACTCCGCCGTGCTATGCCTCCACAGAAACTACCGGCGAGGACCTCCTATCATCCCAGACCACCGCACGCCGCCTCTAGCCTCGGTGAGCTCACGCCATTTTTTTTTCGGTTGGAGTTCCTCTTCTCTCGGTCTCTCCCCGTCCTCTCACCGTGTGTCCCTCTCTCTCATTTCTTTCTCTTGCTCTCGCAGCTAGTGACCAAGCACCACCCTCATCCGCCGTAGCCAGCACCAGCTCCACGCCGTCGTGCTTCCCCACCCCTCCGTAAGTGCTTCTACCGCTCGGTGTGAAGTAATATTTTTTTCGTTTCTGTGTACATGCATATACTTTATATGCGGGGATATATATACGTAAATCTTTTATTTTTCTGGCGTATATATATATATATATATATATATATATATATATATATATGCGGATGTATATGTAAATTATGTTAACTTAATAATAGGAAATAATATCGTTTTGTTTTTATAATTCCGTCCTCTTATAGTACGCCTCCAAGGTTAGTGTTTAGGTGTTAGCCTAATTAAGTCTATGTTATGTACTTCAGATTTGAAATCATGAGTATATTGCGTGGGTTGTAAAGTATGTTTTAATTAGGCGTAGACGCATGGATTTATTTTGTTAAAGGAGTATTTTTTTTAAAGGGCTAATATTTTATTGGAATGGTTAGTAATTAGAATAATAAGTAACACTTAAAAAGAATATTTTAAAATACTCTTTTAAATTATCCTTTAAAAAAAAAAAAAAAACATCATTGTTTTATTATTATTTAAACAAAAGTATGAATTTCTAACTATAATGAATTTATTATAGTCATGTTACTTTGTGTTATAAATTATAGTAATATCTCTTTCGTAAATAAGTTAGAATTAAATGTTTAGTCGAAGTTGGATATTGATGGGTTTAGAAAGTGATGTTGGTATTTTGAGAATTTTGAATTTGAGGAATTAAAAATGGACTATTTTAGAAGTTGTAGGCTTGAATATCAAAATACGAGATTGATTGGAGACTTATGGAAATTTACGTGATTATCTTATAGGTGACGATTAATTTTGTTCGACATTGTTGAGGAAATTTTCAAAAAGCTAAGAAGTCCAGGTAAGCGGGGTTCCTATGCTGGATTTGCATAAAAAGAAATGAACTGAGGTTGGTTTATAAAAATGTGCATGTTGTTTTAAAAAGAAAAAAAAAGTGAAAAACAACCTCAGTCTATGTTTTGTATTCCCTCATGAGATACGTATGAAAGAGAAAAGAAATGTTTGACATGAAATGTGTAGACATGAACAATATTTGACATGTTTCTGAAATATACAAAAGAGCGAATATGATATCATTGAAATTTTATGCATGTGATATGAAATGATATGGATCTGTTTTTGATCAAATAGAAATGATATGAATATGTTTCGAACGTGTTTTGATATGATATGGATATGATAAAACTTTGGCATACTTATCTGTTCTGAATATGGTCCTGATATGATAATACTGTTCACGTGATATGGTTGGTACCACCATGATATGATATGAGTGCACCCACTTTGGAAACAAAGTGGTCTTTTTACGTGTTCTTTCCTGTGTGCACACTCGGGGCTCCGAGATTGAAAAAGGGGAAGTTCACCACATGATACTGCCTGGTTTGGCCACCAGGGATAGCACAACCCTACCACGAGGGTTAAACATGGTATATGATATGATAAGATGAATATGTTCAGTTATGTTATGCCAAAGCGTTGTTTTTATGAAATGGATCCTCAAATATGAATTGTTGACTTGAGTATGAAATGTTTGGAAAAGTCGCTCTAATTTTCTTATAACACGTTTTCTGAGATCTGCATATAAAAATAAAATGTTTTGTTTCTGCATATTGAACTTTCTAAAAAGACTCATGTTTACATGCTAGTATATGTTCTCTGCTTACTGAGTTGTTGATAACTCACCCCCCTTTTATCTTCATATATTTTCAGATGATATTGATTTCCCAGCTGGGGGTCAGGAATAGAATTGAAGCTGGCTAGATATGGATGGAAGGATTGGGTACATTAGAGTACCATTGTTAGTAGATGGATTTAACTTGAGCATTTGAAGTACTTTACGTTGTTTGGACCTATTGATACCTAAAGATGTATTGTTATATTTTTGAGGTTATTGGGAGATTGTGGACCCCTTTTGGGTTTATGTTTTATAATGATAACTTATGGAGTGTTATTATGGTTATTTGGAAAAAAAAAATATGAATTGTGTGCTAATCATGTAGTCCTTGGAGTTTTAAGTGCTTGGAGAGACAGGTTTGTTAGTGACATGAGTTAACTCTCCGGACCCTCGGGTTCGGGGCGTTACACTTATGACATATGTTCGTGCTATATAACAGATATTCATGCTTATGACAAATGACATCATGGCCTAACATAGTTATTGCAAATATAACAAGAATTTAGATAAAACATGATTCACTTTGCATGAAATTTACTATTTAACATACTATCATACATCGAGAGTAAGTTAGAAGCCAACTTACAAAAATCCTTGCGTTTAAAAATTGAGTGGGCTGAAACAAGAGATATATTAAGGTTAGGAAATCTCATTAACTAAGAAAAATCAGAATCTAATACTCCTAGAGCACTATTTGTACAATTTCCCCTTAACTTTTTATAATTTGCAAATAAGCCACAAACTTTCAATAATTAAAATCGGGTCCAGATTTCACCAAACTTTGCAGACCTCATGTATTTTCTATTCTAAATCCATCTTTGAACTTAGAAATTAAGAAATCATGCATCCACTATATGAAACTCACTATGGTTGAAACCCTTAAAACCCTAAATTCCACGAAGTGTGATTTTAGGCCTATTTGCATGCCATTTAAGACTTAATCGAATTTAGCACTTAATCTCATCATAATCCTGAGTTTAGTATCACGTTAAGTCACTAGATTCATATTCCTTGTGGCCATATATTCATCATATGAATTAACCAACACATACACAACATCAAACTATACAACCTGAAACTAGCATGGTGTTCTTTAGCATTTCTTTTGCAAGTGAACATCAAGAACTTCAAAGAATCATACATCCTAACTTCTAACATGCTAAGAACTCATTTCCAGATGGTATTACACAATCCTAACCAACTTGTTCAAGATATCAAGGAGATAGAAAACCACTCATGCCACAAACCCTAAAACCGAAACATGAATTTCTTTTAATCTAGAATATTTTGACTAAATCCTTATATTGCATGCCAATTTTCTTGAAATCACACACCCGAGATCATCATAATCAAATCCGAGCTAGGTCTTAGCACCATTTTAATCATATCATAACCAATATTAAATCAACAATAGGCAAGAACCTCAAAGCTTACACCAAAATCGTGCATCTATGAGTATTCATCAAAGACTCAACTAAAACCCTAGTTTCATGGTTCAAAAAAAGGTTTAACACATAGATATAACTCTTATAAAAAATATTTTTGAAGGTCTAGTCATCAAACCCACTTTAGAGTTGAAAAGAAACTAACTCTTCAAGAGGATGCCACACTAGTATTTTGGCTTCTCCAACCCTAAATAGGTTCAGGCAACTTTTGGGTGAATGCTCTTGTGTTACAAGTTCAAACCAAAGGTTGATACATCATACATATCACTAACTTCATTAAAAACTATATGGAATCTCAAATCAAACTCCAAGATAAACAATACATGCTAGCCGAACACCACATCTCCCAACTTCACCAACTTCAACAATTTAATCTTAAGGAAAACATTCAAACATCCAAACTAACATGTTCCTAAATAAAACAATAGAAGTAAAAGGAGAAGTGATAGGGAAAGAGGACTTACAAAGGTCTAACATTTGGAAGAGGTTGGCTTTCCTCTACATAGACTTTCCTTACTCGGTTTGATCTCAAAGTGTAAAGTGTGGTGTGTTTGCTTGTGTGCAAGTGAGAGAGAACTAAGTGAGCTTGTGGGACAAAAGGAAGCAAGGAGAGGGCTGCTTGGGGATCACTGGAGCAAGGCGTGCGTGATGGAGAAAGGCTGCTTGTGGAGGAGACTAAGCTCAAGTGTGATGCAGTCCTTGTACTCAGTTGAGTGATGCTAGGTTTTGGCTTGAGTGGGGGGTGTTTTGGTGGTTGTCAAGGGTGGTAAATGGCAAAGTATAGGCTAGAAAATTATGGGGTAGCTTGCTTGTGGAAGGAGTCATGTTGAGTTGTGAAAGGATGTCAAATCTGGATGGGTGAAATTCCTTGTACCCAATGTTTGGAGGTCTCTGTTTGGGGTTTTGGAACTCAACCATGGGGGGCTGTTTTAATGGAGTGTGGGGGTGGATTAGAGAGCTGAATAAGCTGTCCTTGGGCAAGGAACGGGGTTGTGCAGGTGGTACAAAGAGGATGTCTTTGTTGCTTGTAAAAGGACTAGCTAAAGTGTGAAGAGCAAAGTGCAAACCAATGGAATGGAGGGCCATTGTGTGTCTCGGTTTGGGGGTTTAAACCACAAGTGATGGATGGGCAGGGAGGTACAAGGGTGTAAGTGGAAGGTATAGTGTGTGTAAGAGGTGTAAGGCATTGTAAGCAGGCATGGGTTTGACTTGTTTCAAACTCAATCATCTTACACGTGTACTAGGCTTGACATGAGTAAATGAGGTCCAAATGAAGGATGGTGATGGTTCCATGTGTCAAGGAGGTTCTCTAGTGTTCCTAGGATGACTTGGACATCCTACATGGTAAGGGGACAACTGGTTGGTGACATGACGCTCTTTGATTGGTCTATTTGGCACCAAAAAAATATGAAACTTTTTGTTACACCATAAAATCTTAAATATTCATACAAATCTAATGGTGAAATCCATTTTGTCTAATTATGATCTTAAGTGCCTAAAAAAAAAATCTAAATGGCAGTTTGTTTCCTTAGCAGATCATAAATCAACTAAGCTGAGAAACTAGGAACCTATCTAGTTATTAATCCATCAATTTCTCCTAAGTTTTCATGGCATATCTAATGTCTAAATAAAAGAAATTTTTTTCGTCAAAATTATTTCGGGACGTTACAATCAGAAAAAAATGAAAATATATTTTCATGAAATACAACATCTCTTGAAATAAGAAAGGAATGTGTCTCAAAGGTTAAATAATTTGTATCCTTTTATGCCAAAATGATAACCTATAAAGACACATTTTCTGGCTTGATATGAGAATTTTGATATGCTTTGAGTGAGAGTTGATTCATAATATAAGGAGCCAAAGACTTTTAAGTTTATATAGGATGGAATAGTGCTATATAAGATTTCATCAGTGACTACTATTACTGACTACTATTGTTAATAATAAGAGAATGAATCCTATTGATAGGATGGAATAGTGCCATATAAGACTTCTTGAGGTGACTGATATTGTTAAAATAAGGGAAGGAATCCTATTGATTATATAGGTGCTTAAAAATATACATTTACCCCAAAAAGCTAAAGAAACATTTAACTGAAATCTTAAGGCTCTAGGCCCACTAAGAAGGTGTTGGTGTTTGCGTTCAACTATGAAATTTCGTTGTGGTGTTTCAACACGAGAAGTTTGGTGAATGATGCCTTTTGAAAAAAAAAATCTATCATGTTAAATTCAAGACCATTATCAGTTCATACACATTGCATTTTTGTTTGGAATTGTGTATAGACTAGGTTATAGAATGCTATGAATATAGGCCTCACATCAGACTTATTTCAACCAATTAATATACCCAAGTTGATCTAGACTGATCATCAACAGTTATAACAAAGTATCTAAAATCATTATGAGTAGGAATTGGAAAAGGTCCCCATGCATCACAATGAACTAATTAAGTGAAAAGAAAAAAATAGTATTGTAAGTTTCAGTTGGAGATGACAATTTTTTTTTGTTTTGCCAAAGAAAATATAGAACAACTATTCATATGTACATTTTTACTAGGAAAAACAATATCCGAAACTAATTTAGAAAGAACAAGAAACCTAGCTAGAGATGGATGAACGATGACAATGCCAAAGATGACGTTTTGAATTTGACATGGAATTGATGTTTGGTATACTGGATAAAGTCTTAACAACAATAGCTTGTGGCTACTACAGTAGATATGCGCCATCAAAGCTTCTACCCTTCCCAATCATCCTTCAAGGGGCAAGGCCCTGAATATAGCAATTATCAGGCATAAAAATAAAACAACACTTCTGATGAGAAGTTAGCTTATTAACTGAAAGAAGATTGTTTGAAAAACATGGTACACATAACACATCTTTTAGAGCTAACTGATTAGATATTTGAACAATCCCAAGGTGTGTGACTGGAACACTTTCACTATTTGGAAGGTTTATTGATGTATGCAGTGTTTGAGTGATGGTTGTATAGAAATCAACAAAATGAATAATATGATCTATAGCACCTGTGTTAATGATCTAGGTGTTTTGAAAATAACAATTGGGTATATTAACACTAGAACCAAGATGGGAATAACATGCAGTGGATATATTATTTGGATTTATACCAAATGAATAAGATAAAGGATTTAAATGGGATGAAACACTTTCTGCTTGGTGATTATTATTTGATGATTGATTGTGGATTAAAGCAAGTAACTGCTTACGTTCTTCTTGAGAAAATGGCAAGGAATTAGAAGATTCAAGAGTATTTGCAGGTTAAGTCATGACTTGGTTGGCGGTAGAGAACTTCCCCTTCTGTCTATAATTTGGAGGGTACCCATGAATTTCGTAGCATTTATCCACCGTATGATTACTCATTCTATAATGGGTACTCAACAATTTATCCTTTCTACTTTGCTGTCTCCAAAGATTTTGGCTTGAAGACTCTACATTTTTGCTCAAGAAAGCTGTAGTGTCAACACTAGGAGTACACACAAATCCAACTTCTCGCTGTTTTTCTTCTTGAATGACTAAAGTAAACACCTTAGTAATTGGTGGTAGAGGATCCATTAGTAGAATTTGTCCTCCAATATATGATAAATACTCATTTAAATTCATGAGAATCTGTTTAATATATTGTCTATGCTGATATTCCAAGAAAGTGCATATAGCTTTTCAATGCACAATATATACAACTAAAACCTTTCAATGCACCACCTATACAACTAGGAATCTAGTTGTAATTAATAAGTTCATCCCATAAGCACTAGAACTTTCTATAGTAAACACTCACCGATAGCACTTGGACTTTCTATAGTAAACACTCATCGATGATTGATCGAAGTAAGTGAAGAAAGATACTTTTGTAACTGAAATAATCTCGGCCCGTTTCCATGAGAAAGTTGATCTTTTAGATCTTTCCACCAATATATGATAGTTCCACCAATATGATATATGATAGTTCCACCAATATCTTTCGAGACAGAGTTCAAGATCCAAGATAGAAGCATGTTGTTGCAGTGCTCTCATGCTTTGTACAAAGGATCAGTATCAAGAGGTTGATTTATCACTCCATTGGTAAATCCCATTTTGTTTGTAGCCTTTAAGGCTATTTGCATTGATCTACACCATATGTGATAATTGTCCCAATTGAAGAATTGCGAAACAAGTACACTACTCATCGAATCTCCATTTTGCATATGATATGGATTTGCAGAAGAATCTTTAGCGTGTCATGAAACAGAGGCTGATGACGCCATAGCAGCGGAGGCAAAAGCGGAACCCAAAAAGTATCCGCTCTGATACTATGAAGCGAATGAAATTTAAGAGAGATAAGGTTCTTGATAGAAAGAATTCTTACTGCATTTCTTGTTATGATTACTAGTGAGGTCCTCTATTTATATACACACGGGAGAGGAGCGGGAAAAAATGTAAAACAAAGAAAACTAAAATAACTAGGTTGACTTATATGTTGGCTCTACATGAAATTGAAATGAATTCAATTAAATCTGTAATATATTTGATGGTGGTTTGGCTGTGAGTTTGAAAGAAATTGCTTGCTTGGATTTAGTTGGGGTTGTTTGGATCACAATGAATTCTCTTAGGACTTAATACCTTGGGTGAGTGTAGCACTTGTTCAGCTATAGGTTGAGCGTATGCATCGTGGGAAGAGGTGGGGATGAGAGGTTATGTAGATCCTTGCTAGGGAGGGAAACGGGATAGGGTAAAGTCCTCCCGTTGGGGGATGGATAGAAGCCCTAGATACAATGCATGAAGTTAAAAACAAAAAAAATAAAAATAAGGAAGATGGGTTATAAGAGCAATCTATTGATCGGATTGTTTTGAGTCATTTATTGCGACTGAACCCGATAATAAGAATATGTGCATCGATTTTTTCTATTTTGAGACAGTTGTAAATCTCCAATATCATGTTCTAAGCATTGTCAGAAACGAATAGATACGTACAAAGGCACTTCCAAATAATAATACTGATGCGCGCAGTTTCAAAAGTAATATAGAAGTCCCCATGAAACAACATATTTTGGAGGAGGTTTGACAAAATTGTTGGATTTTCAATATAATTTGGTATTGTGAAATCACTACTTATTCCAAATGTTTAAAATAATAGGAAGAGATATATTTTAATATTTATATATATTTGTCATAACACTTCTCTCCTCATGAATGGACCAACTCTTCCGTAATAAATAGCCCTAACATGTGGGATATTCAATTAAATGAGTGAAGTGTAGAGTCAGAGTTTGAATTCAAAAACTCTACTCAATATCATGTGAAATCTTCACTTGTCTCGAAAGCTTAAACTGAAGGCAGGAAGAAGAAGATTTTTTTTAAATTTTTTTTAAATTTTTTTTATATGTATATTTTTATCTTAATAGGCACTACAATCATGTAAAAACCATGAAGTCAGAATGAATGAAGTCAGAATTAGAATGTGTAGTAGACCAAGGAAAGGACTCATAATTATATGAGATATTCATATATATATATATATATATATATATATATATATATATTATACTCATACTACACATTCAGAGAACCTCAACAAATAAATCATGAGAATACCAAGATTAAGAATTTCGATCCTAGCCAATGCATACGTTTTCTAATAAAAAATAGCTTTAGTTATAATTAATGACATGAAACAAGAAAAGGGAAAGAAGTGCCACTTACCAAATGGTCTCTATCAAATATGCTTAGGACTTTTGATGCTCAGAGCTAGCTCTAGGAAGCGCGGTACAGAAATTTGTGGATATATCATTCCACTTTGATTAATGAGAAAATATATTTACAACCGTGAATTGCGTAATCGTCGCGTAATCGCTTTGAAAAAAATGAATAAAATATAGGACCCACATGAAAAAAATTAATTTTTTAATAGTGGACCCCACTTTTTTTCAAAGCGATTACGCGACGGTTACGCACTTCACGGTTGTATGTAGAATTACACTTGATTAATTAAGGGATATGGAGTTTTTGACATTGATCGGTGCAAAATTGAAAGTGCATAGTATCGTAGTTTTATAGTAAAGTGATGAGAAGAGTATCGTCCTCAGGGATTGGTAACTTACTTTTGACAAATATTGAAATTATACTAATCTTGACTTTATTTAGAAAAGTCACTAAGATTTTTGTAATTGCAAATTAAAATAAAATTAATTCAAGAAAATACTTAAAGGAAAAAAGAGATTTTGTTTGAAGATCAAATCAATGAGAAAGAAAACTTCTAGGAAATCGATTTCATCTAATTTCTCACTATGCTTTACTCATCTAACTAATTGAATTTAATACTCTCTGTTTGTTAGTAAATCTCCAATTCATCCAAAAGCCTCTTTCGATAGTCAATTGGAAATATTCTTGTTTATCATTTTACATAAGAGTATGCAAATTAATAAAGCAAGAAAGCAATAAGTTCAATGATTTTAATACTACATAGGTTCATATAAGTCTTTCGATCTCTATATTTACCTATGCCGAAATATCCAAGATCTATCATATAATTCTCTCTTTCCACAGCAAATCACAAGATCAAAATCATCTAATTAATGGTCAGTTAATTAGAAGCAATAAGCTCAGAATAAATCAGACAAATATAGAAGATAATTATTTCAAATTAGCATAGAAAATCAAGCATAGTTTGGAACTAGATTACATCGTTTTCCTAGAATAAAGAAAATTTAGTTCATACTAAAAATTAAATTCAACATAAACGAATTAACCATAATTTTTCTGAGAGAAGAATAAAAAAAAAATGAACACCGAAAAAATAGTCCTCTCAATCCGCGCCTTAGTCGCAGCGTCAAAGAAGAAAAGAGAGCTCGCAGCGTCTTCCAACCAACCAAAAAAAAAAACAAACCCCTCTCCGTCCGTGCGTGTAAATTGAGCTTGCGTCAGCGTGCAAAAACCAAATTGAATTTTGAATCCACAGCAATCCGTTCCAGCTTGCACAAGATAAAGCAAATCTTCCTAAGGACCAAGTCAAACCAAAAGACTCCAAGCTTGTGTCTCGCACGTCCCTCATCTTGCCGCATCATGCATCTTTATCCCAAATCAAAATATGGGCCCCGCGTGAACTCTTTACCAAGCCAAAATAACGTATTGCGTATAGTGTTTAAAAGCACAAATGCCAAGCTAAAACTCCTTCAAATATTTTTATCCGTAAAAACCAAGAAGCACCTACTTTGCATGCCAGTTTCTAAAGCCAAAATGAAATCTTCCCTTGGTTTCGTTCATCCAAGGCCCAATCTTTCTAGCTGCTTCACGTCTCTTTTATTCGAATAAATTTTCATTTAAATTTGAGAGTCTTTAGACGATAGGCTGTTAAAATTTAGATATTCTTTTTGTTCAAATCTGAAATAAAATTTAATGACAATAATGAAACCTAAAATCAACAAAAATAAATAAAATTATACTAAAGTTTAAAGTTAAGATGTGATAAAATATAAGAAATTATGCAAGTCATTACACATTGACGCTAATTCTATCGATCTTTAATGTTTAATCTGTTTGTGATGCTCTAATTCATTCCCATAGAGTTGATTCTACTCTTCGTTTATCAAGATACGTCCACACATCACCAATATTTATATAAATTTGAACTCTCAATGTTTAAGAGGCTTCATCTATAAATGTGAGAGGTTATTAATTAATATATATACAACTATTTGATAATTCATCTTGTAATCAACCAATGTAATTGTGCCACTTTATCAAAAATAGTTTCGACTTTAGATAATTACCCTCCATTTAAAATAAAGTGATAAAAAGAGTTGTAAAGTTATAAGTTTACAACTATGACTTCTAGGTAATTGAAGGGGGTAAAAATATCCTAGCTCATATGGCATCCCAGCCCAGCCCAAAGGGAGATCTCATAAAAAAGGAAGAGAGAGATAAGGAAACGAGGGGATAAAGGCTGATGAAGGAAAAAAAAGTGTGAGGAAAAAAAAGGATGTGACGAAAAGGAGAAAAAAATGAGGGTCCGACACGCAAGGTGGGCAAGGAAGTGACATAAAGTAACAACTGACAGGGATAAACAAGAGGAATCTAAGTTTAAATATCGGGGGTTTCTGCTTCTTGGGGACTTTTGGGCTACTAGAGAGAGGGTTTCTTCAACATCCAGACAGGAAACTCTTGTTTTACCATTTGTACAGTGAGTTAGGAGAGACCAAGAGAGATTGTAAAATACTCCCATTTATAGTAGATTTGAACTCCAAACGACCCATAGACGTAGGCCCTGTGTCGAACCAAGTAAATTTGTATGTTTTGTTCCCCATTTATATTTGTTGTATTTAGCTTCTATTTACTGCAATCGACGTATGTATGGACACTATACCCGAACTCCAGACAGCCATCGTGAGTCCTAAACCACACCAATTGAGGTCCGAATTACCACAACGTGAGCCGGGGATGACTCCTTCTCCCCTTTCAACCTGTTCTTACAAAATAGGCTTCAACAGTTGGCGCTATATGTGGATGCGATTATTCTCTACA
This sequence comes from Juglans cinerea, assembly GCA_961763995.1. Taxonomy (NCBI): domain Eukaryota; kingdom Viridiplantae; phylum Streptophyta; class Magnoliopsida; order Fagales; family Juglandaceae; genus Juglans; species Juglans cinerea. The sequence goes on along the minus strand of CAUIVZ010000002.1, from coordinate 24,378,339 downwards.
CAGGAAGTGGGAGAATGATGATTTTTAGGCGTACGCAATCATCCCTGAACAAGCAGATGAAATTCTCCTCAAATAAGTGCTCTCAACTCTACATCTCCTATTTTTACAAATACTGCTGCTAGAAAATCAAGGGGCGAGAACCCAAAGCCCATGCATCCACTGTGCACTTAAATGCACTGTTTAAAGTGCACATCTCAAGTTTTCTAGGTAGAGGGTGGGCATGCACTATGCATTTGAGTGCACAGTGCATGTGAGAATCTCTCGCCCGTGCATGGCATGCACAATGCCATGCACGGTGCAAGTTGTTGTGCACTAACAAACCCGTTGCCCACCACTGTGGGACCGACAAAGGTGTCGGTGGCCACCGCCGGTACAGCCAACACCTCCTATCTCCACCGGGGTGGTTCCCACATGCAGGGGTTGTGCACGGTGCGTGCAGTGAATGCATGCTGTTGTGCATTCAAGGGGCCATCCCCCGCCCACCGTGGACCAGGTGCAGGCACGGGCGACCATAACGTGGGCTGCTAGAGACATCTGCTACGGTCGAAGTGGCCCTGTCAACGGACGGAGCGCTCATGCGCATGCCAAGCCACAAGCCCAACGAGGTTAGTGGCCGTGCGCAGCCCAACGGACGACCTGGCATGCGCATAGCCCTGTGCCGCGCGCGCCCCTACGCACACCCCTGCATGCGCCCCATGCCGCACGCCAGTGAGGTTAGTGGCATGACTTAGCAGGCACGCATGGTTCACAGCCAAGACTATCAGCAGGCCTTGCATGGCACCATGCCATGCCCACCAGCAAGCCATGGACTAGACCAGCCTAGCCGAAGACCATGCACCATCCTAGCCCACCCATGGGTCAATGCATGCCATGGGCCAACTTAGCCCATGCTACCTATGTTATTGCTTTTTTATTTATTTTTATTTAATTATTTTCCAAGAAACCTTTTGGGGGTTTCCATTTTGAAACCTTTATAAATAGGACCCTTAGTCATATCATTTACATCTTTTGACAATTTTCCATTGTGGACGGCTATTGTTTTTTAGATCATTTTTTATGTGTTTAGCACTTGGGCTCTTTGGGGTGCAATTCGTGAATCCCCTAAGAGAGAATCACACTTTGCAATTCATGAATAAGTGTGATTCATTTATCAATATATGAGGTTTCCTTTCATCTTTGTGCAATTCGTGAATCAAAGTTGATTGGTTTATCTTTGTATTCATTCAAGTTCTTGAGTGTTCATACTTTGTTCATCCATCCCATTGTTCATTCAATCCTTCCATACACTATATTTTCAACCACTATAGTGTTTGCCATACTTTCCATAATTGATCATACCCTTCTTCCATTCCATTTAGCCCTAGCTGAATTCACTCACTTACCATATTAGGCTACACCATAATCCTTTCCTTATTTCATTAACCCTAGCCGAAGTCATCAAGTGCTCTATTAGGTAACTCTTACCTTTTAGGTAACTTTGACTTCATCCACATCATATCCCTTGATTTAAGGAATTACCAATCACCATCAATTCCTTAAATCATTCTTTCCTATTTTGCCTCAAGTCAACCAACAACCTTCCATAATAGCCCATACCCGAAATTCCTTTCTTTCTTAGATTGATTCCTTCCATTTAGGAATCTTACCATATCCATTCCAAACCATCAAACCCTAGCCAATCCCGCAAGATCTCACCAACCCTAATCCATTCCAGTAATCCACAACAACCCTAGTTGCCTCCTACTTGAAACCCTAACCTCACTACACTCCATCAACCCTAGCCTCCATCTTCTTGGCGCCACACTCAAGGACAAGTCCTTAGTTGTTCTATATTGTTTTGCCTCCACTAAACACTTACATCAGTCAATTCCATCATCATCATTCCATTGCCATGGAAGTTGAAGGCCAAGCAAGTTGGCAAGGTCACTCGATCATCATCCTCACCAAGGCGAGCTCATGGTCCTTAGTGTTTAAGGACAAGACCGGGGTCCATGGTTGATTGGCCATTATCTAGTGATGTTTCGGCCTTGAGAGGTTTCTTGGGTTTGACCGGTTACTATAGGCGATTTGTGAAGAATTATGGACTTATTGCTAAGCCACTTACATCCTTGTTGAAGAAGGACAACTTTGAGTGGACCCAAGAGGCAAGAGAGGCCTTTGAAGAATTGAAGAGAGCCATGACCCATACACCTTTGTTAGCCTTGCCTAACTTTGAAAGACCATTTGAAGTGTATACGGATGCAAGTGGTGAGGGTATTGGGGCTGTTTTGGTTCAAGACAAGAGGCTCTTGGCCTTTATTTCTAAGTCACTCGGACCTATGAGGAAAGCATGGAGTACTTATGCTAGGGAAATACTTGCAGTTGTTCATGCCATCAAGATGTGGTGGCCTTACTTATTGGGTCGCAAATTCACAATTGTAACTGACCAACAAGCATTGAGGCACTTACTCCAACAAAACTTAGTGACTCCAGAGTAACAAAAGTTCTTAGTGAAGTTGCTTGGCTTTGAGCATGACATCATCTACCAACCGGGTAAAGAAAACAAAATGGCGGATGCCTTGAGTAGGTGTGAGGGAAGTTCAATTTTGTGGTTAGTGCATGAGGAAGATGAGTCTTCCATGTTGGCCTTGAGTGGGGCTGAATGGAGGATTTGAGACAAAATCCGGGAAGCTAACAAGATTGATGCTAGAGCCATTGAGATTGTGAAACTTTTGGAAGCCCAAAGTAATGGTGTTGTTGGCTTCAAAGTGAAAGATGGTTTGATATACTACAAGGATCATGTGTATGTGCCGAACGTACCTAATTTGAGGAAGGAGATCCTTGACCACTTTCTTAATAGAAAGGAAGGTGGCCATTTGGGTTGGTTGAAAACCTACATTAGGGTGAAGCACTTCTTCTATTGGGAATGAATTAAGAAAGCCGTGAAAACACTAGTGGCCGAGTGTGACACATGCCAAAAGATTAAGTATGATACAAGATCCCTATCCGAGCTCTTGCCCATTGCCAATTTGAAACTTGATTTGGGAGGACTTGATAATGGATTTTGTGGAAGGCTTACCCATTAGTGGAGGATATGAGGTTATCTTGGTGGTGGTGGACCACCTAAATAAGTATGCCCACTTCATTCATCTAAGACATCCTTACAAGGCCAAGAGTGTGGCCAAGGCCTTTGTGGACAATGTAGTGAAGCTCCATGGTTTTCCCAAAAGTATAGTGACCGATCGTGATAGAGTGTTTATGAGTACTTTTTGGAAGGAACTATTTGAGTTACAAGGAAGCAAGTTGAAGGCTAGCTCATCCTATCATCCTCAAACCGATAGGCAAACAGAAGTTGTGAATAGAACCTTTGAACAATACTTGAGATGTTTTTGTCATAAGGAGCAAAAAAGATGGGGAGATTATTTGACATGGGCCGAGTATTGGTACAACACCACTTTTCATGCTTCCATCCAAAGAAGCCCTTTTGAAGTTGTATATGGAAGATCACCAACCATCTTGGTGAACTATGAGAAAGGCACGACCAAAAGTGATGAAGTTGAGAGTGAATTGCTCACTAGATGGGAAGATTATTTGACATGGGCCCATGCGCGCGCCCCTGCGAGCGCGAGCGCCCATGCGCGTGCGCACCCCTGCGCACGCCCCTGCATGCGCCCCATGCCGCATGCCAGTGAGGTTAGTGGCATGTCTTAGCAGGCATGCCATCCAGCGCACGGCTCTAGCCATTGCCTTGCAGGCAAGGCCAGTGGCATGCCCACCAGGCATGCCA
>CAUIVZ010000002.1:20649935-21029473 GCA_961763995.1 Juglans cinerea | reverse complement strand
ATAAGGTCTTGTTAGTACCATTGGAAGCCCGCGAGCGAAAAACTCCAACCTCTTAACTTTGGCACTTTTCCCTCAATTGGTTTTCTACTAAGTAGGGGCAAAGTGGTAAAAATAAGGGTGCTCCGATAGGCTAGGGTTGGGGCGTACATACCATAAAGTCTTGTTAGTACCATAGGAAGCCCGCGAGCGAAAAACTCCAACCTCTTAACTTTGGCACTTTTCCCTCAATTGGTTTTCTACTAAGTAGGGGCAAAGTGGTAAAAATAAGGGTTGCTCCAATAGGCTTGGGGTTGGGGCGTACATACCCTAAGGTCATGTTAGTACCATAGGAAGCCCGCGATTGAAAACCTTGAACCTCTTAACTTTGGCACTTTTCCCTCAATTGGTTTTCTACTTAAGTAGGGGCAAAGTGGTAAAAATTGCTCCGATTGACCCGGGGTTGTGGCGTACATACCATAAGGTCCTATTAGTACCATAGGAAGCTCTGCGAGCGAAAACTCCAACCTCTTAACTTTGGCACTTTTCCCTCAATTGGTTTTCTACTAAGTAGGGGCAAAGTGGTAAAAATAAGGGTTGCTCCGATTGGCTTGGAGTTGGGGCGTACATAACCATAAGGTCATGTTAGTACCATAGGAAGCCCGCGAGCGAAAACCTTGAACCTCTTAACTTTGGCACTTTTCCCTCAATTGGTTTTCTACTAAGTAGGGGGAATGGGTAAAAATAAGGGGTGCTCCGATCGACCCGGGGTTGGGGCGTACATACCCATAAGGACATGTTAGTACCAAAGGAAGCCCGAGATTGAAAACCTTCAACCTCTTAACTTTGGCACTTTTCCCTCAATTGGTTTTCTACTAAGTAGGGGCAAAGTGGTAAAAATAAGGGTTGCTCCGATAGGCTTGGGGTTGGGGCGTACATACCATAAGGTCTTGTTAGTACCATTGGAAGCCCGCGAGCGAAAAACTCAACCTCTTAACTTTGGCACTTTTCCCTCAATTGGTTTTCTACTAAGTAGGGGCAAAGTGGTAAAAATAAGGGGTGCTCCGATAGGCTTGGGATTGGGGCGTACATACCATAAGGTCTTGTTAGTACCATAGGAAGCCCGCGAGCGAAAAACTCCAACCTCTTAACTTTGGCACTTTTCCCTCAATTGGTTTTCTACTAAGTAGGGGCGAATGGGTAAAAATAAGGGGTGCTCCGATCGACCCAGGGTTGGGGCGTACATACCATAAGGTCATGTTAGTACCATAGGAAGCCTGCGAGCGAAAACCTTCAACCTCTTAACTTTGGCACTTTTCCCTCAATTGGTTTTCTACTAAGTAGGGGCGAATGGGTAAAAATAAGGGGTCCTCCGATCGACGTACATACCCTAAGGACATGTTAGTACCAAAGGAAGCCCGCGATTGAAAACCTTCAACCTTTTAACTTTGGCACTTTTCCCTCAATTGGTTTTCTATTAAGTAGAGGCAAAGTGGTAAAAATAAGGGTTGCTCCGATTGACCCGGGGTTGTGGCGTACATACCATAAGGTCCTATTAGTACCATAGGAAGCTCGCGAGCAAAAAACTCCAACCTCTTAACTTTGGCACTTTTCCCTCAATTGGTTTTCTACTAAGTAGGGTCAAAGTGGTAAAAATAAGGGGTGCTCCGATAGGCTTGGGGTTGGGGCGTACATACCATAAGGTCTTGTTAGTACCATTGGAAGCCCGCGAGCGAAAAACTCCAACCTCTTAACTTTGGCACTTTTCCCTCAATTGGTTATCTACTAAGTAGGGGCATAGTGGTAAAAATATGGGGTGCTCCGATAGGCTTGGGATTGGGGCGTACATACCATAAGGTCTTGTTAGTACCATAGGAAGCCCGCGAGCGAAAAACTCAAACCTCTTAACTTTGGCACTTTTCCCTCAATTGGTTTTCTACTAAGTAGGAGCGAATGGGTGAAAATAAGGGGTCCTCCGATCGACCCAGGGTTGGGGCGTACATACCCTAAGGACAAGTTAGTACCAAAGGAAGCCCGCGATTGAAAACCTTCAACCTTTTAACTTTGGCACTTTTCCCTCAATTGGTTTTCTATTAAGTAGAGGCAAAGTGGAAAAATAAGGGTTGCTCCGATTGACCCGGCGTTGTGGCGTACAAACCATAAGGTCCTATTAGTACCATAGGAAGCTCGCGAGCAAAAAACTCCAACCTCTTAACTTTGGCACTTTTCCCTCAATTGGTTTTCTACTAAGTAGGGTCAAAGTGGTAAAAATAAGGGGTGCTCCGATAGGCTTGGGGTTGGGGCGTACATTCTATAAGGTCTTGTTAGTACCATTGGAAGCCCGCGAGCGAAAAACTCCAACCTCTTAACTTTGGCACTTTTCCCTTAATTGGTTATCTTCTAAGTAGGGGCATAGTGGTAAAAATAAGGGGTGCTCCGATAGGCTTGGGATTGGGGCGTACATACCATAAGGTCTTGTTAGTACCATAGGAAGCCCGCGAGCGAAAAACTCAAACCTCTTAACTTTGGCACTTTTCCCTCAATTGGTTTTCTACTAAGTAGGAGCGAATGGGTAAAAATAAGGGGTCCTCCGATCGACCCAGGTTTGGGGCGTACATACCCAAAGGACTTGATAGTATCAAAGGAAGCCCGCGATTGAAAACCTTTAACCTCTTAACTTTGGCACTTTTCCCTCAATTGGTTTTCTACTAAGTAGGATCGAAAGGGTAAAAATAAGGGTCCTCCGATCGACCCAGGGTTGGGGCGTACATACCCTAAGGACATGTTAGTACCAAAGGAAGCCCGCGATTGAAAACCTTCAACCTTTTAACTTTGGCACTTTTCCCTCAATTGGTTTTCTACTAAGTAGAGGCAAAGTGGTAAAAATAAGGGTTGCTCCGATTGACCCGGCGTTGGGGCGTACATACCATAAGGTCCTGTTAGTACCATAGGAAGCTCGCGAGCAAAAAACTCCAACCTCTTAACTTTGGCACTTTTCCCTCAATTGGTTTTCAACTAAGTAGGGTCAAAGTGGTAAAAATAAGGGGTGCTCCGATAGGCTTGGGGTTGGGGCGTACATTCTATAAGGTCTTGTTAGTACCATTAGAAGCCCGCGAGCGAAAAACTCCAACCTCTTAACTTTGGCACTTTTCCCTCAATTGGTTATCTTCACAGTAGGGGCAAAGTGGTAAAAATATGGGGTGCTCCGATAGGCTTGGGATTGGGGTGTACATACCATAAGGTCTGGTTAGTACCATAGGAAGCCCGCGAGCGAAAAACTCAAACCTCTTAACTTTGGCACTTTTCCCTCAATTGGTTTTCTACTAAGTAGGAGCGAATGGGTAAAAATAAGGGGTGCTCCGATCGACCCAGGTTTGGGGCGTACATACCCTAAGGTCTTGATAGTACCAAAGGAAGCCCGCGATTGAAAACCTTTAACCTTTTAACTTTGGCACTTTTCCCTCAATTGGTTTTCTACTAAGTAGGATCGAATGGGTGAAAATAAGGAGTCCTCCGATCGACCCAGGGTTGGGGCGTACATACCCTAAGGACATGTTAGTACCAAAGGAAGCCCGCGATTGAAAACCTTCAACCTTTTAACTTTGGCACTTTTCCCTCAATTGGTTTTCTATTAAGTAGAGGCAAAGTGGTAAAAATAAGGGTTGCTCCGATTGACCTGGCGTTGTGGCGTACAAACCATAAGGTCCTATTAGTACCATAGGAAGCTCGTGAGCGAAAATCTCCAACCTCTTAACTTTGGCACTTTTCCATCAATTGGTTTTATACTAAGTAGGGGCAAAGTGGTAAAAATAAGGGTTGCTCCGATCGACCCTTGGAAGGGGCACACATACCATACTGTCATGGTTGTAGCATAGGAAGCCCGCGAGCGAAAAACTCCAACCTCTTAACTTTGGCACTCTTCTCTCAATTGGTTTCTACTAACAAGAGCGAAGGGGTAAAAATAGGGGTTGCTCCGATTGACTCAAGGTAGGGGCATACAAACCAAAATGTCATGGGAGTACCATTGGAAGCCCGCGAGCGAAAAATGCCAACCTCTTAACTTTGGCACTTTTCCCTCAATTGGTTTTCTACTAAGTAGGGGGGAATGGGTAAAAATAAGGGGTGCTCCGATCGACCCGGGGTTGGGACATACATACCCTAAGGACATGTTAGTACCAAAGGAAGCCCGAGATTGAAAACCTTCAACCTCTTAACTTTGGCACTTTTCCCTCAATTGGTTTTCTATTAAGTAGGGGCAAAGTGGTAAAAATAAGGGGTGCTCCGATAGGCTTGGGGTTGGGGCGTACAAACTATAAGGTCTTGTTAGTACCATTGGAAGCCCGCGAGCGAAAAACTCCAACCTCTTAACTTTGGCACTTTTCCCTCAATTGGTTTTCTACTAAGTAGGGGCAAAGTGGTAAAAATAAGGGGTGCTCCGATAGGCTAGGGATTGGGGCGTACATACCATAAGGTCTTGTTAGTTCCATTGGAAGCCCGCGAGCGAAAAATTCCAACCTCTTAACTTTGGCACTTTTCCCTCAATTGGTTTTATACAAGTAGGGGCAAAGTGGTAAAAATTAGGGTTGCTCCGATAGGCTTGGTGTTGGGGCGTACATACCCTAATCTCATCTAAGTACCATAGGAAGCCCGCGATTGAAAACCTTGAACCTCTTAACTTTGGCACTTTTCCCTCAATTGGTTTTCTATTAAGTTGGGGCAAAGTGGTAAAACTTGCTCCGATTGACCTGGGGTTGTGGCGTACATACCATAAGGTCCAATTAGTACCACAGGAAGCTCGCGAGCGAAAAACTCCAACCTCTTAACTTCGGCACTTTTCCCTCAATTGGTTTTATACTAGGTAGGGGCAAAGTGGTAAAAATAAGGGTTGCTCCGATTGGCTTGGAGTTGGGGCGTGTATAGCCTAAGGTCATGTAAGTACCAAAGGAAGCTCGCGATTGAAAACCTTGAACCTCTTAACTTTGGCACTTTTCCCTCAATTGGTTTTCTACTAAGTAGGGGGAATGGGTAAAAATAAGGGGTGCTCCGATCGACCCGGGGTTGGGACGTACATACCCTAAGGACATGTTAGTACCAAAGGAAGCCCGAGATTGAAAACCTTCAACCTCTTAACTTTGGCACTTTTCCCTCAATTGGTTTTCTACTATGTAGGGGCAAAGTGGTAAAAATAAGGGTTGCTCCGATAGGCTTGGGGTTGGGGCGTACATTCCATAAGGTCTTGTTAGTACCATTGGAAGCCCGCGAGGGAAAAACATCAACCTCTTAACTTTGGCACTTTTCCCTCAATTGGTTATCTACTAAGTAGGGGCAAATGGTAAAAATAAGGGGTGCTCCGATAGGCTTGGGATTGGGGCGTACATACCATAAGGTCTTGTTAGTACCATAGGAAGCCCGCGAGCGAAAAACTCAAACCTCTTAACTTTGGCACTTTTCCCTCAATTGGTTTTCTACTAAGTAGGAGCAAATGGGTGAAAATAAGGGGTGCTCCGATCGACCCAGGGTTGGGGCGTACATACCCTAAGGACATGTTAGTACCAAAGGAAGCCCGCGATTGAAAACCTTCAACCTTTTAACTTTGGCACTTTTCCCTCAATTGGTTTTCTATTAAGTAGAGGCAAAGTGGTAAAAATAAGGGTTGCTCCGATTGACCCGGGTTGTGGCGTACATACCATAAGGTCCTATTAGTACCATAGGAAGCTCGCGAGTGAAAACCTCCAACCTCTTAACTTTGGCACTTTTCCCTCAATTGGTTTTCTACTAAGTAGGGGCAAAGTGGTAAAAATAAGGGTGCTCCGATAGGCTTGCGGTTGGGGCGTACATACCATAAGGTCTTCTTAGTACCATTGGAAGCCCGCGAGCGAAAAATTCCAACCTCTTAACTTTGGCACTTTTCCATCAATTGGTTTTATACTAAGTAGGGGCAAAGTGGTAAAAATAAGGGTTGCTCCGATCGACCCTTGGAAGGGGCACACATACCATACTGTCATGGTTGTAGCATAGGAAGCCCGCGAGCGAAAAAATCCAACCTCTTAACTTTGGCACTCTTCACTCAATTGGTTTCTACTAACAAAGTGCAAGGGGGTAAAAATAGGGGTTGCTACGATAGACTCACGGTAGGGGCATACAAACCAAAATGTCATGGTAGTACCATTGGAAGCCCGCGAGCGAAAAATGCCAACCTCTTAACTTTGGCACTTTTCCCTCAATTGGTTTTCTACTAAGTAGGGGCGAATGGGTAAAAATAAGTGGTGCTCCGATCGAACCGGGGTTGGGGCTTACATACCCTAAGGACATGTTAGTACCAAAGGAAGCCAGAGATTGAAAACCTCCAACCTCTTAACTTTGGCACTTTTCCCTCAATTGGTTTTCTACTAAGTAGGGGCAAAGTGGTAAAAATAAGGGTTGCTCCGATAGGCTTGGGGTTGGGGCGTACAAACTATAAGGTCTTGTTAGTACCATTGGAGCTCGCGAGCGAAAAACTCCAACCTCTTAACTTTGGCACTTTTCCCTCAATTGGTTTTCTACTAAGTAAGGGCAAAGTGGTAAAAATAAGGGGTGCTCCGATAGGCTAGGGATTGGGGCGTACATACCATAAGGTCTTGTTAGTTCCATTGGAAGACTGTGAGCGAAAAACTCCAACCTCTTAACTTTGGCACTTTTCCCTCAATTGGTTTTATACAAAGTAGGGGCAAAGTGGTAAAAATTAGGGTTGCTCCGATAGGCTTGGGGTTGGGGCGTACATACCCTAAGCTCATCTAAGTACCATAGGAAGCCCGCGATTGAAAACCTTGAACCTCTTAACTTTGGCACTTTTCCCTCAATTGGTTTTCTATTATGTTGGGGCAAAGTGGTAAAACTTGCTCCGATTGACCCGGGGTTGTGGCGTACATACCATAAGGTCCTATTCGTACCACAGGAAGCTCGCGAGGGAAAAACTCCAACCTCTTAACTTCGGCACTTTTCCCTCAATTGGTTTTATACTAGGTAGGGGCAAAGTGGTAAAAATAAGGGTTGCTCCGATTGGCTTGGGGTCGGGGCGTACATAGCCTAAGGTCATGTAATTACCATAGGAAGCTCGCGATTGAAAACCTTGAACCTCATAACTTTGGCACTTTTCCATCAATTGGTTTTCTACTAAGTAGGGGCAAAGTGGTAAAAATAAGGGTTGCTCCGATTGACCCGGGGTTGTGGCGTACATACCATATGGTCCTATTAGTACCATAGGAAGCCCGCGAGCGAAAAACTCCAACCTCTTAACTTTGGCACTTTTCCCCAATTGGTTTTCTACTATGTAGGGGCAAAGTGGTAAAAATAAGGGTTGCTCCGATTGACCTGGGGTTGGGGCGTACATACCATAAGGTCCTATTAGTACCATAGGAAGCTCGCGAGCGAAAAACTCCAACCTCTTAACTTTGGCACTTTTCCCTCAATTGGTTTTCTACTAAGTAGGGGCAAAGTGGTAAAAATAAGGGGTGCTCCGATAGGGTTGGGATTGGGGCGTACATACCCTAAATGTCATGGTAGTACCATTGGTAAAAATAGGGGTTGCTACGATTGACTCAAGGTAGGGGCATACAAACCGAAATGTCATGGTAGTACCATTGGAAGCCCGCGAGCGAAAAATGCCAACCTCTTAACTTTGGCACTTTTCCCTCAATTGGTTTTCTACTAAGTAGGGGAATGGGTAAAAATAAGGGGTGCTCCGATCGACCCGGGGTTGGGGCGTACATACCATAAGGTCTTGTTAGTTCCATTGGAAGCCTGCGAGCGAAAAACTCCAACCTCTTAACTTTGGCACTTTTCCCTCAATTGGTTTTCTACAAAGTAGGGGCAAAGTGGTAAAAATAAGGGTTGCTCCGATAGGCTTGGGGTTGGGGCGTACATACCCTAAGGTCATTAGTACCAAGGAAGCCCGCGATTGAAAACCTCCAACCTCTTAACTTTGGCACTTTTCCCTCAATTGGTTTTCTACTAAGTAGGGGCAAAGTGGTAAAAATAAGGGGTGCTCCGATAGGCTTGGGGTTGGGGCGTACATACCATAAGGTCTTGTTAGTACCATTGGAAGCCCGCGAGCGAAAAACTCCAACCTCTTAACTTTGGCACTTTTCCCTCAATTGGTTTTCTTCAAAGTAGGGGCATAGTGGTAAAAATATGGGGTGCTCCGATAGGCTAGGGATTGGGGCGTACATACCATAAGGTCTTGTTAGTACCATTGGAAGCCTGCGAGCGAAAAACTCCAACCTCTTAACTTTGGCACTTTTCCCTCAATTGGTTTTATACAAAGTAGGGGCAAAGTGGTAAAAATAAGGGTTGCTCCGATAGGCTTGGGGTTGGGGCATACATACCCTAAGCTCATCTAAGTACCATAGGAAGCCCGCGATTGAAAACCTTGAACCTCTTAACTTTGGCACTTTTCCCTCAATTTGTTTTCTACTAAGTAGGGGCAAAGTGGTAAAAATAAGGTGTGCTCCGATAGGCTTGGGGTTGGGGCGTACATACCATAAGGTCTTGTTAGTACCATTGGAAGCCCGCGAGCGAAAAATTTCAACCTCTTAACTTTGGCACTTTTCCATCAATTGGTTTTCTACTAAGTAGGGGCGAAGTGGTAAAAATAAGGGGCGCTCCGATCGACCCTGGGTAGGGGCATACATACCATAATGTCATGGTTGTACCATAGGAAGCCCGCGAGCAAAAAACTCCAACCTCTTAACTTTGGCACTTTTCCCTCAATTGGTTTCTACTAACGAAGAGCGAAGGGTAAAAATAAGGGTTGCTCCGATTGACTCTGGGTAGGGGCATACAAACCAAAAGGTCTTGGTAGTACCATAGGAAGCCCGCGAGCAAAAAATCCAACCTCTTAACTTTGGCACTTTTCCCTCAATTGGTTTTCTACTAAGTAGGGGCGAATGGGTAAAAATAAGGGTGCTCCGATCGACCCGGGGTTGGGGCGTACATACCCTAAGGACATGTTAGTACCAAAGGAAGCCCGCGATTGAAAAGCTTCAACCTCTTAACTTTGGCACTTTTCCCTCAATTGGTTTTCTATTAAGTAGGGGCAAAGTGGTAAAAATAAGGGTTGCTCCGATTAACCCGGGGTTGGGCGTACATACCATAAGGTCCTATTAGTACCATAGGAAGCTCGCGAGCAAAAAACTCCAACCTCTTAACTTTGGCACTTTTCCCTCAATTGGTTTTCTATTAAGTAGGGGCAAAGTGGTAAAAATAAGGGGTGCTCCGATAGGCTTGGGGTTGGGGCGTACAAACTATAAGGTCTTGTTAGTACCATTGGAAGCCCGCGAGCGAAAAACTCCAACCTCTTAACTTTGGCACTTTTCCCTCAATTGGTTTTCTACTAAGTAGGGGCAAAGTGGTAAAAATAAGGGGTGCTCCGATAGGCTTGGGATTGGGGCGTACATACCATAAGGTCTTGTTAGTACCATAGGAAGCCCGCGAGCGAAAAACTCAACCTCTTAACTTTGGCACTTTTCCCTCAATTGGTTTTCTACTAAGTAGGGGCGAATGGGTAAAAATAAGGGTGCTCCGATCGACCCAGGGTTGGGGCGTACATACCCTAAGGTCATGTTAGTACCATAGGAAGCCCGCGATTGAAAACCTTCAACCTCTTAACTTTGGCACTTTTCCCTCAATTGGTTTTCTACTAAGTAGGAGCGAATGGGTAAAAATAAGGGGTGCTCCGATCGACCCAGGGTTGGGGCGTACATACCCTAAGGACATGTTAGTACCAAAGGAAGCTCGCGATTCAAAACCTTCAACCTTTTAACTTTGGCACTTTTCCCTCAATTGGTTTTCTATTAAGTAGAGGCAAAGTGGTAAAAATAAGGGTTGCTCCGATTGACCCGGCGTTGTGGCATACAAACCATAAGGTCCTATTAGTACCATAGGAAGCTCGCGAGCGAAAAACTCCAACCTCTTAACTTTGGCACTTTTCCCTCAATTGGTTTTCTACTAAGTAGGGTCAAAGTGGTAAAAATAAGGGGTGCTCCGATAGGCTTGGGGTTGGGGCGTACATACTATAAGGTCTTGTTAGTACCATTGGAAGCCCGCGAGCGAAAAACTCCAACCTCTTAACTTTGGCACTTTTCCCTCAATTGGTTTTCTACAAAGTAGGGGCAAAGTGGTAAAAATAAGGGGTGCTCCGATAGGCTTGGGATTGGGGCGTACATACCATAAGGTCTTGTTAGTACCATTGGAAGCCCGCGAGCGAAAAACTCAAACCTCTTAACTTTGGCACTTTTCCCTCAATTGGTTTTCTACTAAGTAGGAGCGAATGGTAAAAATAAGGGGTGCTCCGATCGACCCAGGGTTGGGGCGTACATACCCTAAGGACATGTTAGTACCAAAGGAAGCCCACGATTGAAAACCATCAACCTCTTAACTTTGGCACTTTTCCCTCAATTGGTTTTCTATTAAGTAGAGGCAAAGTGGTAAAAATAAGGGTTGCTCCGATTGACCCGGCGTTGTGGCGTACATACCATAAGGTCCTGTTAGTACCATAGGAAGCTCGCGAGCGAAAATCTCCAACCTCTTAACTTTGGCACTTTTCCCTCAATTGGTTTTATACTAAGTAGGGGCAAAGTGGTAAAAATAAGGGTTGCTCCGATCAACCCTTGGAAGGGGCACACATACCATAAGGTCATGGTTGTACCATAGGAAGCCCGCGAGCGAAAAACTCCAACCTCTTAACTTTGGCACTTTTCCCTCAATTGGTTTTCTACTAAGTAGGGGCAAAGTGGTAAAAATTAGGGTTGCTCCGATAGGCTTGGGGTTGGGGCGTACATACCATAAGGTCTTGTTAGTACCATTGGAAGCCCATGAGCGAAAAATTTCAACCTCTTAACTTTGGCACTTTTCCATCAATTGGTTTTATACTAAGTAGGGGCAAAGTGGTAAAAATAAGGGGCGCTCCGATCGACCCTGGGTAGGGGCATACATACCATAATGTCATGGTTGTATCATAGGAAGCCCGCGAGCAAAAAACTCCAACCTCTTAACTTTGGCACTTTTCTCTCAATTGGTTTCTTCTAACGAAGAGCGAAGGGGTAAAAATAAGGGTTGCTCCGATTGACTCTGGGTAGGGGCGTACAAACCAAAATGTCTTGGTAGTACCATAGGAAGCCCGCGAGCAAAAAATGCCAACCTCTTAATTTTGGCACTTTTCCCTCAATTGGTTTTCTACTAAGTAGGGGCAAATGGTTAAAAATAAGTGGTGCTCCAATCGACCCGGGGTTGGGGCTTACATACCCTAAGGACATGTTAGTACCAAAGGAAGCCAGAGATTGAAAACCTTCAACCTCTTAACTTTGGCACTTTTCCCTCAATTGGTTTTTTATTAAGTAGGGGAAAAGTGGTAAAAATAAGGGTTGCTCCGATTAACCCGGGGTTGTGGCATACATACCATAAGGTCCTATTAGTACCATAGGAAGATCGCGAGCAAAAAACTCCAACCTCTTAACTTTGGCACTTTTCCCTCAATTGGTTTTCTACTATGTAGGGGCAAAGTGGTAAAAATAAGGGGTGCTCCGATAGGCTTGGGGTTGGGGCGTACAAACTATAAGGTCTTGTTAGTACCATTGGAAGCCCGCGAGCGAAAAACTCCAACCTCTTAACTTTGGCACTTTTCCCTCAATTGGTTTTCTACTAAGTAGGGGCAAAGTGGTAAAAATAAGGGGTGCTCCGATAGGCTTGGGATTGGGGCGTACATACCATAAGGTCTTGTTAGTACCATAGGAAGCCCGCGAGCGAAAAACTCATACCTCTTAACTTTGGCACTTTTCCCTCAATTGGTTTTCTACTAAGTAGGCGCGAATGGGTAAAAATAAGGGGTGCTCCGATCGACCCAGGGTTGGGGCGTACATACCCTAAGGACATGTTAGTACCAAAGGAAGCCCGCGATTGAAAACCTTCAACCTTTTAACTTTGGCACTTTTCCCTCAATTGGTTTTCTACTAAGTAGGAGCGAATGGGTAAAAATAAGGGGTGCTCCGATCGACCCAGGGTTGGGGCGTACATACACTAAGGACATGTTAGTACCAAAGGAAGCCCGCGATTGAAAACCTTCAACCTCTTAACTTTGGCACTTTTCCCTCAATTGGTTTTCTATTAAGTAGAGGCAAAGTGGTAAAAATAAGGGTTGCTCCGATTGACCCGGCGTTGTGGCGTACAAACCATAAGGTCCTATTAGTACCATAGGAAGCTCGCGAGCGAAAAACTCCAACCTCTTAACTTTGGCACTTTTCCCTCAATTGGTTTTCTACTAAGTAGGGGCAAAGTGGTAAAAATAAGGGGTGCTCCGATAGGCTTGGGGTTGGGGCGTACATACCATAAGGTCTTGTTAGTACCATTGGAAGCCCGCGAGCGAAAAACTCAAACCTCTTAACTTTGGCACTTTTCCCTCAATTGGTTTTCTACAAAGTAGGAGCGAATCGGTAAAAATAAGGGGTCCTTCGATCGACCCAGGGTTGGGGCGTACATACCCTAAGCATATGTTAGTACCAAAGGAATCCCGCGATTGAAAACCTTCAACCTCTTAACTTTGGCACTTTTCCCTCAATTGGTTTTCTATTAAGTAGAGGCAAAGTGATAAAAATAAGGGGTGCTCCGATAGGCTTGGGGTTGGGGTGTACATTCTATAAGGTCTTGTTAGTACCATTGGAAGCCCGCGAGCGAAAAACTCAAACCTCTTAACTTTGGCACTTTTCCCTCAATTGGTTTTCTACAAAGTAGGAGCGAATCGGAAAAATAAGGGGTCCTTCGATCGACCCAGGGTTGGGGCGTACATACCCTAAGGATATGTTAGTACCAAAGGAAGCCCGCGATTGAAAACCTTCAACCTTTTAACTTTGGCACTTTTCCCTCAATTGGTTTTCTATTAAGTAGAGGCAAAGTGATAAAAATAAGGGTTGCTCCGATTGACCCGGCGTTGTGGAGTACAAGCCATAAGGTCCTATTAGTACCATAGGAAGCTCGTGAGCGAAAATCTCCAACCTCTTAAGTTTGGCACTTTTCCATCAATTGGTTTTATACTAAGTAGGGGCAAAGTGGTAAAAATAAGGGTTGCTCCGATCGACCCTTGGAAGGGGCTACATACCATACTGTCATGGTTGTAGCATAGGAATCCCGCGAGCGAAAAACTCCAACCTCTTAACTTTGGCACTCTTCTCTCAATTGGTTTCTACTAACGAAGAGCGAGGGGGTAAAAATAGGGGTTGCTACGATTGACTCAAGGTAGGGGCATACAAACCGAAATGTCATGGTAGTACCATTGGAAGCCCGCGAGCGAAAAATGCCAACCTCTTAACTTTGGCACTTTTCCCTCAATTGGTTTTCTACTAAGTAGGGGGGAATGGGTAAAAATAAGGGGTGCTCCAATCGACCCGGGGTTGGGACGTACATACCCTAAGGACATGTTAGTACCAAAGGAACCCCGAGATTGAAAACCTTCAACCTCTTAATTTTGGCACTTTTCCCTCAATTGGTTTTCTATTAAGTAGAGGCAAAGTGGTAAAAATAAGGGTTGCTCCGATTGACCTGGCGTTGGGGCGTACAAACCATAAGGTCCTATTAGTACCATAGGAAGCTCGCGAGCAAAAACTCCAACCTCTTAACTTTGGCACTTTTCCCTCAATTGGTTTTCAACTAAGTAGGGTCAAAGTGGTAAAAATAAGGGGTGCTCCGATAGGCTTGGGGTTGGGGTGTACATTCTATAAGGTCTTGTTAGTACCATTGGAAGCCCGCGAGCGAAAAACTCCAACCTCTTAACTTTGGCACTTTTCCCTCAATTGGTTATCTTCAAAGTAGGGGCATAGTGGTAAAAATATGGGGTGCTCCGATAGGCTTGGGATTGGGGCGTACATACCATAAGGTCTTGTTAGTACCATTGGAAGCCCGCGAGCGAAAAACTCAAACCTCTTAACTTTGGCACTTTTCCCTCAATTGGTTTTCTACAAAGTAGGAGCGAATCGGTGAAAATAAGGGGTCCTTCGATCGACCCAGGGTTGGGGCGTACATACCCTAAGGACATGTTAGTACCAAAGGAAGCCCACGATTGAAAACCTTCAACCTTTTAACTTTGGCACTTTTCCCTCAATTGGTTTTCTATTAAGTAGAGGCAAAGTGATAAAAATAAGGGTTGCTCCGATTGACCCGGCGTTGTGGCGTACAAGCCATAAGGTCCTATTAGTACCATAGGAAGCTCGTGAGCGAAAATCTCCAACCTCTTAACTTTGGCACTTTTCCATCAATTGGTTTTATACTAAGTAGGGGCAAAGTGGTAAAAATAAGGGTTGCTCCGATCGACCCTTGGAAGGGGCACACATACCATACTGTCATGGTTGTAGCATAGGAAGCCCGCGAGCGAAAAACTCCAACCTCTTAACTTTGGCACTTTTCCCTCAATTGGTTTTCTACAAAGTAGGGGCAAAGTGGTAAAAATTAGGGTTGCTCTGATAGGCTCAGGGTTGGGGCGTACATACCATAAGGTCTTGTTAGTACCATTGGAAGCCCGCGAGCGAAAAATTTCAACCTCTTAACTTTGGCACTTTTCCCTCAATTGGTTTTCTACTAAGTAGGGGCAAATGGTTAAAAATAAGTGGTGCTCCAATCGACCCGGGGTTGGGGCTTACATACCCTAAGGACATGTTAGTACCAAAGGAAGCCAGAGATTGAAAACCTTCAACCTCTTAACTTTGGCACTTTTCCATCAATTGGTTTTTTATTAAGTAGGGGAAAAGTGGTTAAAATAAGGGTTGCTCCGATTAACCCGGGGTTGTGCCATACATACCATAAGGTCCTATTAGTACCATAGGAAGATCGCGAGCAAAAAACTCCAACCTCTTAAGTTTGGCACTTTTCCCTCAATTGGTTTTCTACTATGTTGGGGCAAAGTGGTAAAAATAAGGGGTGCTCCGATAGGCTTGGGGTTGGGGCGTACAAACTATCAGGTCTTGTTAGTACCATTGGAAGCCCGCGAGCGAAAAACTCCAACCTCTTAACTTTGGCACTTTTCCCTCAATTGGTTTTCTACTAAGTAGGGGCAAAGTGGTAAAAATAAGGGGTGCTCCGATAGGCTTGGGATTGGGGCGTACATACCATAAGGTCTTGTTAGTACCATAGGAAGCCCGCGAGCGAAAAACTCATACCTCTTAACTTTGGCACTTTTCCCTCAATTGGTTTTCTACTAAGTATGCGCGAATGGGTAAAAATAAGGGGTGCTCCGATCGACCCAGGGTTGGGGCGTACATACCCTAAGGACATGTTAGGACCAAAGGAAGCCCGCGATTGAAAACCTTCAACCTTTTAGCTTTGGCACTTTTCCCTCAATTGGTTTTCTACTAAGTAGGAGCGAATGGGTGAAAATAAGGGGTCCTCCGATCGACCCAGGGTTGGGGCATACATACCCTAAGGACATGTAAGTACCAAAGGAAGCCCGTGATTGAAAACCTTCAACCTTTTAACTTTGGCACTTTTCCCTCAATTGGTTTTCTATTAAGTAGAGGCAAAGTGGTAAAAATAAGGGTTGCTCCGATTGACCCGGCGTTGTGGCGTACAAACCATAAGGTCCTATTAGTACCATAGGAAGCTCGCGAGTAAAAAACTCCAACCTCTTAACTTTGGCACTTTTCCCTCAATTGGTTTTCTATTAAGTAGAGGCAAAGTGATAAAAATAAGGGGTGCTCCGATAGGCTTGGGGTTGGGGTGTACATTCTATAAGGTCTTGTTAGTACCATTGGAAGCCCGCGAGCGAAAAACTCAAACCTCTTAACTTTGGCACTTTTCCCTCAATTGGTTTTCTACAAAGTAGGAGCGAATCGGAGAAAATAAGGGGTCCTTCGATCGACCCAGGGTTGGGGCGTACATACCCTAAGGATATGTTAGTACCAAAGGAAGCCCGCGATTGAAAACCTTCAACCTCTTAACTTTGGCACTTTTCCCTCAATTGGTTTTCTACTAAGTAGGGGCAAAGTGGTAAAAATAAGGGGTGCTCCGATAGGCTTGGGGTTGGGGCGTACATACCATAAGGTCTTGTTAGTACCATAGGAAGCTCATGAGCGAAAATCTTCAACCTCTTAACTTTGGCACTTTTCCATCAATTGGTTTTATACTAAGTAGGGGCAAAGTGGTAAAAATAAGGGTTGCTCCGATCGACCCTGGGAAGGGGCATACATACCATACTGTCTGGTTGTAGCATAGGAAGCCCGCGAGCGAAAAACTCCAACCTCTTAACTTTGGCACTTTTCCCTCAATTGGTTTCTACTAACGAAGAGCGAGGGGGTAAAAATAAGGGTTGCTCCGATTGACTCTGGGTAGGGGCATACAAACCAAATGTCATGGTAGTACCATAGGAAGCCCGCGAGCGAAAAACTCCAACCTCTTAACTTTGGCACTTTTCCCTCAATTGGTTTTCTACTAAGTAGGGGCAAAGTGGTAAAAATAAGGGGTGCTCCGATAGGCCCGGGGTTGGGGCGTACATACCATAAGGTCTTGTTAGTACCATAGGAAGCCCGCGAGCGAAAAACTCAACCTCTTAACTTTGGCACTTTTCCCTCAATTGGTTTTCTATTAAGTAGGGGCAAAGTGGTAAAAATAAGGGGTGCTCCGATTGACCCGGGTTGGGGCGTACATACCATAAGGTCATGTTAGTACCATAGGAAGCCCGCGATTGAAAACCTTCAACCTCTTAACTTTGGCACTTTTCCCTCAATTGGTTTTCTACTAAGTAGGGCAAAGTGGTAAAAATAAGGGTTGCTCCGATTGACCCGGGGTTGGGGCGTACATACTATAAGGTCCTGTTAGTACCATTGGAAGCCCGCGAGCGAAAAACTCCAACCTCTTAACTTTGGCACTTTTCCCTCAATTGGTTTTCTACTAAGTAGGGGCAAAGTGGTAAAAATAAGGGGTGCTCCGATAGGCTTGGGGTTGGGGCGTACATACCATAAGGTCTTGTTAGTACCATTGGAAGCCCGCGAGCGAAAAACTCAACCTCTTAACTTTGGCACTTTTCCCTCAATTGGTTTTCTACTAAGTAGGGGCAAAGTGGTAAAAATAAGGGGTGCTCCGATCGACCCTGGGTTGGGGCGTACATACCATAAGCTATGTTAGTACCATAGGAAGCCCGCGATTGAAAAACTCCAACCTCTTAACTTTGGCACTTTTCCCTCAATTGGTTTTCTACTAAGTAGAGGCAAAGTGGTAAAAATAAGGGTTGCTCCGATTGACCCGGGTTGGGGCGTACAAACCATAAGGTCATGTTAGTACCATAGGAAGCCCGCGAGCGAAAAACTCCAACCTCTTAACTTTGGCACTTTTCCCTCAATTGGTTTTCTACTAAGTAGGGGCAAAGTGGTAAAAATAAGGGTTGCTCCGATCGACCTTGGTTGGGGCGTACATACCATAAGGTCTGGTTAGTACCATAGGAAGCCCGCGAGCGAAAAACTCCAACCTCTTAACTTTGGCACTTTTCCCTCAATTGGTTTTCTACTAAGTAGGGGCAAAGTGGTAAAAATAAGGGTTGCTCCGATAGACTTGGGTTGGGGCGTACATACCATAAGGTCATGGTAGTACCATTGGAAGCCCGCGAGCGAAAAACTGCCAACCTCTTAACTTTGGCACTTTTCCCTCAATTGGTTTTCTACTAAGTAGGGGGAAAGTGGTAAAAATAAGGGGTGCTCCGATCGACCCAGGGTTGGGGCGTACATACCATAAGGTCATGTTAGTACCAAAGGAAGCCCGCGATTGAAAAACTCCAACCTCTTAACTTTGGCACTTTTCCCTCAATTGGTTTTCTACTAAGTAGGGGCAAAGTGGTAAAAATAAGGGGTGCTCCGATAGGCTTGGGGTTGGGGCGTACATACCATAAGGTCTTGTTAGTACCATTGGAAGCCCGCGAGCGAAAAACTCCAACCTCTTAACTTTGGCACTTTTCCCTCAATTGGTTTTCTACTAAGTAGGGGCAAAGTGGTAAAAATAAGGGTTGCTCCGATCGACCCTGGGTTGGGGCGTACATACCATAAGGTCATGGTTAGTACCATTGGAAGCCTGCGAGCGAAAAACTCCAACCTCTTAACTTTGGCACTTTTCCCTCAATTGGTTTTCTACTAAGTAGGGGCAAAGTGGTAAAAATAAGGGTTGCTCCGATAGGACTGGGGTTGGGGCGTACATACCATAAGGTCATGTTAGTACCATAGGAAGCCCGCGAGCGAAAAACTCAAACCTCTTAACTTTGGCACTTTTCCCTCAATTGGTTTTCTACTATGTAGAGCAAAGTGGTAAAAATAAGGGTTGCTCCGATTGACTCAGGGTTGGGGCGTACATACCATAAGGTCATGGTAGTACCATAGGAAGCCCGCGAGCGAAAAACTCCAACCTCTTAACTTTGGCACTTTTCCCTCAATTGGTTTTCTACTAAGTAGGGGCGAATGGGTAAAAATAAGGGGTGCTCCGATCGACCCAGGGTTGGGGCGTACATACCCTAAGGTCATGTTAGTACCAAAGGAAGCCCGCGATTGAAAACCTTCAACCTCATAACTTTGGCACTTTTCCCTCAATTGGTTTTCTATTAAGTAGGGGCAAAGTGGTAAAAATAAGGGTTGCTCCGATTGACCCGGGGTTGTGGCGTACATACCATAAGGTCCTGTTAGTACCATAAGAAGCTCGTGAGCGAAAAACTCCAACCTCTTAACTTTGGCACTTTTCCCTCAATTGGTTTTCTACTAAGTAGGGGCAAAGTGGTAAAAATAAGGGGTGCTCCGATAGGCTTGGGTTGGGGCGTACATACCATAAGGTCTTGTTAGTACCATTGGAAGCCCGCGAGCGAAAAACTTCAACCTCTTAACTTTGGCACTTTTCCCTCAATTGGTTTTCTACTAAGTAGGGGCAATTGGTAAAAATAAGGGGTGCTCCGATCGACCCTGGGTTGGGGCATACATACCATATGTCTGGTTAGTACCATAGGAAGCCCGCGAGCGAAAAACTCCAACCTCTTAACTTTGGCACTTTTCCCTCAATTGGTTTTCTACTAAGTAGGGGCAAAGGGTAAAAATAAGGGTTGCTCCGATTGACCTGGGTTGGGGCGTACATACCATAAGGTCATGTTAGTACCATAGGAAGCCCGCGAGCGAAAAACTCCAACCTCTTAACTTTGGCACTTTTCCCTCAATTGGTTTTCTACTAAGTAGGGGCAAAGTGGTAAAAATAAGGGGTGCTCCGATAGGCTTGGGATTGGGGCGTACATACCATAAGGTCTTGTTAGTACCATAGGAAGCCCGCGAGCGAAAAACTCAACCTCTTAACTTTGGCACTTTTCCCTCAATTGGTTTTCTACTAAGTAGGGGCGAATGGGTAAAAATAAGGGGTGCTCCGATTGACCATGGGTTGGGGCGTACATACCCTAAGGACATGTTAGTACCAAAGGAAGCCCGCGATTGAAAACCTTCAACCTTTAACTTTGGCACTTTTCCCTCAATTGGTTTTCTACTAAGTAGGAGGCAAAGTGGTAAAAATAAGGGTTGCTCCGATTGACCCGGGTTGGGGCGTACATACCCTAAGGTCATGTTAGTACCAAAGGAAGCCCGCGAGCGAAAACTCCAACCTCTTAACTTTGGCACTTTTCCCTCAATTGGTTTTCTACTAAGTAGGGGCAAAGTGGTAAAAATAAGGGGTGCTCCGATAGGCTTGGGGTTGGGGCGTACATACCATAAGGTCTTGTTAGTACCATAGGAAGCCCGCGAGCGAAAAACTTCAACCTCTTAACTTTGGCACTTTTCCCTCAATTGGTTTTCTACTAAGTAGGGGCAAAGTGGTAAAAATAAGGGGTGCTCCGATCGACCCTGGGTTGGGGCGTACATACCATAAGGTCTTGTTAGTACCATAGGAAGCCCGCGAGCGAAAAACTCCAACCTCTTAACTTTGGCACTTTTCCCTCAATTGGTTTCTACAAAGTAGGGGCAAGTGGTAAAAATAAGGGTTGCTCCGATTGACTTGGGTTGGGGCGTACATACCATAAGGTCATGTTAGTACCATAGGAAGCCCGCGAGCGAAAAACTCCAACCTCTTAACTTTGGCACTTTTCCCTCAATTGGTTTTCTACTAAGTAGGAGCAAAGTGGTAAAAATAAGGGTGCTCCGATAGGCCAGGGTTGGGGCGTACATACCATAAGGTCTTGTTAGTACCATAGGAAGCCCGCGAGCGAAAAACTCAACCTCTTAACTTTGGCACTTTTCCCTCAATTGGTTTTCTATTAAGTAGGGGCGAATGGGTAAAAATAAGGGGTGCTCCGATTGACCATGGGTTGGGGCGTACATACCATAAGGTCATGTTAGTACCATAGGAAGCCCGCGAGCGAAAATCTCCAACCTCTTAACTTTGGCACTTTTCCCTCAATTGGTTTTCTACTAAGTAGGGGCAAAGTGGTAAAAATAAGGGTTGCTCCGATTGACCCGGGTTGGGGCGTACATACCATAAGGTCCTATTAGTACCATAGGAAGCCCGCGAGCGAAAAACTCCAACCTCTTAACTTTGGCACTTTTCCCTCAATTGGTTTCTACTAAGTAGGGGAAAGTGGTAAAAATAGGGGTTGCTCCGATTGACTCAAGGTTGGGGCGTACATACCATAAGGTCATGTTAGTACCATTGGAAGCCCGCGAGCGAAAAATGCCAACCTCTTAACTTTGGCACTTTTCCCTCAATTGGTTTTCTACTAAGTAGGGGCAAAGTGGTAAAAATAAGGGGTGCTCCGATCGACCCGGGGTTGGGGCGTACATACCATAAGGTCATGGTTAGTACCAAAGGAAGCCCGCGATTGAAAACCTTCAACCTCTTAACTTTGGCACTTTTCCCTCAATTGGTTTTCTACTAAGTAGAGGCAAAGTGGTAAAAATAAGGGGTGCTCCGATAGACTTGGGGTTGGGGCGTACAAACCATAAGGTCTTGTTAGTACCATAGGAAGCCCGCGAGCGAAAAACTCCAACCTCTTAACTTTGGCACTTTTCCCTCAATTGGTTTTCTACTAAGTAGGGGCAAAGTGGTAAAAATAAGGGTGCTCCGATAGGCTGGGATTGGGGCGTACATACCATAAGGTCTTGTTAGTACCATAGGAAGCCTCGCGAGCGAAAAACTCCAACCTCTTAACTTTGGCACTTTTCCCTCAATTGGTTTTCTACTAAGTAGGGGCAAAGTGGTAAAAATAAGGGTTGCTCCGATAGGCTTGGGGTTGGGGCGTACATACCATAAGCTGACTTAGTACCATAGGAAGCCCGCGATTGAAAACCTTGAACCTCTTAACTTTGGCACTTTTCCCTCAATTGGTTTTCTATTAAGTAGGGGCAAAGTGGTAAAAGGGTTGCTCCGATTGACCCGGGGTTGTGGCGTACATACCATAAGGTCCTATTAGTACCACAGGAAGCTCGCGAGCGAAAAACTCCAACCTCTTAACTTTGGCACTTTTCCCTCAATTGGTTTTCTACTAAGTAGGGGCAAAGTGGTAAAAATAAGGGTTGCTCCGATTGGCTTGGGGTTGGGGCGTACATACCTAAGGTCATGTTAGTACCATAGGAAGCCCGCGATTGAAAACCTTGAACCTCTTAACTTTGGCACTTTTCCCTCAATTGGTTTTCTACTAAGTAGGGGCAAAGTGGTAAAAATAAGGGGTGCTCCGATCGACCCGGGGTTGGGGCGTACATACCCTAAGGTCATGTTAGTACCAAAGGAAGCCCGCGATTGAAAACCTTCAACCTCTTAACTTTGGCACTTTCCCTCAATTGGTTTTCTACTAAGTAGGGGCAAAGTGGTAAAAATAAGGGTTGCTCCGATAGGCTTGGGGTTGGGGCGTACATACCATAATCCACTAGTACCATAGGAAGCCCGCGAGCGAAAAACTCCAACCTCTTAACTTTGGCACTTTTCCCTCAATTGGTTTTCTACTAAGTAGGGCAAAGTGGTAAAAATAAGGGGTGCTCCGATAGGCTTGGGGTTGGGGCGTACATACCATAAGGTCTTGTTAGTACCATAGGAAGCCCGCGAGCGAAAAACTCCAACCTCTTAACTTTGGCACTTTTCCCTCAATTGGTTTTCTACTAAGTAGGGGCGAATGGGTAAAAATAAGGGGTGCTCCGATAGGCTTGGGTTGGGGCGTACATACCATAAGGTCTGTTAGTACCAAAGGAAGCCCGCGAGCGAAAACCTTCAACCTCTTAACTTTGGCACTTTTCCCTCAATTGGTTTTATACTAAGTAGGGGCAAAGTGGTAAAAATAAGGGTTGCTCCGATTGACCCAGGGTTGTGGCGTACATACCATAAGGTCCTATTAGTACCATAGGAAGCTCGCGAGTGAAAAACTCCAACCTCTTAACTTTGGCACTTTTCCCTCAATTGGTTTTCTACTAAGTAGGGGCAAAGTGGTAAAAATAAGGGGTGCTCCGATAGGCTTGGGGTTGGGGCGTACATACCATAAGGTCTTGTTAGTACCATTGGAAGCCCGCGAGCGAAAAATTCAACCTCTTAACTTTGGCACTTTTCCATCAATTGGTTTTATACTAAGTAGGGGCAAAGTGGTAAAAATAAGGGTTGCTCCGATCGACCCTGGGTAGGGGCATACATACCATAATGTCTGGTTGTATCATGGAAGCCCGCGAGCGAAAAACTCCAACCTCTTAACTTTGGCACTATTCTCTCAATTGGTTTCTACTAACGAAGAGCGAAGTGGTAAAAATAAGGGTTGCTCCGATTGACTCTGGGTAGGGGCATACATACCATAATGTCATGGTAGTACCATAGGAAGCCCGCGAGCGAAAAACTCCAACCTCTTAACTTTGGCACTTTTCCCTCAATTGGTTTTCTACTAAGTAGGAGCAAAGTGGTAAAAATAAGGGTTGCTCCGATTGACTCAGGGAAGGGGCGTACATACCATAAGGTCATGTTAGTACCATAGGAAGCCCGCGAGCGAAAAACTCAAACCTCTTAACTTTGGCACTTTTCCCTCAATTGGTTTTCTACTAAGTAGGGGCGAATGGGTAAAAATAAGGGGTGCTCCGATCGACCCAGGGTTGGGGCGTACATACCCTAAGGACATGTTAGTACCAAAGGAAGCCCGCGATTGAAAACCTTCAACCTTTAAACTTTGGCAATTTTCCCTCAATTGGTTTTCTATTAAGTAGAGGCAAAGTCATAAAAATAAGGGTTGCTTCGATTGACCCGGCGTTGTGGCGTACAGACAATAAGGTCCTATTAGTACCATAAGAAGCTCGTGAGCGAAAAACTCCAACCTCTTAACTTTGGCACTTTTCGCTCAATTTGTTTTCTACTAAGTAGGGGCAAAGTGGTAAAAATAAGGGGTGCTCCGATAGGCTTGGGGTTGGGGCGTACATACCATAAGGTCTTGTTAGTACCATTGGAAGCCCAGGAGCGAAAAATTTCAACCTCTTAACTTTGGCACTTTTCCATCAATTGGTTTTATACTAAGTAGGGGCAAAGTGGTAAAAATAAGGGGCGCTCCGATCGACCCTGGGTAGGGGCATACATACCATAATGTCTGGTTGTATCATAGGAAGCCCGCGAGCAAAAAACTCCAGCCACTTAACTTTGGCACTATTCTCTCAACTGGTTTCTACTAACGAAGCGCGAACGGGTAAAAATAAGGGTTGCTCCGATTGACTCTGGGTAGGGGCATACAAACCAAAATCTCATGGTAGTACCATAGGAAGCCCGCGAGCGAAAAACTCCAACCTCTTAACTTTGGCACTTTTCCCTAAATTGGTTTTCTACTAAGTAGGGGCAAAGT
Organism: Juglans cinerea; assembly: GCA_961763995.1. Classification (NCBI taxonomy): domain Eukaryota; kingdom Viridiplantae; phylum Streptophyta; class Magnoliopsida; order Fagales; family Juglandaceae; genus Juglans; species Juglans cinerea. Next base: position 21,005,688 of record CAUIVZ010000002.1, on the reverse strand, counting down.
GGTAAAAATAAGGGTTGCTCCGATCGACCCTGGGTTGGGGCGTACATACCATAAGGTCATGGTTGTACCATGGAAGCTCGCGAGCGAAAAACTCCAACCTCTTAACTTTGGCACTTTTCCCTCAATTGGTTTCTACTAACCGAAGTGGTAAAAATAAGGGTTGGATTGACTCAGGGAAGGGGCATACATACCATAATGTCATGGTAGTACCATAGGAAGCCCGCGAGCGAAAAACTCAAACCTCTTAACTTTGGCACTTTTCCCTCAATTGGTTTCTACTAAGAAGAGCGAAGTGGTAAAAATAAGGGTTGCCCGATTGACTCAGGGAAGGGGCGTACATACCATAAGGTCATGGTAGTTCCATAGGAAGCCCGCGAGCGAAAAACTCAACCTCTTAACTTTGGCACTTTTCCCTCAATTGGTTTTCTACTAAGTAGGGGCGAAAGGGTAAAAATAAGGGGTGCTCCGATTGACCCAGGGTTGGGGCGTACATACCATAAGGTCATGTTAGTACCAAAGGAAGCCCGCGATTGAAAACCTTCAACCTCTTAACTTTGGCACTTTTCCCTCAATTGGTTTTCTACTAAGTAGGGGCAAAGTGGTAAAAATAAGGGGTGCTCCGATTGACCCGGGGTTGGGGCGTACATACCATAAGGTCCTGTTAGTACCATTGGAAGCCCGCGAGCGAAAAACTCCAACCTCTTAACTTTGGCACTTTTCCTCAATTGGTTTTCTACTAAGTAGGGGCAAAGTGGTAAAAATAAGGGGTGCTCCGATAGGCTTGGGTTGGGGCGTACATACCATAAGGTCATGTTAGTACCATTGGAAGCCCAGCGAGCGAAAAATTCCAACCTCTTAACTTTGGCACTTTTCCATCAATTGGTTTTCTACTAAGTAGGGGCAAAGTGGTAAAAATAAGGGTTGCTCCGATCGACCCTGGGTAGGGGCATACATACCATAATGTCATGGTTGTATCATAGGAAGCCCGCGAGCGAAAAACTCCAACCTCTTAACTTTGGCACTTTTCCCTCAATTGGTTTCTACTAACGAAGAGCGAAGTGGTAAAAATAAGGGTTGCTCCGATTGACTCTGGGTAGGGGCATACATACCATAATGTCATGGTAGTACCATAGGAAGCCCGCGAGCGAAAAACTCCAACCTCTTAACTTTGGCACTTTTCCCTCAATTGGTTTTCTACTAAGTAGGGGCAAAGTGGTAAAAATAAGGGTTGCTCCGATTGACCTGGGGTTGGGGCGTACATACCATAAGGTCTTGTTAGTACCATAGGAAGCCCGCGAGCGAAAAACTTCAACCTCTTAACTTTGGCACTTTTCCCTCAATTGGTTTTCTACTAAGTAGGGGCAAAGTGGTAAAAATAAGGGTTGCTCCGATAGACTTGGGTTGGGGCGTACATACCATAAGGTCCTATTAGTACCATTGGAAGCCCGTGAGCGAAAAACTCCAACCTCTTAACTTTGGCACTTTTCCCTCAATTGGTTTTCTACTAAGTAGGGGCAAAGTGGTAAAAATAAGGGTTGCTCCGATTGACCCAGGGTTGGGGCGTACATACCATAAGGTCCTGTTAGTACCATAGGAAGCCCGCGAGCGAAAAACTCCAACCTCTTAACTTTGGCACTTTTCCCTCAATTGGTTTTCTACTAAGTAGGGGCAAAGTGGTAAAAATAAGGGGTGCTCCGATAGGCTTGGGGTTGGGGCGTACATACCATAAGGTCTTGTTAGTACCATTGGAAGCCCGCGAGTGAAAAATTCCAACCTCTTAACTTTGGCACTTTTCCATCAATTGGTTTTCTACTAAGTAGGGGCAAAGTGGTAAAAATAAGGGTTGCTCCGATCGACCCTGGGTAGGGGCATACATACCATAATGTCATGGTAGTACCATGGAAGCCCGCGAGCGAAAAACTCCAACCTCTTAACTTTGGCACTTTTCCCTCAATTGGTTTTCTACTAAGTAGGAGCAAAGTGGTAAAAATAAGGGTTGCTCCGATAGGCTTGGGATTGGGGCGTACATACCATAAGGTCTTGTTAGTACCATAGGAAGCCCGCGAGCGAAAAACTCAAACCTCTTAACTTTGGCACTTTTCCCTCAATTGGTTTTCTACTAAGTAGGGGCGAATGGGTAAAAATAAGGGGTGCTCCGATCGACCCAGGGTTGGGGCGTACATACCCTAAGGACATGTTAGTACCAAAGGAAGCCCGCGATTGAAAACCTTCAACCTTTAAACTTTGGCAATTTTCCCTCAATTGGTTTTCTATTAAGTAGAGGCAAAGTCATAAAAATAAGGGTTGCTTCGATTGACCCGGCGTTGTGGCGTACAGACAATAAGGTCCTATTAGTACCATAAGAAGCTCGTGAGCGAAAAACTCCAACCTCTTAACTTTGGCACTTTTCGCTCAATTTGTTTTCTACTAAGTAGGGGCAAAGTGGTAAAAATAAGGGGTGCTCCGATAGGCTTGGGGTTGGGGCGTTCATACCATAAGGTCTTGTTAGTACCATTGGAAGCCCAGGAGCGAAAAATTTCAACCTCTTAACTTTGGCACTTTTCCATCAATTGGTTTTATACTAAGTAGGGGCAAAGTGGTAAAAATAAGGGGCGCTCCGATCGACCCTGGGTAGGGGCATACATACCATAATGTCATGGTTGTATCATAGGAAGCCCGCGAGCAAAAAACTCCAGCCTCTTAACTTTGGCACTATTCTCTCAACTGGTTTCTACTAACGAAGCGCGAACGGGTAAAAATAAGGGTTGCTCCGATTGACTCTGGGTAGGGGCATACAAACCAAAATCTCATGGTAGTACCATAAGAAGCCCGCGAGCGAAAAACTCCAACCTCTTAACTTTGGCACTTTTCCCTCAATTGGTTTTCTACTAAGTAGGTGCAAAGTGGTAAAAATAAAGGGTGCTCCGATAGGCTTGGGATTGGGGCGTACATACCATAAGGTCTTGTTAGTACCATAGGAAGCCCGCGAGCGAAAAACTCATTCCTCTTAACTTTGGCACTTTTCCCTCAATTGGTTTTCTATTAAGTAGGGGCGAATGGGTAAAAATATGGGGTGATCCGATTGACCATGGGTTGGGGCGTACATACCCTAAGGACATGTTAGTACCAAAGGAAGCCCGCGATTGAAAACCTTCAACCTTTAAACTTTGGCAATTTTCCCTCAATTGGTTTTCTATTAAGTAGAGGCAAAGTCATAAAAATAAGGGTTGCTTCGATTGACCCGGCGTTGTGGCGTACAGACAATAAGGTCCTATTAGTACCATAAGAAGCTCGTGAGCGAAAAACTCCAACCTCTTAACTTTGGCACTTTTCGCTCAATTTGTTTTCTACTAAGTAGGGGCAAAGTGGTAAAAATAAGGGGTGCTCCGATAGGCTTGGGGTTGGGGCGTACATACCATAAGGTCTTGTTAGTACCATTGGAAGCCCAGGAGCGAAAAATTTCAACCTCTTAACTTTGGCACTTTTCCATCAATTGGTTTTATACTAAGTAGGGGCAAAGTGGTAAAAATAAGGGGCGCTCCGATCGACCCTGGGTAGGGGCATACATACCATAATGTCTGGTTGTATCATAGGAAGCCCGCGAGCAAAAAACTCCAGCCACTTAACTTTGGCACTATTCTCTCAACTGGTTTCTACTAACGAAGCGCGAACGGGTAAAAATAAGGGTTGCTCCGATTGACTCTGGGTAGGGGCATACAAACCAAAATCTCATGGTAGTACCATAGGAAGCCCGCGAGCGAAAAACTCCAACCTCTTAACTTTGGCACTTTTCCCTAAATTGGTTTTCTACTATGTAGGGGCAAAGTGGTAAAAATAAGGGTTGCTCCGATTGACCTGGGGTTGTCGCGTACATACCATAAGGTCTTATTAGCGCCATAGGACGCTCGCAAGCGAAAAACTCCAACCTCTTAACTTTGGCACTTTTCCCTCAATGGGTTTTCTACTAAGTAGGGGCAAAGTGGTAAAAATAAGGGCAGCTCCGATAGGCTTGGGATTGGGGCGTACATACCATAAGGTCTACTTAGTTCCGTTGGAAGCCCGTGAGCGAAAAACTGCAACCTCTTAACTTTGGCACTTTTCCCTCAATTGGTTTTATACTAAGTAGGGGAAAAGTGGTAAAAATAAGGGTTACTCAGATTGACCCAGGGTTGTGGCGTACATACCATAAGGTCCTATTAGTACCGTAGGAAACTCGCGAGTGAAAAACTCCAACCTCTTAACTTTGGCACTTTTCCCCTAATTGGTTTTCTACTAAGTAGGGGCAAAGTGGTAAAAATAAGGGGTGCTCCGATAGGCTTGGGGTTGGGGCGTACATACCATAAGGTCTTGTTAGTACCATTGGAAGCCCGCGAGTGAAAAATTCTAAACTCTTAACTTTGGCACTTTTCCATCAATTGGTTTTATACTAAGTAGGGGCAAAGTGGTAAAAATAAGGGTTGCTCCGATCGACCCTGGGTAGGGGCATACATACCATAATGTCATGGTTGTAGCACAGGAAGCTTGCGAGCGAAAAACTCCAACCTCTTAAGTTTTGCACTATTCTCTCAATTGGTTTCTACTAACGAAGAGCGAAGTGGTAAAAATAAGGGTTGCCCTGATTGACTCAGGGAAGGGGCATACATACCATAATGTCATGGTAGTTCCATAGGAAGCCCGCGAGCGAAAAACTCAAACCTCTTAACTTTGGCACTTTTCCCTCAATTGGTTTCTACTAACGAAGAGCGAAGTGTTAAAAATAAGGGTTGCCCTGATTGACTCAGGGAAGGGGCATACATACCATAATGTCATGGTAGTTCCATAGGAAGCCCGCGAGCGAAAAACTCAAACCTCTTAACTTTGGCACTTTTCCCTCAATTGGTTTTCTACTAAGTAGGGGCGAATGGGTAAAAATAAGGGGTGCTCCGATCGACCCAGGGTTGGGGCGTACATACCCTAAGGACATGTTAGTACCAAAGGAAGCCCGCGATTGAAAACCTTCAACCTTTAAACTTTGGCAATTTTCCCTCAATTGGTTTTCTATTAAGTAGAGGCAAAGTCATAAAAATAAGGGTTGCTTCGATTGACCCGGCGTTGTGGCGTACAGACAATAAGGTCCTATTAGTACCATAAGAAGCTCGTGAGCGAAAAACTCCAACCTCTTAACTTTGGCACTTTTCGCTCAATTTGTTTTCTACTAAGTAGGGGCAAAGTGGTAAAAATAAGGGGTGCTCCGATAGGCTTGGGTTGGGGCGTACATACCATAAGGTCTTGTTAGTACCATTGGAAGCCCAGGAGCGAAAAATTTCAACCTCTTAACTTTGGCACTTTTCCATCAATTGGTTTTATACTAAGTAGGGGCAAAGTGGTAAAAATAAGGGGCGCTCCGATCGACCCTGGGTAGGGGCATACATACCATAATGTCTGGTTGTATCATAGGAAGCCCGCGAGCAAAAAACTCCAGCCTCTTAACTTTGGCACTATTCTCTCAACTGGTTTCTACTAACGAAGCGCGAACGGGTAAAAATAAGGGTTGCTCCGATTGACTCTGGGTAGGGGCATACAAACCAAAATCTCATGGTAGTACCATAAGAAGCCCGCGAGCGAAAAACTCCAACCTCTTAACTTTGGCACTTTTCCCTCAATTGGTTTTCTACTAAGTAGGTGCAAAGTGGTAAAAATAAAGGGTGCTCCGATAGGCTTGGGATTGGGGCGTACATACCATAAGGTCTTGTTAGTACCATAGGAAGCCCGCGAGCGAAAAACTCATTCCTCTTAACTTTGGCACTTTTCCCTCAATTGGTTTTCTATTAAGTAGGGGCGAATGGGTAAAAATATGGGGTGATCCGATTGACCATGGGTTGGGGCGTACATACCCTAAGGACATGTTAGTACCAAAGGAAGCCCGCGATTGAAAACCTTCAACCTTTAAACTTTGGCAATTTTCCCTCAATTGGTTTTCTATTAAGTAGAGGCAAAGTCATAAAAATAAGGGTTGCTTCGATTGACCCGGCGTTGTGGCGTACAGACAATAAGGTCCTATTAGTACCATAAGAAGCTCGTGAGCGAAAAACTCCAACCTCTTAACTTTGGCACTTTTCGCTCAATTTGTTTTCTACTAAGTAGGGGCAAAGTGGTAAAAATAAGGGGTGCTCCGATAGGCTTGGGGTTGGGGCGTTCATACCATAAGGTCTTGTTAGTACCATTGGAAGCCCAGGAGCGAAAAATTTCAACCTCTTAACTTTGGCACTTTTCCATCAATTGGTTTTATACTAAGTAGGGGCAAAGTGGTAAAAATAAGGGGCGCTCCGATCGACCCTGGGTAGGGGCATACATACCATAATGTCTGGTTGTATCATAGGAAGCCCGCGAGCAAAAAACTCCAGCCTCTTAACTTTGGCACTATTCTCTCAACTGGTTTCTACTAACGAAGCGCGAACGGGTAAAAATAAGGGTTGCTCCGATTGACTCTGGGTAGGGGCATACAAACCAAAATCTCATGGTAGTACCATAGGAAGCCCGCGAGCGAAAAACTCCAACCTCTTAACTTTGGCACTTTTCCCTAAATTGGTTTTCTACTATGTAGGGGCAAAGTGGTAAAAATAAGGGTTGCTCCGATTGACCTGGGGTTGTCGCGTACATACCATAAGGTCTTATTAGCGCCATAGGACGCTCGCAAGCGAAAAACTCCAACCTCTTAACTTTGGCACTTTTCCCTCAATGGGTTTTCTACTAAGTAGGGGCAAAGTGGTAAAAATAAGGGCAGCTCCGATAGGCTTGGGATTGGGGCGTACATACCATAAGGTCTACTTAGTTCCGTTGGAAGCCCGTGAGCGAAAAACTGCAACCTCTTAACTTTGGCACTTTTCCCTCAATTGGTTTTATACTAAGTAGGGGAAAAGTGGTAAAAATAAGGGTTACTCAGATTGACCCAGGGTTGTGGCGTACATACCATAAGGTCCTATTAGTACCGTAGGAAACTCGCGAGTGAAAAACTCCAACCTCTTAACTTTGGCACTTTTCCCCTAATTGGTTTTCTACTAAGTAGGGGCAAAGTGGTAAAAATAAGGGGTGCTCCGATAGGCTTGGGGTTGGGGCGTACATACCATAAGGTCTTGTTAGTACCATTGGAAGCCCGCGAGTGAAAAATTCTAAACTCTTAACTTTGGCACTTTTCCATCAATTGGTTTTATACTAAGTAGGGGCAAAGTGGTAAAAATAAGGGTTGCTCCGATCGACCCTGGGTAGGGGCATACATACCATAATGTCATGGTTGTAGCACTGGAAGCTTGCGAGCAAAAACTCCAACCTCTTAAGTTTTGCACTATTCTCTCAATTGGTTTCTACTAACGAAGAGCGAAGTGGTAAAAATAAGGGTTGCCCTGATTGACTCAGGGAAGGGGCATACATACCATAATGTCATGGTAGTTCCATAGGAAGCCCGCGAGCGAAAAACTCAAACCTCTTAACTTTGGCACTTTTCCCTCAATTGGTTTCTACTAACGAAGAGCGAAGTGTTAAAAATAAGGGTTGCCCTGATTGACTCAGGGAAGGGGCATACATACCATAATGTCATGGTAGTTCCATAGGAAGCCCGCGAGCGAAAAACTCAAACCTCTTAACTTTGGCACTTTTCCCTCAATTGGTTTTCTACTAAGTAGGGGCGAATGGGTAAAAATAAGGGGTGCTCCGATCGACCCAGGGTTGGGGCGTACATACCCTAAGGACATGTTAGTACCAAAGGAAGCCCGCGATTGAAAACCTTCAACCTTTAAACTTTGGCAATTTTCCCTCAATTGGTTTTCTATTAAGTAGAGGCAAAGTCATAAAAATAAGGGTTGCTTCGATTGACCCGGCGTTGTGGCGTACAGACAATAAGGTCCTATTAGTACCATAAGAAGCTCGTGAGCGAAAAACTCCAACCTCTTAACTTTGGCACTTTTCGCTCAATTTGTTTTCTACTAAGTAGGGGCAAAGTGGTAAAAATAAGGGGTGCTCCGATAGGCTTGGGTTGGGGCGTACATACCATAAGGTCTTGTTAGTACCATTGGAAGCCCAGGAGCGAAAAATTTCAACCTCTTAACTTTGGCACTTTTCCATCAATTGGTTTTATACTAAGTAGGGGCAAAGTGGTAAAAATAAGGGGCGCTCCGATCGACCCTGGGTAGGGGCATACATACCATAATGTCATGGTTGTATCATAGGAAGCCCGCGAGCAAAAAACTCCAGCCTCTTAACTTTGGCACTATTCTCTCAACTGGTTTCTACTAACGAAGCGCGAACGGGTAAAAATAAGGGTTGCTCCGATTGACTCTGGGTAGGGGCATACAAACCAAAATCTCATGGTAGTACCATAAGAAGCCCGCGAGCGAAAAACTCCAACCTCTTAACTTTGGCACTTTTCCCTCAATTGGTTTTCTACTAAGTAGGTGCAAAGTGGTAAAAATAAAGGGTGCTCCGATAGGCTTGGGATTGGGGCGTACATACCATAAGGTCTTGTTAGTACCATAGGAAGCCCGCGAGCGAAAAACTCATTCCTCTTAACTTTGGCACTTTTCCCTCAATTGGTTTTCTATTAAGTAGGGGCGAATGGGTAAAAATATGGGGTGATCCGATTGACCATGGGTTGGGGCGTACATACCCTAAGGACATGTTAGTACCAAAGGAAGCCCGCGATTGAAAACCTTCAACCTTTAAACTTTGGCAATTTTCCCTCAATTGGTTTTCTATTAAGTAGAGGCAAAGTCATAAAAATAAGGGTTGCTTCGATTGACCCGGCGTTGTGGCGTACAGACAATAAGGTCCTATTAGTACCATAAGAAGCTCGTGAGCGAAAAACTCCAACCTCTTAACTTTGGCACTTTTCGCTCAATTTGTTTTCTACTAAGTAGGGGCAAAGTGGTAAAAATAAGGGGTGCTCCGATAGGCTTGGGGTTGGGGCGTTCATACCATAAGGTCTTGTTAGTACCATTGGAAGCCCAGGAGCGAAAAATTTCAACCTCTTAACTTTGGCACTTTTCCATCAATTGGTTTTATACTAAGTAGGGGCAAAGTGGTAAAAATAAGGGGCGCTCCGATCGACCCTGGGTAGGGGCATACATACCATAATGTCTGGTTGTATCATAGGAAGCCCGCGAGCAAAAAACTCCAGCCTCTTAACTTTGGCACTATTCTCTCAACTGGTTTCTACTAACGAAGCGCGAACGGGTAAAAATAAGGGTTGCTCCGATTGACTCTGGGTAGGGGCATACAAACCAAAATCTCATGGTAGTACCATAGGAAGCCCGCGAGCGAAAAACTCCAACCTCTTAACTTTGGCACTTTTCCCTAAATTGGTTTTCTACTATGTAGGGGCAAAGTGGTAAAAATAAGGGTTGCTCCGATTGACCTGGGGTTGTCGCGTACATACCATAAGGTCTTATTAGCGCCATAGGACGCTCGCAAGCGAAAAACTCCAACCTCTTAACTTTGGCACTTTTCCCTCAATGGGTTTTCTACTAAGTAGGGGCAAAGTGGTAAAAATAAGGGCAGCTCCGATAGGCTTGGGATTGGGGCGTACATACCATAAGGTCTACTTAGTTCCGTTGGAAGCCCGTGAGCGAAAAACTGCAACCTCTTAACTTTGGCACTTTTCCCTCAATTGGTTTTATACTAAGTAGGGGAAAAGTGGTAAAAATAAGGGTTACTCAGATTGACCCAGGGTTGTGGCGTACATACCATAAGGTCCTATTAGTACCGTAGGAAACTCGCGAGTGAAAAACTCCAACCTCTTAACTTTGGCACTTTTCCCCTAATTGGTTTTCTACTAAGTAGGGGCAAAGTGGTAAAAATAAGGGGTGCTCCGATAGGCTTGGGGTTGGGGCGTACATACCATAAGGTCTTGTTAGTACCATTGGAAGCCCGCGAGTGAAAAATTCTAAACTCTTAACTTTGGCACTTTTCCATCAATTGGTTTTATACTAAGTAGGGGCAAAGTGGTAAAAATAAGGGTTGCTCCGATCGACCCTGGGTAGGGGCATACATACCATAATGTCATGGTTGTAGCACTGGAAGCTTGCGAGCAAAAAATCCAACCTCTTAAGTTTTGCACTATTCTCTCAATTGGTTTCTACTAACGAAGAGCGAAGTGGTAAAAATAAGGGTTGCCCTGATTGACTCAGGGAAGGGGCATACATACCATAATGTCATGGTAGTTCCATAGGAAGCCCGCGAGCGAAAAACTCAAACCTCTTAACTTTGGCACTTTTCCCTCAATTGGTTTCTACTAACGAAGAGCGAAGTGTTAAAAATAAGGGTTGCCCTGATTGACTCAGGGAAGGGGCATACATACCATAATGTCATGGTAGTTCCATAGGAAGCCCGCGAGCGAAAAACTCAAACCTCTTAACTTTGGCACTTTTCCCTCAATTGGTTTTCTACTAAGTAGGGGCGAATGGGTAAAAATAAGGGGTGCTCCGATCGACCCAGGGTTGGGGCGTACATACCCTAAGGACATGTTAGTACCAAAGGAAGCCCGCGATTGAAAACCTTCAACCTTTAAACTTTGGCAATTTTCCCTCAATTGGTTTTCTATTAAGTAGAGGCAAAGTCATAAAAATAAGGATTGCTTCGATTGACCCGGCGTTGTGGCGTACAGACAATAAGGTCCTATTAGTACCATAAGAAGCTCGTGAGCGAAAAACTCCAACCTCTTAACTTTGGCACTTTTCGCTCATTTTGTTTTCTACTAAGTAGGGGCAAAGTGGTAAAAATAAGGGGTGCTCCGATGGGCTTGGGGTTGGGGCGTACATACCATAAGGTCTTGTTAGTACCATTGGAAGCCCAGGAGCGAAAAATTTCAACCTCTTAACTTTGGCACTTTTCCATCAATTGGTTTTATACTAAGTAGGGGCAAAGTGGTAAAAATAAGCGGCGCTCCGATCGACCCTGGGTAGGGGCATACATACCATAATGTCATGGTTGTATCATAGGAAGCCCGCGAGCAAAAAACTCCAGCCTCTTAACTTTGGCACTATTCTCTCAACTGGTTTCTACTAACGAAGCGCGAACGGGTAAAAATAAGGGTTGCTCCGATTGACTCTGGGTAGGGGCATACAAACCAAAATCTCATGGTAGTACCATAGGAAGCCCGCGAGCGAAAAACTCCAACCTATTAACTTTGGCACTTTTCCCTCAATTGGTTTTCTACTAAGTAGGTGCAAAGTGGTAAAAATAAAGGGTGCTCCGATAGGCTTGGGATTGGGGCGTACATACCATAAGGTCTTGTTAGTACCATAGGAAGCCCGCGAGCGAAAAACTCATTCCTCTTAACTTTGGCACTCTTCCCTCAATTGGTTTTCTATTAAGTAGGGGCGAATGGGTAAAAATATGGGGTGATCCGATTGACCATGGGTTGGGGCGTACATACCCTAAGGACATGTTAGTACCAAAGGAAGCCCGCGATTGAAAACCTTCAACCTTCTTAACTTTGGCACTTTTCCCTCAATTGGTTTTCTATTAAGTAAGTAGGCGCAAAGTGGTAAAAATAAGTGTTGCTCCGATTGACCCGGGGTTGTGCCGTACATACCATAAGGTCTTGTTAGTACCAAAGGAAGCCCGCGAGCGAAAAACTCATACCTCTTAACTTTGGCACTTTTCCTCAATTGGTTTTCTACTAAGTAGGGGCGAATGGGTAAAAATAAGGGGTGCTCCGTTCGACCCGGGGTTGAGACGTACATACCCTAAGGACATGTTAGTACCAAAGGAAGCCCGAGATTGAAAACCTTCAACCTCTTAACTTTGGCACTTTTCCCTCAATTGGTTTTCTATTAAGTAGGCGCAAAGTGGTAAAAATAACTGTTGCTCCGATTGACCCGGGGTTGTGCCATACATACCATAAGGTCCTACTAGTACCATAGGAAGCTCGCAAGCGAAAAACTCCAATCTCTTAACTTTGGCACTTTTCCCCCAATTGGTTTTCTACTAAGTAGGGCCAAAGTGGTAAAAATAAGGGGTGCTCCAATAGGCTTGGGGTTGGGGTGTACAAACTATAAGGTCTTGTTGGTACCATTGGAAGTCCGGGAGTGAAAATTCCAACCTCTTAACTTTATCACTTCTCCCTCAATTGGTTTTCTACTAAGTAGGGGCAAAGTTGTAAAAATAAGGGGTGCTCCAATAGGCTTGGGATTCGGGCGTACATACCATAAGGTCTTGTTAGTTCCATTGGAAGCCTCCGAGCGAAAAACTCCAACATCTTAACTTTGGCAATTTTCCCTGAAATGGTTTTATACTATGTTGGGGCAAAGTGTTAAAAATTAGGGTTGCTCCGATAGGCTTGGAGTTGGGGCGTACATACCCTAAGGTCATCTAAGTACCATAGGAATCCCGCGATTGAAAACCATGAACCTCTTAACTTTGGCACTTTTCCCTCAATTGGTTTCCTATTACGTTGGGGCAAAGTGGTAAAACTTGCTCCGATTGACTCAAGGTTGTGGCGTACATACCATTAGGTCCTATTCGTACCATAAGAATCTCGCGAGCGAAAAACCCCAACCTCTTAACATCATAACTCTTCCCTCAATTGGATTTGTACTAGGTAGGTGCAAACTGGTAAAAATAAGGGTTGCTCCGGTTGGCTTGGGCTTGGGGCGTATATAGCCAAAGGTCATGTAAGTACCATAGGAAGCTCGCGATTGAAAACCTTGAACCGCATAACTTTGGCACTTTCGCTTAAATGGTTTTCTATTAAGTTGGGGCAAAGTGGTAAAAAAGAGTTGCTCCGATCGACCTGGTGTTGTGGCGTACCTACCATATGGTCCTATTAGTACCATAGGAAGCTCGCGAGCGAAAAACTCCAACCTCTTAACTTTGGCACTTTTCCTCAATTGGTTTTCTACTAAGTAGGGGCAAAGTGGTAAAAATAAGGGGTGCTCCGATAGGCTTGGGGTTGGGGCGTACAAACTATCAGGTCTTGTTAGTACCACTGGAAGCCCACGAGCGAAAAACTCCAACCTCTTAACTTTGGCACTTTTCCCTCATTTGGTTTTCTACTAAGTAGGGGCAAAGTGGTAAAAATAAGGGTTGCTCCGGTAGGCTTGGGATTGGGGCGTACATACCATAAGGTCATGTTAGTACCATAGGAAGCCCGCGAGCGAAAAACTCATACCTCTTAACTTTGGCACTTTTCCCTCAATTGGTTTTCTACTAAGTAGGGGCAAATGGGTAAAAATAAGGGGTGCTCCGATCGACCCAGGGTTGGGGCGTACAAACCCTAAGGACATGTTAGTACCAAAGGAAGCCCGCGATTGAAAACCTTCAACCATTTAACTTTGTCACTTTTCCCTCAATTAGTTTTCTATCAAGTAGAGGCAAAGTGGTAAAAATAAGGGTTGCTACGATTGACCCGGCATTGTGGCGTACAGACAATAAGGCCCTATTAGTACCATAGGAAGCTCGTGAGCGAAAAACTGCAACCTCTTAACTTTGGCACTTTTCCCTCAATTGGTTTTCTACTAAGTAGGGGCAAAATGGTAAAAATAAGGGGTGCTCCGATTGACCCGTGGTTGGGGCTTACATACCCTAAGGACATGTTAGTACCAAAGGAAGCCAGAGATTGAAAACCTTCAACCTCTTAACTTTGGCACTTTTCCATCAATTGGTTTTATACTAAGTAGGGGCAAAGTGGTAAAAATAAGGAGCGCTCCGATCGACCCTGGGTATGGGCATACATACCATAATGTCGTGGTTGTACCATAGGAAGCCCGTTAGCAAAAAACTCCAACGTCTTAACTTTGACACTATTCTCTCAACTGGTTTCTACTAACAAAGAGCGAAGGGGTAAAAATAAGGGTTGCTCCTATTGACTCTGGGTAGGGGCATACAAACCAAAATGTCAAGGTAGTACCATAGGAAGCCCGCGAGCAAAAAATGGCAGCCTCTTAACTTTGGCACTTTTCCCTCAATTGGTTTTCTACTAAGTAGGGGCGAATGGGTAAAAATATGGGTTGCTCCGATCGACCCGGTGTTGTGGCGTACCTACCATGTGGTTCTATTAGTACCATAGGAAGCTCGCGAGCGAAAAACTCCAATCTCTTAACTTTGGCAGTTTTCCCTCAATCGGTTTTCTACTAAGTAGGGCCAAAGTGATAAAAATAAGGGGTGATCCGATAGGCTTGGGGTTGGGGTGTACAAACTATAAGGTCTTGTTGGTACCATTGGAAGCCCGCGAGCGAAAAATTCCAACCTCTTACTTTATCACCTCTCGCTCAATTGCTTTTCAACTAAGTAGGGGCAAAGTGGTAAAAATAAGTGGTGCACCGATAGGCTTGGGATTGGGGCGTACATACCATAAGGTCTTGTTAGTTCCATTTGAAGCCTGCGAGCGAAAAACTCCAACATCTTAACTTTGGCACTTTTCCCTGAATTGGTTTTATACTAAGTAGGGGCAAAGTGGTAAACATTAGGTGCGCTCCGATCGACCCTGGGTATGGGCATACATACCATAATGTCAAGGTTGTAGAATAGGAAGCCCGCGAGCAAAAAACCCCAACCTCTTAACTTTGGCACTATTCTCTCAACTGGTTTCTACTAACGAAGAGCGAAGGGGTAAAAATAAGGGTTGCTCCGATTGACTCTTGGTAGGGGCATACAAACCAAAATGTCATGGTAGTACCATAGGAAGCCCGCGAGCAAAAAATGCCAGCCTCTTAACTTTGGCACTTTTTCCTCAATTGGTTTTCTACTAAGTAGGGGCAAATGGGTAAAAATAAGGGTTGCTCCGATTGACCTGTGGTTGGGACGTACATACGCTAATGACATGTTAGTACCAAAAGAAGCCCGAGATTGAAAACCTTCAACCTCTTAACTTTGGCACTTTTCCCTCAATTGGTTTTCTATTAAGTAGGGGAAAAGTGGTTAAAATAAGGGTTGCTCCGATTGACCCGGGGTTGTGGCGTACATACCATAAGGTCCTACTAGTACCATAGGAAGCTCGCGAGCGAAAAACTCCAATCTCTTAACTTTGGCACTTTTCCCTCAATCGGTTTTCTACTAAGTAGGGCCAAAGTGATAAAAATAAGGGGTGATCCGATAGGCTTGGGGTTGGGGTGTACAAACTATAAGGTCTTGTTGGTACCATTGGAAGCCCGCGAGCGAAAAATTCCAACCTCTTACTTTATCACTTCTCCCTCAATTGGTTTTCAACTAAGTAGGGGCAAAGTGGTAAAAATAAGGGGTGCTCCGATAGGCTTGGGATTGGGGCGTACATACCATAAGGTCTTGTTAGTTCCATTGGAAGCCTGCGAGCGAAAAACTCCAACATCTTAACTTTGGCACTTTTCCCTGAATTGGTTTTCTACTAAGTAGGGGCAAAGTGGTAAAAATTAGGGTTGCTCCGATCGACCTTGGGGTTGGGGCGTACATACCATAAGGTCATGGTTGTACCATAGGAAGCCCGCGATTGAAAAACTCCAACCTCTTAACTTTGGCACTTTTCCCTCAATTGGTTTTCTACTAACGTTGGGGCAAAGTGGTAAAAATAAGGGTTGCTCCGATTGACTCAGGGTTGGGGCGTACATACCAAATGGTCATATTAGTACCATAGGAAGCCCGCGAGCGAAAAATGCCAACCTCTTAACTTTGGCACTTTTCCCTCAATTGGTTTTCTACTAAGTAGGGGCAATGGGTAAAAATAAGGGTTGCTCCGATTGACTTGGGTTGGGGCGTACATACGCTAAGGTCATGTTAGTACCATGGGAAGCCCGAGATTGAAAACCTTCAACCTCTTAACTTTGGCACTTTTCCCTCAATTGGTTTTCTATTAAGTAGGGGCAAAGTGGTAAAATAAGGGTTGCTCCGATTGACCCGGGGTTGTGGCGTACATACCATAAGGTCCTATTAGTACCATAGGAAGCTCGCGAGCGAAAAACTCCAATCTCTTAACTTTGGCACTTTTCCCTCAATTGGTTTTCTACTAAGTAGGGCAAAGTGATAAAAATAAGGGGTGCTCCGATAGGCTTGGGGTTGGGGCGTACAAACTATAAGGTCTTGTTAGTACCATTGGAAGCCCGCGAGCGAAAAACTCCAACCTCTTAACTTTGGCACTTTTCCCTCAATTGGTTTTCTACTAAGTAGGGGCAAAGTGGTAAAAATAAGGGGTGCTCCGATAGGCTTGGGATTGGGGCGTACATACCATAAGGTCTTGTTAGTACCATAGGAAGCCCGCGAGCGAAAAACTCCAACCTCTTAACTTTGGCACTTTTCCCTCAATTGGTTTTCTACTAAGTAGGGGCAAATGGGTAAAAATAAGGGTTGCTCCGATCGACCCAGGGTTGGGGCGTACATACCCTAAGGTCATGTTAGTACCATAGGAAGCCCGCGATTGAAAACCTTCAACCTCTTAACTTTGGCACTTTTCCCTCAATTGGTTTTCTATTAAGTAGGGGCAAAGTGGTAAAAATATGGGTTGCGTACATACCGATTGTACCCGGAAGCTCGCGGCGTAACAGACCCTCAATTGGTTTTATACTAGTAGCATAGGTAAAAATAAGCTCGTGGGCGAAAAACTCCAACCTCTTAACTTTGGCACTTTTCCCTCAATTGGTTTTCTACTAAGTAGGGGCAAAGTGGTAAAAATAAGGGTTGCTCCGATCGACCCGTGGTTGGGGCGTACATACCATAAGGTCCTGTTAGTACCAAAGGAAGCCGCGAGCGAAAAACTCCAACCTCTTAACTTTGGCACTTTTCCCTCAATTGGTTTTCTATTAAGTAGGGGCAAAGTGGTAAAAATAAGGGGTGCTCCGATAGGCTTGGGGTTGGGGCGTACAAACTATAAGGTCTTGTTAGTACCATTGGAAGCTCGCGAGCGAAAAACTCCAACCTCTTAACTTTGGCACTTTTCCCTCAATTGGTTTTCTACTAAGTAGGGGCAAAGTGGTAAAAATAAGGGTTGCTCCGATAGGCTTGGGTTGGGGCGTACATACCATAAGGTCTTGTTAGTACCATAGGAAGCCCGCGAGTGAAAAACTCCAACCTCTTAACTTTGGCACTTTTCCCTCAATTGGTTTTCTACTAAGTAGGGGCAAATGGTAAAAATAAGGGGTGCTCCGATCGACCCGGGTTGGGGCGTACATACCCTAAGGACATGTTAGTACCAAAGGAAGCCTGCGATTGAAAACCTTCAACCTCTTAACTTTGGCACTTTTCCCTCAATTGGTTTTCTATTAAGTAGGGGCAAAGTGGTAAAAATAAGGGGTGCTCCGATAGGCTGTGGGGTAGTGGGAAGCGTACAAACTATAACTTTGGTCAATTGGTAAGTAGGGGCAAAATGGTAAAAATAAGGGCCCGATCGAGTTGGGGAAGGACTTGTTAGTACCAAGCCAGAGATTGAAAACCTTCAACCTCTTAACTTTGGCACTTTTCCCTCAATTGGTTTTCTACTAAGTAGGGGCAAAGTGGTAAAAATAAGGGTTGCTCCGATAGGCTTGGGGTTGGGGCGTACATACCATAAGGTCTTGTTAGTACCATTGGAAGCCCGCGAGCGAAAAACTCCAACCTCTTAACTTTGGCACTTTTCCCTCAATTGGTTTTCTACTAAGTAGGGGCAAAGTGGTAAAAATTAGGGTTGCTCCGATAGGCTTGGGGTTGGGCGTACATACCCTAAGGTCATCTTAGTACCATAGGAAGCCCGTGATTGAAAACCTCCAACCTCTTAACTTTGGCACTTTTCCCTCAAATGGTTTTCTATTATGTTGGGGCAAAGTGGTAAAACTTGCTCCGATTGACCCAGGGTTGTGGCGTACATACCATTAGGTCCTATTCGTACCACAGGAAGCTCGCGAGCGAAAAACTCCAACCTCTTAACTTTCGAACTCTTCCCTCAATTGGTTTTATACTAGGTAGGTGCAAAGTGGTAAAAATAACGGTTGCTTCGATTGGTTGGGTTTGGGGCGTATATTGTAATAGCCCGTTATAAATTCATTGGTAGAATTTCTATTGACTTTAGGAATCTCGTAAAAGCTCCATAAATTTTTACGAATCGACCAATCGCATAGGTTTTAGTCTATCAACATAGTCAGTGTTATCTCTCACGATGGTACTAGAAATATGAGTTTTATTTATTTGAGGTGGTTAGAAGTGTCTGAATGCATTATGGTCTACGTCATTCGACTCAGTTGATTATTTAGGATTTTATGGCGCAATAGCCTATTGTCATAATTCCGGACGAAATGTCTGTTGGAAATTGTGAAATTATTTTTAGGGGCACTTCGAGGTTGAATTTCAGTAAAATATTTTCACTATAGGTTAATATGAATATTTAGGAATTTTTAGTGTTAAGTTTATGATTCACTTTTTCGTAGTGAATAGTAACCTCGGTAAGCGCACCAATTGTAGTGTTTCAAAATCAAAGTGTGGAATGTCCAAATTAGGTTAGAGAAGTTTTATTTGGACACTTGGCAAGATCTTAGCCATACATAGTAAATGGTATTAGACACTTGGCACAAAGAAAAACCATTAGATAGATTTGTGAAGGAATCAAGGTGTGAGATCATGCCACCTAAGCAAAACTGTGTTTCATCTGTTCAACCAAATTGTGCCAGACCAAAGAGGGTTTCAACCCTAGCAAAACCCTAAATGGTTGGAATCCAATTGAAACCCCAAAAGCTTGGTTGAAACCAAAACCCTAAATGGTTTTCCCAAACCCTAAAGTTGGTCTCCAAACCCTTTTTAACCCGATTTCTAGCATTGTGTTTAATCACTTGATTAAATCACTTGATTAAATCACTTCCACATGCTATTAATTAATCAAATCCTTGTTATGATATCATTATTCAACCTTTTAAACCTTGGGAATTTGATTGGGCCAAGAAAAATAGATTTTGGGCTTGATAGCATCTCAAACCCTAACCAAACCCCCTTTAAACCCCAAATTGAAGCCCACTTGGTGGGGCCCACCAAGGCCCACGAAATTGGCCACCTTGGCAAAGCTTCTTGGAGAAGTTTCCTCCCCCACATAGCAGACCATCCACTGCCATTGGCTGCACCCAATAGTGCCTTGATGTGAAGGAGAAATCCACTCCATCAACCTCCATCTTTCACAGCTGCTGCAGGCAGTCTCTGCCCTCTCTATTCTCCACTTTATGTCACATAGCCACCTCCAATCAAGGATCATTCAAGCTCATAACTTCCCCCTCCAGAAGTCTTAAGTCGTGCAAGACACACTTCTCTCCATTTTATCACTTCTTTCCCCCGTTCTTAGAGAGAAACCTAAAAGAGCTCTCTCGGGCAGATTTCTGGGTCTTTTTGCGTAGCTATTTGTGATCCCTTGTAAGTATTATCTCACGATGACTCCTTCACATAAGTTGTTCATCTTTGAGTCTAGTTGCCGTGGATATCTTATTAGTCTCATTTCACGCTCATTTGATTGGTCAAAAGTATTTTTAACCATGGAAAGGTCATTCTGGGCGTGAAACTGGAGAGTATGTCATGTTTTGGAAGTTTTGACCAAGCTAATGGACATATCTTGGTCCGAAAATTTTATGGAGTGTTGCTAACATGTGTTTATGAATTTTCATTGAGGTTTTGTTGCTTGAAAAAAGCTTTTGAGGATAGATTTTCTTAGAGTTAGAAACTTGAAAACTGGAAGTGGAAAAACAGTTTCTGTTTGGTGAAAGTTTGAATATTTCATGGTTTAATCTTATTCCAAATGCTTTGATATTTTTATATGATGATCCTAAGCCTCTTATATACATGTTAGGATGTTATTTCGAAGATATTTAGTATTATTTTTAAACATATGATTTTCTATGCAAGAGGATTTCGGTTAGGCCTAAACTTTGATGTTTTTGAGTTAGACCCATGTTTTATTAAATTTTAGCCATGTGATTTTAAGTTTGATGGTTGGATCGTCTTTAGGACACACGTTTAAACCATGTGATGTGTTAGTTTGAAGATCACATGTCTTTAAGCCATGGATCAAGAGATTGATCATAGTTAGTTGGGAAAATCAGTTTCTGTTTTGGACTAAGTTTAAAACCAAAAACTCCAAGTGTTGTTTTGTGATTTTTGGTGAGTTTTGTTTGATGATTTAAAGCATGTTTGATCTTCAGATGATGTTATGAATATGTTAGAAGTAAGATTTGATTTTTTTGGAATTCTTGGAGATGTTTTTATTAAGCTCAAAACTTGTGATTTAAGGTTTACTTTTTGTTAAAAAGTTTGGATCTTTTTACAAAAAGTTTGGTGTTGATAATTAGCTTTTCTTAATGGATATTTTTTAAGGGTGTTTTTAAACTTAGGATAGGAAGATCCTTGTTACAAGATTTTGGTTTATTCATGAGTTTTGAAACTTGAAAGAATTGCAACCAAAATCAAGACAAATAGCCTATGTAGGTTTCGGCCATAGTGAGTTTTTCATAGTTGTGATTGGTCTTAAATTTTTCTGAGTTTAAGTTTATTTACATGAGGAATGTAAATTTTGGTAATTTTTCGAATTAGGATATCAAATCCTTAAGTTAGGGGTAAAATGGTCATTTGCCCACATGTAGAGGGTAAAATGGTAATTTTACTCTAAGTTGTCTCTGTTCACATTCCTAATTGTTAGTAATTAATTTCTAACTTTAAGAATACCCTTTTACAGTTCCTCGTGTTTCGCGCTTTATTCTAGTAGAACGCAACGATCGAGGTAAGTTAGCTTTTAACTTACTATCAGTTTAATGTGTATGAGTGATAAGTAATGGAACTAAAGTGTATGTATGCATGTTATCATATATGCCATGCCAAGTCATTACATATTTATCTGTTACACAGAATTTATTCTGTCATGAATTATTCATCTGTTACACAAGATATTCTGTCACGTATTGCTATACATTGCAAGTATGTCATGTTAAGTATGCCATCTGTTACATGTATTTCTTGTGACGTAATATTCACTGTCACATGTTACGCCATGTTAAGAAATGTTGTCTGTTACATGGTATGCTATGTTACGAAATGTTTTCTGTTACATGTATGCCATGTTATGAAATGTTGTCTGTTACATTTATGTTTCAAAGTATGTCATGTTTGTCGTCTTACGTTCATGTCATGTTACGCTACGTCAAGATTTCTGTCTTTTGTGTCACGTTCATGTTACGTCACGTTACGACATGTCATGTCTGCCAGTTAAGTCATTCATGTCAATCATGACCCTAAGCGCTAGGATGGGGTAATATCCTAGTGGAACTCCTTTGTTCACGCTGGAGTGTCTAAATAGGTGTGAAATTCCCTGGGTTGATAAAGTACAGTCAACAGGTTGCGAATGGGGCCTAATTAGCTGGTCACCGGAGCGCGCCAGGCACTAACGCCGATGGTGCCACACATTATGTTACGTGTGTCCATAGCAAGTGTGGCACAAACAGATAAGTCATGGGGCCACAACAACTGTGGAGCATACACTACGTGAGACACAACAATTGTGACACGTAGAATACGTGGGGCCACAACAACTGTGGAGTACGTATTAACGCACTCACAGCTGGTATAGAAACCTGTGATGTGATGCGGTAATCGACAGGGACACACGGCTCAAGGGGACCTGTGTAGCACCCATATGGTCACTTTAATGATTAAGTCTATTGAATATGATTCCAAGTTCAAGTCATGTTACACGTTATGTTATGTTCAAGTTTACGTTCACGCAATCATGGTAATCCCATGAGACAAGAATATGTTCCAAGTTCACATCTATGTTATGTCATGCTCAAGTTCATGTTCAAATTATACATGTTCACGTTCATGTTATGTTTCAAGTCCATGCTATGTTTCAAGTTCATATTCATGTTATGTTTCAAGTCCATGTTATGTTTCAAGTTCATGTTCATGTTATGTTTCAAGTCCATGTTATGTTTCAAGTCACGTTCATGCTAAGCTTTAGTTTCAGTTTAAGTTATGCTGGTTAGGTTATGTTGTATGTCAAGTTATGCTATGATTACTTATGATTTGATTATGCATTCATGCTTTTACTGCCATGCATGCATCATTAACCTGCGTGGAAGTTTCCTGTTAACTTGCTGAGATATGTAATCAAATCTCACTGTGGTAGTCCTAACTACCATTCCCTCCGAATGGTAGATTTTGTTACAGGATCTGAAGGAGAATCGAGAATCGACCAACTGGAAACGGTAGACTAAGCGACGATGCGATGTAGGTGTTAGTGCAGTAGTTACCTCAGATTACTACTTGTATTTGTGGAATTCAATCTCCATCACTCTTTTGATCACAACCATTTTGGACTAGTGTTGTGATATCAGTTTTTGAGTATGTCATTAAGTATGAAGTATGTTTTAAGTATTTGGGATATTTCAGTTTGGTGCATAGTATTGTTGAAGAAAAAAAAAATTATCCGCTGCGAATATTGCATCTTATATGTCATGAACGGGGGCAGGTAACCATGTGTTGCATGTCTCGACGCTTCAAATGTCCATCCGATCCCAAGCGGAATTTGGGGGCGTCACATATATAGCCTAAGGTCATGTATGTACCATTGGAAGCTCGCATTTGAAAACCTTGAACCTCATAACTTTGGCACTTTTCCCTCAAATGGTTTTCTATTAAGTTGGGGCAAAGTGGTAAAAAAAGGGTTGCTACGATCAACCCGGTGTTGTGGCGTACCTACCATATGGTCCTATTAGTACCATAGGAAGCTCGCGAGCGAAAATCTACAACCTCTTAACTTTGGCACTTTTCGCTCAATTGGTTTTCTACTAAGTAGGGGCAAAGTGGTAAAAATAAGGGGTGCTCCGATAGGCTTGGGGTTGGTGCGTACAAACTATCAGGTCTTGTTAGTACCATTGGAAGCCCGCGAGCGAAAAACTCCAACCTCTTAACTTTGGCACTTTTCCCTCAATTGGTTTTCTACTAAGTAGGGGCAAAGTGGTAAAAATATGGGGTGCTCCGATAGGCTTGGGATTGGGGCATACATACCATAAGGTATTGTTAGTACCATAGGAAGCCCGCGAGCGAAAAACTCATACCTCTTAACTTTGGCACTTTTCCCTCAATTGGTTTTCTACTAAGTAGGGGCGAATGGGTAAAAATAAGGGGTACTCCGATCGACCCTGGGTAGGGCCATACATACCATAATGTCATGGTTGTAGCATAGGAAGCCCGCGAGCAAAAAACTCCAACCTCTTAACCTTTGCACTGTTCTCTCAACTGGTTTCTACTAACGAAGAGAGAAAGGGTAAAAATAAGGGTTGCTCCGATTGACTCTGGGTAGGGGCATACAAACCAGAATGTCAAGGTAGTACCATAGGAAGCTCACGAGCAAAAAATGCCAACCTCTTAACTTTGGCACTTTTCCCTCAATTGGTTTTCTACTAAGTAGGGGCGAATGGGTAAAAATAAGGGTTGCTCCGATTGACCCGGGGTTGGGACGTACATACGCTAATGACATGTTAGTACCAAAAGAAGCCCGAGATTGAAAACATTCAACCTCTTAACTTTGGCACTTTTCCCTCAATTGGTTTTGTATTAAGTAGAGGCAAAGTGGCAAAAATAAGGGATGCTCCGATTGACCCGGGGTTGTGGCGTACAAACCATAAGGTCCTACTAGTACCATAGGAAGCTCGCGAGCGAAAAACTCCAATCTCTTAACTTTGGCACTTTTCCCTCAATCAGTTTTCTACTAAGTAGGGCCAAAGTGGTAAAAATAAGGGGTGCTCCGATAGGCTTGGGGTTGGGGTGTACAAACTATAAGGTCCAGTTAGTACCATTGGAAGCCCGCGAGCGAAAAATTCCAACCTCTTAACTTTATCACTTTTCCCTCAATTGGTTTTCTACTAAGTAGGGGTAAAGTGGAAAAAATAAGGGGTGCTCCGATAGGCTTGGGATTGGGGCGTACATACCAGAAGGTCTTGTTAGTTCCATTGGAAGCCTGGGAGCGAAAAACTCCAACATCTTAACTTTGGCACTTTTCCCTGAATTGGTTTTATACTAAGTAGGGGCAAAGTGTTTAAAATTAGGGTTGCTCCAGTAGGCTTGGGGTTGGGGCGTACATACCCTAAGGTCATCTAAGTACCATAGGAAGCCCGCGATTGAAAACCTTGAACCTCTTAACTTTGGCACTTTTCCCTCAATTGGTTTTCTATTATGTTGGGGCAAAGTGGTAAAACTTGCTCCGATTGACCCAGGGTTGTGGCGTACATACCATTAGGTCCTATTCGTACCACAGGAAGCTCGCGAGTGAAAAACTCCAACCTCTTAACTTCAGAACTCTTCCCTCAATTGGTTTTATACTAGGTAGGTGCAAAGTGGTAAAAATAAGGGTTGCTACGATTGGCTTGGGCTTGGGGCGTATATAGCCTACGGTCATGTATGTACCATTGGAAGCTCGCGATTGAAAACCTTGAACCGCATAACTTTGGCACTTTTCCCTCAATTGGTTTTCTATTAAGTTGGGGCAAAGTGGTATAAAAAGGGTTGCTCCGATCGACCCGGTGTTGTGGCGTACCTACCATATGGTCCTATTAGTACCATAGGAAGCTCGTGAGCGAAAATCTCCAACCTCTTAACTTTGGCACTTTTCGCTCAATTGGTTTTCTACTAAGTAGGGGCAAAGTGGTAAAAATAAGGGGTGCTCCGATAGGCTTGGGGTTGGTGCGTACAAACTATCAGGTCTTGTTAGTACCATTGGAAGCCCGCGAGCGAAAAACTCCAACCTCTTAACTTTGGCACTTTTCCCTCAATTGGTTTTCTACTAAGTAGGGGCAAAGTGGTAAAAATATGGGGTGCTCCGATAGGCTTGGGCTTGGGGCGTACATACCCTAAGGTCATCTAAGTACCATAGGAAGCCCGCGATTGAAAACCTTGAACCTCTTAACTTTGGCACTTTTCCCTCAAATTGTTTTCTATTATGTTGGGGCAAAGTGGTAAAACTTGCACCGATTGACCCAGGGTTGTGTTGTACATACCATTAGTTCCTATTCGTACCACCAGAAGCTCGCGAGCGAAAAACTTCAACCTCTTAACTTCAGAACTCTTCCCTCAATTGGTTTTAAACTAGGTAGGTGCAAAGTGGTAAATATAAGGGTTGCTCCGATTGGCTTGGGCTTGGGGCGTATATAGCCTAAGGTCATGTAAGTACCATAGGAAGCTCGCGATTGAAAACCTTGAACCTCATAACTTTGGCACTTTTCCCTCAAATGGTTTTCTATTAAGTTCGGGCAAAGTGGAAAAAATAAGGGTTGCTCTGATAGGCTTGGGGTTGGGGCGTACATACTATCAGGTCTTGTTAGTACCATTGGAAGCTCGCGAGCGAAAAACTCCAACCTCTTAACTGTGGCACTTTTCCCTCAATTGGTTTTCTACTCAGTTGGGGCAAAGTGGTAAAAATAAGGGGTGCTCCGATAGGCTTGGGATTGGGGCGTACATATTATAAGGTCTTGTTAGTTCCGTTGGAAGTCCGCGAGCGAAAAACTCCAACCTCTTAACTTTGGCACTTTTTCCTGAATTGGTTTTATACTAAGTAGGGGCAAAGTGGTAAAAATAAGGGGTTGCACAGATTGACCCGGGGTTGTGGCGTACATACCATAAGGTCCTATTAGTACCATAGCAAGCTCGCGAGTGAAAAACTCCAACCACTTAACTTTGGCACTTTTCCCTCAATTGGTTTTCTAATAAGTAGAGGGAAAGTGGTAAAAATAAGGGTTGCTCCGATTGACCCGGCATTGTGGCATACAGACAATAAGGTCCTATTAGTTCCATAGGAAGCTCGTGAGCGAAAAACTCCAACCTCTTAACTTTGGCACTTTTCCCTCAATTGGTTTTATACTAAGTAGGGGCCAAGTGGAAAAAATAAGGGGTTGCACAGATTGACCCGGGGTTGTGGCATACATACCATAAGGTCCTATTAGTACCTTAGGAAGCTCGCGAGTGAAAAACTCCAACCTCTTAACTTTGGCACTTTTCCATCAATTGGTTTTATACTAAGTAGGGGCAAAGTGGTAAAAATAAGGGGCGCTCCAATCGACCCTGGGTAGGGGCATACATACCATAATGTCATGGTTATAGCATAGGAAGCCCGTGAGCAAAAAACTCCAACCTCTTAACTTTGGCACTATTCTCTTAACTGGTTTCTACTAACGAAGAGCGAAGCGGTAAAAATAAGGGTTGCTCCGATTGTTCTGGGTAGGGGCATACAAACCAAAATGTCATGGTCGTACCATAGGAAGCCCGCGAGCAAAAAATGCCAACCTCTTAACTTTGGCACTTTTCCCTCAATTGGTTTTCTACTAAGTAGGGGCGAATGTGTAAAAATAAGGGGTGCTCCGATCGACCCGGGGTTGGGACGTACATACCCTAAGCACATGTTAGTACCAAAGGAAGCCCGAGATTGAAAACCTTCAACCTCTTAACATTGGCACTTTTCCCTCATTTGGTTTTCTATTAAGTAAGGGCAAATTGGTAAAAATAAGGGTTGCTCTGATTGACCCGGGGTTGTGGCGTACATACCATAAGGTCCTACTAGTACCATAGGAAGCTCGCGAGCGAAAAACCCCAATCTCTTAACTTTGGCACTTTTCCCTCAATTGGTTTTCTACTAAGTAGGGCCAAAGTGGTAAAAATAATGGGTGCTCCGATAGGCTTGGGGTTGGGGTGTACAATTATAAGTTCTTGTTAGTACCATTAGAAGCCCGCTAGCGAAAAATTCCAACCTCTTAACTTTTTCACTTCTCCCTCAATTGGTTTTCTACTAAGTAGGGGCAAAGTGGTAAAAATAAGGGGTTGCTCTGATAGGCTTGGGGTTGTGTAACAGCCTGCTAGAAATTCATTAGTGGAATTTCTATTGACTTTAGGAATCTTGTGAAAATTCCATGAGTTTTTATGAATCGACCAATCGCATAGGTTTTAGTCTATCAACATAGTCAGTGTTATCACTCACTATGGTGTGCTAGAAATATGAATTTTATTTATTTGAGATAGTTAGAAGTGTCAGAATGTGTTATGGTCTACGCCATTAGACTCAGTTGATTATTTAGGATTTTATGGCACAATAAGTTTATTTTCATATTTTCGAACGAAACGTCTGTTTAAAACTATGAAATTATTTTTAGGGGTACTTCGAGGTTGAATTTCGGTAAAATATTTTTACTGTAGGTTAATATGAATATTTAGGAATTTTTAGTGCTAAGTTTATGATTCACTTTTTCGGAGTGAATAGTTACCTCGGTAAGCGCACCAATTGTAGTGTTTCAAAATCATAGTGTGGAATGTCCAATTTAGATTAGAGAAGTTTTAGTTGGACACTTGGCAAGATCTTAGCCACACTTAGTGAATAATATTAGACACTTGGCACCATGAGGAGCGTTTGATGGATTTGAAGGAATCAAGGTGTGAAATCATGCTACTTAAGCAAAAATTTGTTTCATCTGCTCAACCAAATTGTGCCAGACCAAAGAGGGTCTCAATCCTAGTGAAACCCTAAATGGTGGGAATCCAATTGAAAGCCCAAAAGCATGGTTGAAATCGGAACCCTAAAGTTGGCCTCTAAACCTTTTCTAATCCAATTTCTAGCATTGTGTTTAATCACTTGATTGAATCACTTCCACATGCTATTAATCCTTCAACTTTGTGTTAGAACATCATTATCTAACCTTGTTAACCTTGAAAAATTGATTGGGCCAAGTGATATTGGATTTGGGCTTGATAGCAACCCAAACCCTCTTTAAACCCCAAAATTTAGGCCCATTCGGTTTAAGCCCATTAAGGCCCACGAATTTGGTCACCAAAGGATTGCTTCATCGCTAAGTTTTGTACCCTCACTTGGCTGGCCAGATCTTTACAAGAAGGGCCTAGAAGGTTCTTGAAGTACAAAGCTAAAGGGCCACCTCACTCTTTCACTCTTACACTCCACCTTGAGAAAAGATCTTAGACTGATTTTTATGAGAAGAAAAGGCAACACTCGACCTTTCCTTCAGTCCTATCACTTTCCATAACTTGTGTAAGAGGCTCTCCAGTCCACTTCCCACGAAAAGCAACTCTCCTTTACACTTTTCCTTCATAGAATATAAAAGACACTCTCAAGAAGTTTTTCTTACCTCTTTTGAACGCCTATTTCGAAGCTTTTGTAAGTGGTTTCTCGCCAAGTTGCTTCATGAAAGTCATTTCCTTTGGAGTCTAGTTTACGTGGATATCTTATTTGTTCCATTTGGAGATCATTTGATTGGTAAAAAGTTATCTATAACCCAGAAAGGTCATTATGGGTGATAAACTGGAGAGTGTGTTCTTTTTTGGAGTTTTGGACCAAGCTAATGATTAGATCTTGGTCCGAAATTTTTATGGAGTACTGTTAACATGTGAATATGATTATTGGTTGAGTATTTGTTGCATGATTAGAAGTTTTGGTTAAATATTTTCTTAGGTCTAGAAACTTAGAAACTGGAAGAGGAAAAACAGTTTCTGTTTTGTGAAAGTTTAAATCTTTTATTGTTTAATCTTATTCCAATGGCTTTGATATTTTTATTTGAAGATACTAAGCCTCTTATATACATGTTAAAATGTTATTTTCAAGATATTTTATGTTAGTTTCAAAGATAGGAAATTTTATGCAACGAGATTTTCTATTAGGCCAAAGTGATGATGTTCTTGGCTAAATTTATGTTTTGGTTGATGTTTAGCCATGTGATCTTGAGTTTGATGCTTGGATCTGTTTTAGGACACCTTTTTAAACCATGTGATGTTTTGGTTTGAAGATCACAAATTTATAAGTCATCGATCAAGAGGTTGATCAAAACAAGTTAGAAACAAAAATCTGTTTTGAACTTAGAAGAAAAACCAAAAAGTTCAAGTATGGATTTAGTGATTTTGATGACTTTTGTTCATGATTCAAAACATGATTAATCTTAGGAATATGTTATGAGTATAGGAGAAGAAAAACTTTGATTTTTGATATTTGAAGGAATTACAACAAAAATCAAAAGAAATAGCCTTTGTAAGTTTCGGTCCTATAGAGTTTTAATGGTTGTGTTTAGTTTTAAATTTTTCTGAATTGATATTTGAGTTTAGGACAAAATTTACATAAGGTTTTTGGAGTTAGGATGCAAAATCCTTTAGTTAGGGGTAAAATGATCATTTTCCTACATGTAGAGGTTAAAATGGTAATTTTACTCTAAGTTGATATTTTTTCATATTCCTAATTGTTAGTGATTAAGTTATAATTTTTAGAAATCACTACTTTTAGTTTCTCGTGATCGCACTTGAGTTTTGTCTAGAAGCGCGAATACCGAGGTAAGTTAACTTTTAACTTATTATCAGTATAATGTGTATGAGTGATAAATAAGGGAACTAAAGTCTATGTAAGCATGTTATCATATGTACCATGCCAAGTCATTACATATTCATTTGTTACACAGAATTTCTTCTGTCATGAATTATTCATCTGATACACAAGATATTCTGTCACGTATTGCTATACATTGCAAGTATGTCATGTTAAGTTAAGTATGACATGTGTTACATGCATTTCATGTCACGTAATATTCACTGTCACATGTTACGCCATGTTAAGAAATGTTGTATGTTACATGGTACGCTATGTTATGAAATGTTGCTTGTTACATGTATGCCATGTTATGAAATGTTGTATGTTACATTTATGTCTCAAAGTATGTCATGTCTGTCGTTTTACATTCATGTCACGTTATACTACGTCAGGACTTCTGTCTTTTATGTCACGTTCATGTTACGTCACGTTACGAAATGACATGTATGCTAGTTAAGTTATTCATGTCAATTACGACCCTAAGCGCTAGGATGGGGTAATATCCTAGTGGAACTCCTTTGTTCATGCTGGAGTGTCTAAATAGGTGTGAAATTCCCTGGGTTGACGAAGTACAATTAACAGGTTGCGAATGGGGCCTAATTAGCTGGTCACCGGAGCACGCCAGGCACTAACGCCGATGGTGCCACACATTATGTTACGTGTGTCCACAGCAAGTGTGGCACAAACAAATAAGTCATGGGACCACAACAACTGTGGAGCATACACTTTGTGAGACACAGCAATTGTGACACGTAGAATACGTGGGGCCATAACAACTGTGGAGTACGTATTAACGCACTCACAGCTGGTATAGACACCTGTGTTGTGATGCCGTAATCGGCAGGGACACACAGCTCAAGGAGACCTGTGTAGCACCCATATGGTCACTTTAATGATTAAGTCTATTGAATAAGATTTCAAGTTCATGTATTTCATGTTCAAGTCATGTTTCATGTTATGTTCAAGTTTACGTTCACGCAATCATAGTAATCCCATGAGACAAGAATATGTTTCAAGTTCATGTTATGTTATGTTCATGTTCAAGTTATGTTCCAAGTTCATATTTATGTTATGTAATGCTCATGTCCATGTTATGTTTTAAGTTCATGTACATGTCATGACACGTCAAGTTAAGTTTAAGTTCCAGTTCAAGTTATGTCAGCTCATGCCATGTTATGTCAAGTTAAGTTATGCTTATTATTTCATGCCATGTTATGCCAAGATATGTTATGTTTTCGATTGATTTGATTATGCATTCATGTTTTTACTGCCATGCATGCATCATTAACTTGTGTGGAAGTTTCCTGTTAACTTGCTGAGATTTGTAATCAAATCTCACTGTGGTAGTCCCAACTACCATTCCCCCCGAATGGTAGATTTTGTTATAGGATCTGAAGGAGAAACAAGAATCGACCAACTGGAAACGGTCGACTAAGCGACGGTGCAACGTAGATGGTAGTACAGTAGTTACCTCAGATTACTACTTGTATTTGTGGAGTTCAATCTCTAGCACTCTTTTGATCACAACCATATGAACTATTGTTGTGATCGTAGTTGTTTAGTATGTCGTTAAGTATGAAGTATGTTTTAAGTATTTGGAATATTTTAGTTTGGTGCATAGTATTGCTAAAGAAAAAAAAATTATCCGCTGCGAATATTGCATAATGCTAGATGCATGTTAGGAACATTGCGTCTTATATGTCATGAACGGGGGCAGGTAACCTTGTGTTGCATGTCTCGACGCTTCAAATGTCCGTTCGATCCCAAGAGGAATTTGGGAGCGTCTCATCTTCCATAGCTTGTATCACATGGATGATCACTGGATCTCCTTCTCTAAAGCCCATCTTGAATGTTCGGCTCTTGCTAGACTCGTCCCAAGTGGATTGCGCCAATCCTTGCATTACTTCCTTGATCTTCTTGGCTCTTGACCTTGTAATTGACCTATCTGGAACTTGCAAAGGATCTTTAAGACTAGGTCCATCTTGGTGCCCATCACTTGTGTTGGTGTTGAAGGAGCAAATTTGATTATTTTTCCATCATTTTCAAAACTGTACATGTTCCTTAACCCATCATGGATCACATTTCAATCATATTGCCACAGTTTCCCCAACAAAATATGGTCAACATGCATAAGCACTACATCACAAAGGACCATATCCTGGTATTTCCCAATTGAAAAAGAAACTAGTACTTGTTTATTTACCCTAATCTCCCCACAATTACTCAACCACTGCAACTTGTATGGTCTAGGGTGTTTCAAAGTAGGTAAATTCAATTTCTCAACTAAAGTAGTGCTAGCCAAATTAATACAACTGCTCAAATCAATGATCATACTACATACCTTGTTGTTGATGTGGCATCTAGTATGAAAAATGTTCTCACTCTGCTGCTCTCTATCATCCATCTTAATTTGTGTATTGAGTGCACACCTAGTAACAAGAGAATCACCATACTCATCTTTCTCATAGCCATTTTCAACAGAAGACTCACATCGCCATCTATCTCTCCTGCCCTGTAAATTTCTAATCACCGCATCTTGATGATCCATCCTATCTCTCACTTCACCCAACACTAAGTTCAATTGTTCTGGCGTGCAACACAAAGGATGAGTTATCTGCCATCCCCTTTGGTGATGAGTCACTCCTATGAGACATTGTAATGAGCTGCACAAAAAGAATGTTAGTGAAAAACCTCACACACTCCCTTACGTGTTTACACTCGAATAATGGCACTCCACTCTTGTTTCACTCTTAATTGGCTTTTTCCCGATAATAGTCTCACACTCTCTTGCCTTTTTATATCAATAGTTTTCCCACTTAAGTTCTTTAAGAACTAATTGAACTCAATCAAGACAATGCAACATTGTTTTATCCTAACTAGTAATTAGGTCCAAGAAACAATCTCCCGGTAGTCATAACAAACCAAACTAATAACTTCAAAAGTCTTACTAAACCCAAGCCCAAGATATAATTAAATCTAAAAGACATAAGACATCAAAATTCCTTCTTCTAACATCCTCTCTCAGCTTAATCATGCTCACCAATCTAATCCAGGTCCTCAGTTGCACTCTCCACATCATCTGAAAAATATTATGAAGATAGAGGGTGAGTTATCAACAAGTCAGTAAGCAGAAATCATATGCTAGCGTGTAAATATGAGCATTTACAAAGTAGAGCATGTAGAACAAAATATTTTCCAGAGTTATCATGCCGAACAGAACATACTTTCAAAAGTAACAGAGCGATGGTTTTAAGACAAGTAAAACCCATAGTACTTTGGCATAACATAAACTGAGTATCATCATCAGATCAAAACAGAGCATCAAACAGAGCAGAGACCATGTTTCACCCCCGTAGTAGGGTTGTGCTAACCCCGGTGGCCAAACCAGGCAGAGACAGAGGTGAAATCTTTCATTTATTCTTCTCGGAGCCCCGAGTGTGCACACAGGAAAGACCACAATAAAACCACTTTGTTTCCAAAGTGGGTGCGCTCAGAGACATAGAAGTTGGTACCAACCCAAACAGAGCAGAGCATAACAGAGCAGAGCAGAGCAAAGCAGAGACAGAGTCAGATACGAAAACCAGTACACCATGCCAAAGGTTTTCAGATGTTATATCAAAATAATACAGAGTACCAAAATAGAATCAGACAGTTTACACACACTAAACACAAAAGCCAGAACATCTTTCTAAATAAATGCACAACTTTTCATATTCTCAATATCGCTCTTTTTCCAGATTTCAGAAACCACATGACAGAATTTAGCTCATGTCTACACAATGCATGTCAGAACATATTTTTCTCTTTTTCATACAGATTTCATGAGTATGCAAATAAACCACTGAGGTTGGTTTTGTTTTTCCCAAGTTCTCATTTCACCACAAAATATGCAAAGTTTTCAGAAAATCAACCTCAGTCTCAACAATTCGTGTAAGGCTTAGCATAGGAACCCCGCTTACCTGACTCTTTCAGCGCATTATCTATGATTTGAATACAGTCTCTATCCGTCTCGTCACCTATTCATAAAAATAATATAAACTAAATATTAAAGTCCAACAACACAAAATTGGTCTTAGAAAACTTAAGACCCAATTTCTAGACCATAATTCAGCAAGTTTAATCCAACTCAAACAACCAAATAACAATCCAGATAGCACTCACTTCGACCCAAAATATTCTATACCAATCTCAGTATTGTCCAATACAAGCATCAAGACCAATGCCAATTCAAATTCCAATAACTCACACTTATTCCAACAGTTCGCAGTCCCAAATAATTACTAACAATTTAACCAACACTAAACAAAGCACACTTCTTCCCATTCACAACTCCATAACAGAAAATATAAACTAATACCTCCAAAAATTAAACTGCACTCGACAAAGAAAATTAATTCCCCTCTAAATATTCTCTCAACCACCAATCCAACCGACCCCCTTACTCCTCGGACTCAGTCCGGCACAACCAACAAATTCACAGTAAATATGAATTAGCGCAGAAATACATTTAAATCTCAAAAGTTCTTTGGGAAAAATACTTACAATGCTATAATATAATTTTTGAAAGATCACGAAAGTGCTAGAAGCGGCAACGCAGCAACAAAACAGTGCCAAATGCACTGTGGCCGTGGGTCTTAAAAACCCACTCTTGAACGGGTGTAAACGAAAACCCGAGATTGATAGGGTAGGGCTTAGGGATGTCGGTGAGGCTAGTGGTGGTGGTGGTTGGCCGTGGGTGGCGGCGCAATAGGCGGTTGAAGTGCAAAAACACCCAAAACGGAAATGTTGATGGTGGGGCTTCACCGGTGATAGATCGGAGGTGGGGTTGGGTCCAATGGGTTGCCAAGAGGTGGAGGATGAAGTGGTGAGAAGATGGTGGCCGGAGGTGGCGCTACGGCGGCGCTGGAGCGAAGGTGACGCCGCGGCTTTGAAGGGCTGCTGGTCGTTAACGGCGGCGCGAATGGAGGTGAGGTTGGTGGGGTGAGGTTGCCGGTGGCAGGGGAGGCGAACGGACTGGGCAGTGACGGCCACCGCCGGCTCACGGCGGCGGGCTGGGGGAGAGGGGCGACGCACGGGAAGAGAGAGGGAGGGAGTGCGGCGCGCGGGAGAGGAGAGGAGAAAAAGAAAAGAAAAAAAAAAGGAAAAGAAAAAAAAAGAAGAAAAAAGAAAAGAGGAAAGAGAAAATGTAGGGAAAGAAATGAGGTCCAATCCTCATATCTTGGATCACAAAAATGATCCAACGGAAACGATTTTAACACAGCAAGTAAAATAAAATAATTCAAACGCAGTGATTAAAATGAAAATAAATAATTAAACCCCACAACAAGTTAATTTAATTTGAGAAGAAATTTAAACGCATAAAAATAGTTAATTTAGAGAAAGCACTTCAAAAATAATTTTCGTAAACTAAAAATCATAAAAATAACACAATTAAAAATCCAACAATTTTAAAACAAGAGAATAAATTTTAAATTAATAACAAAAAATCTTTCAATTAAAAATACACTAAAATACGGGGTGTTACAGTTTGGCTCCTTAATGATTTAATGCAACCTTTTCTTTCTAGTCTTTAGGAGCTTTTCAGCCTTAACAAGTGTTAGGCATGCATCTACGATTAAGAGGATTGAAATTTTAGATACCAACTTAGAGGCTATCATGAAATTTGTAAATGAAATTCTCATTTTCCAAAGATGCCAAAATCTTTTACTTTTATATCTTTATAAGAGTGGGGTTTGAAACATGGTTGACTGGTTTGGTTCTTTCCCATGATTAATTTTAGTTTTCAGTGGTCAACCATTTAGTTTTCTAACTTTTAGAGAGCTAGTAGTCATGTGTGTCAGCCTTAACATCATGTTGTTTGTGCTTTGAATGATAGTTTTTATTTGGAATGAAACAAATATACGCATCTCTATCATGTTCCTACTTTGGAAAGCATCAATCATGTTATTAGATGCATCTGCTCTTTGTGTGATTAACTGTGTTGTACTTTTCTCATGTCTTAGTTTTCCTCCTGGAATTTTAAACTATATATATATATATATATATATATACATTTTTTCCCTTTTTTAGGTTGCTTGCACATCGGTGAAACGTAATGAAGTACTTATTTTTTACATCGGTTATGTCTCTTCTGATCCAGTTGAAGTAAGTTTTTCTCTTTCATCGTATTTATGTTTTCACCACAACAGTCTCTTTGGAAGCATACATTCTAATTAACTTCAATAGGCTCTCAAGTTCTTGTTATCTATCTCTTGTATATGTCGTGTATACTTGAGTTTTGCCTAGATTCTCATTCTTATTAATAATTACTTGTATAAAAAAAGTACTCGTTATCTATGTTTTTCATTTGGAACCTTCTCCATTGTAGATTTCTTCTATGCTAATTAGTTATAGCATGTAATTATCCACTAAAAATTTCTTTTTATAGAAGGTAATAGACACCCCACACTCCAAACTCCATACATACACAAGATTTCTCAAATACAGCGTAGGTGACTTAATTCTATGACTTGAAACATTGTTGCTTAGAGTCTTGGTAGTCTGGTTCTTTGCAAGTATTTGATGGGTCCTTCATGGGACCAGTAACTTCTGTTCTGGCATTTCTTTGTTGCATCCTTAAATATTTATTGTCAAGGTGTTGTTTGGTGCCACCCATATTTTTCTTTTTATAGGATGTAGTAGACCCCGCACACTCCACACTGCATGCATACACAAAATTTCTCAAATACTGTGTACGCAACTTAATTTCAGGACTTGCAACATTGTTGCTTAGAGTCTCCATCGTCTGGTTCTTAGCACATATTGGACGGGTCCTTCATGGGAAAAGTAATTTCTGTTCTTACATTTCTTTGTTGTATCCTTAAAAATTTATTGTCTAGGCTGCATTGTGGTTTTGTGCTGTGTTTGGTCATATAATTCTAGTAGGGCATCTTATATTTTGAATGTATATGATGACAATTTTGTTCACTGTTCATTGTTGATGCAGGTATTAAGAACAAGACATAATGTCACTGTTCATGGGTCTGACATTCATAAAGGTCTATCTGATCTAGCTTTTACTTCAATGGATGATTCAAGGTTGGTAAAATAGAGCAGTTTTGTTGGCAGACTTCTGAGAGAACTAACTTGTATTAAATAAAGGATATTTTAGTCATTAGGTCTAAACGTTTAACCCGACGTATATCTCTTTTGAACTCAATATTTAAATGGATATGAGTTCACCTGAATCCAAGTGAAGAATTTACAAGTTGGATGGATTAATGGTCAGCATCTTCTAGTTATGTGATTCAATCTTCAAATCCAGAACATAGATCCTATAATATCTGAACACTGCTTTGTAAAATTCGAAAGAAGTGTATGGATCAATAATAATTTCTTAAAATCATGTTATTCCCTTACAAAACATGATTTGTGCAAAATCACTTGTTAGAGTATGATAAATGCTTGTTGTGATGCCATATGATGGTGTGGTTTGGCGGAATTATGCTCTAAAGGCATGTGACTGCTCTTTTTTTCAATGTGCTTTATTGCGTTTAACTGAAATCATGTACTAAGCTCTTTATCCTCGTGCATTTTCTAGCTCAAGTAAAATTGAAAGAACAATAATTATTTTCATCTATAAATTTGGATGCATTATGGATGGAAAAAGATATTACAGTTTACAAAATTTGACCTTTGACCACCATTTGTTGCATGGTTGTGGCCTTACATTTTGGGGTGTTTCATAGACCTTAGTCAATCTAATTGTGAGTAATAGATCTTATTGCAAGTGTGGTTTGATCCATCGTTGTAACCTTGAGAGTTGAGATTTCAAATTGATTTAAAGATGAGGTCTTAACACTTGAAGCATGATCCAGGCCGTAGTTTGCTTCAATAATAGATTGCAGTCCTTATCTTTCACATTTTAGATGTAATATTTATTTAGTGTTATCCTTTTGTTTATGTCTTTTTAGTGGAATCTTGCTTAAGTGATTTAATCAGTTTTTCTAATAATATATAATTTTATGGTCATTTTCAATAGGTTACTTGCTTCTGATACATACGGTGTGATCAGTGTATGGGACAGAAGAATGGGTACTCTTCCATGTCTTGAACTCACGAAAAATTACCATAGTGCCCTTAATAGTGTTGAATTAAATGTGGAAAATCAGGTTGGTGATCATAACGCCCTTTGTCGTTCATTATTAAGGTATTATGAAGAAGATATAATAGTGCCTTTGAGGTGATTGATAAAAAATTTCACTGTCTTATTATATATTCTTGAACTATGTTATCTTCTTTCTGCATGATGTACCTACTTATTTGATTATACAATAAGCTATATAATAGAACTGAGTATGCATGCGAGAATTCCTCCTGGAATTCAGTTCATGAGAGTTGAGAAAGGCACTTTAGCTTTGGGAAATTACAGTTAGATAATTTCAGGGTAGGGTGCTTTCCATTGCTGTGCGGTGATCATATTTTGGGACCTTTCTTAGAAAAGTTCTACACTTAGAACTAGAGAACAAGAGCCTTGAGGGAAGGGCAAAGAGGGCTTCTTGCAAAAAGTGAAAAGGCAGAATGTTCTTCATGCTATGTACATTTTTTGGTTTTGATTGGTAGTTTACACGAGTGATCGGCATGTCTTGAACCCGCATTATATTCATGAATAATTAGTATCTTTTGAATATTCGATAGAAATATATTTCTGTTCCTGGTTAAAGAGCAATAACTTCTCATTTCCAAGCGATGTGAGATCCCACTACCTACCATTGTTATCTTTCAATATGGGGTTATCACAATTTTTTGGTTTTGGCCGCATCAACAATTTTATCTCTGGCTCATCAGTTGTATTGTTTCTTCTCAGAATATTTTGTTTTGAGGTGCTCATGTAGGACAAACTTGTCTGCTTTTTCAGGAACTTTTTCAACCTGTCATTTGAGTTGTAGCTACATCTAATACAAGATAGAACACATTATAATATACATTTTTCTTCCATCTACTAATTTGTGAAATCACATAGGACATATTTAGTAAGTGAAATTTTCTTATTTTGAGAATTCTTTGAAAAGCATTTTAGGTTTGTTTTGCATTGGGTTTTGTGAAAGTGGGTAGCAAGAATGAAAAGTTGTTTGGATAAAAAATGTTTGAGATGTGTTTTGTAGGATAAAAGTTTTTTTTTTTATAAGAAACAGTAACTGCAGCAACACCATTGCTATTTTCACTCTTTAGCTCTCATCTGAGCCTCCCTCCAGCTCGAAGCTTGCATGTTTAGTGTACCTAGAGTCTTTCTAGTGTCTCCGATCTCTGAAACCTGAGAGAAAGGCACCCTTTCTTCCAATTGAAATATTTGAATTTGCTAATTTTCCTACCTTTTGGTTCGACCTAATCTTCAAAAGCTATTTTCAGTACTGGGTAGCCGTACCGTATGATGTAAATTGGTGCATGCTTAGGACTTGGCGCAGATGTATCTGGTGTTTCGACTGTTCTTGTGTTCAGGGCCAATGTGCTCGACTTTTCTTACCCCCTTTAAAGCTGTTTTTGGTTCTATATAATTGCTGAACAGGTCGGTATAAGTACAAGCCGGATTCATGCTCGAGGTCCTGTGGGAGTAGAAGGATTTTGAGAGGACGTGGTCAGGTGGTGGATGGTGATAAAGGTGTTACTTATACACACAAGGTTCTGCATCATTCCTACTCCTAGTAATTCAGAAACAGATCTGTCCAAGGCTGGAAGTTGCGGTTCATCAGCTGCTCCTAAGCTCCTATGTTTTATATTAAGATAAAAGAATTTCCTTTTTTACCTTTTCCAGACCCATTCCACTTGTATCATTATTGGCTCCTGTAGGGATCCTTTTTTGAATGGATTTTTTTGTTTTTTTTTTACTATGTACGATTACGAAGGATATTGTGACTTTCAGTTTTCGTTGAAGCAAAGAGGCAAATTTGCATTTTTTTTTTCTTCGTCTTTTTCTTTTTATATTTTTTAACATATTTAAATATTTTTAAAAAATAAAAAAATACATTAATACACTAAAAGACACTTTCTTAATCATTAAGTAAAAAAAATAAAAATTAAATAAATACATGAACGGTCAGAATGAGAAGACAAATTCTGACAGCATACTAGCATTTTCCTAAATCAAATGTGCTTGTTATTTGAATACAACGGAAATTACCATTTTTCTTTTACACTACATTGCCACATATTTTTCAAGATGCAATGGATTTATCAAAACTGGTTTCTCTTTACGACCTGAGAAAGGAAGGATGCTGCAAGAGCTGATTTTAATCATAGAACAGCTGTTTGATTCAGCCATTAACATTTCACTACCAAATACTGAACTCGACCAACCTACACAGATGCAACTTTTCAACATGAATAGTAAAATGTGTCTAACAGGGGTACAAGTTATTGAAAAACTCCCTCTATAACATTTCAGGGGATTAAATTCACTTGACCTCAAAATTTATTGGTAATCTTTCCTCAGCTAAACAAGCTACGCATACAACAGACAAAATCTGAAAAAGTGGAGTCTACTACCTCCCAAAACCAAGACAATTTTAGCAAGATTTTCAATGAATTCACTTCTCAATAAAATCCTTGATGTTCTTCAGCCAGAGAAGGTACTCCTTGTTTTCTTTGTTGCCCATATACTCGTGCAAGAAGTTGGTTGTGCTGGGTTTGATCCCTCGAATCCTGGAAATATTTGTGGAAAGCCTTCTACAAGTTCTAATCCAGATCACTGGGGGCAACCATGAAGAATATCAGATCATGAGTAAATGATTATGGAAAGCTTATACGAGATTAAAAAAAAAAAAAGCCTTGTCGGTTATGACAAGGTTACTTAAAATCAGGTCCTTCGTAGGCAAGCTCATCTTCAGAACCTTCTGGTTGCTTAATGATTTCATCTCCGTAGTTTCTTGTAAGCAATATAGTTCTTTCTCCAGGTGTGTCTTCATTATTAAAGGGGAAATTATCTGGGACCTCTTCCACCTGCTTTACATGAACACAGTTTTTGAATAGTTGGTCTCTAGGCAGACAACTTCATACCTTAAGATTGAAGTTCAAGGGGAAGTTCATTGATCCCACCATTAATCAGAAAATCTTTGTGTACAAGAAGTGTTTCTTGAGAATATCACAATACATAAATCCAAGAGACTAACAATTCAAAAATGCTGTGAAGGTTATTCTCTAGTCCAAAGGAGAACTGCTACAACAGAAAAACGGGGAACAAGGAGAGCAAACTGAAAAACTGAAACTACCATTGCATTACAGGCTGCAGGATAATCCATTTTTCACAACTAGCAGAATGTGTTTTGGATATTCAGTAGAGAGCTATTATCCCTGAAAGATATTCCACAAAGCTAACATCATAAATAAGTGAGGCTATATGGTAGTGGAAACTAAACAATAAAAAATTGGATAACAAATGCGAATCAAACTGGAGGAAGATCCAAAGAATCGTGGGTATCAGATAACCGTAAGAAATTTGAGTCATAAGACTTTGGATACAGTGAGATCATATTTACAGCTCAAAAGGCGACACCGACTTTTGAGAAAATATTTACCTCCTTCTCATTGCCATAGATCTGAGCACAATCAATATGGCGGTATCCAACCTGTAGCAGAGAATTTTCATGGTAGAAAGCTAGTTACGAACAAATCAAATAATTACTCGCACAAAAACTCAGCAAGAGATGACTGCACTTCTTGTTAAGAAAATGCACGAAACGTTTGATCCTACAATTCCAAGATAAGAAAAAAAAAAGATGTTCCAAGCAGGGACGCACAAGACCTCTCTCCGCAAGTCTAAGGCATTTCAACAGAAGAAAAATCCAAGAAGATATTGCACATTTGAGAATTGCAGAAATGACAGCCCCACCCAAGCTGAAAACAAAATTATGTCAACACTTGTGCAGAGAATAGGAGAAGAGAAGCTATGAGCATAACTCCCACCAACAAGACCAAACAAAACACAATACACAACAGCAAATATAGTGAAGGGTATTGATGCATTAATAAGGCTCCAAATTTTCCTGCACCAATCAAGAAATCAGAGTGAAGTTAAACAGCGAAAACATTCGTCTCAAGAACAAGAAGCGTGATTATATAGGCAAGTACATTGAATAAACTATGTATTCTGTTCCTCACCTAGCATAGAGAAGAATATCATAAAACCAGCATAGAACCTTAACTCTTCACCTTGAGAACCTTATAAAACAACATACAGTTTTTTTCACAACCATGAAACAAGAAGCGTATGTGAACAATCAAAAAACAGTTTCCAGTTGAACCAAAAAGCTTTCTAGTCAAAGTCCCATGAGATAACTATTCAAAATTTCTCTGGCCTCCAATGTATTTTAGAGTAGAACTAAGACCAGCAGAAAAATCATTCAGAGTGCTTCCACCAGATTTGCTTTTAGACAAAATGCCCAATCTCTATCTCTATCTTCCACCATAGTTCACAAAAGGCTGAGATCTCCAAAATATAAATACAAAACTCAAGGACAATATCTATGCTAAGTTCCATGGGGCAAGCTTGGCGTAGCCTGAATATATTGAAAATGTCAAAATTATTTCTGAGATTACATTAAAAACAGAAAAATATAAATGGCAAAAGGTGGAAATAACCTCAGACCTCATCATTGGTCGGAAGCCTTACTTGTGTTAGAGTACTACATTGGGTTTGGATAACAACCTCCTCAACAGTAGCACCAACTTCTGACACCGGGAGGTCAACATTGTGTGATGTATCGTCAAATAGATTCCTGTATGTCTAGATTGGAAAATAAAATTTAACATCTATTAGGAACAATATATGTATGCATCCCAATATCTACACAACTGATGATGCTATATGTAATACCTATTTTTTCTTTCTCTTCCTTGTAGCCTTCTAGACCATCGGAACCTTTCTTCTGGTTGGCAGTCTCCCTTTCCCCTGAACAATGTGCGGGCTTAATATTTTCTTATCATTATCGGCGACCACGTTCTCTTTTAACTTTGTTGAACCAGACTCAGGCTCTAATCCTACATACTTATGCTCAAAGTCATCCAACACATGAAAGAATGCATTCACATGCTCATCATTTCGAGATACACGCGTCGCAAATCTTAGACATCTTTGTACGACTAGCTCATAGCGTCATGCATCCGCATTGACCCGTACATCATCATAGCTACTCTTGACCAGTGTGTATCTTCTCTATAATTCTTTCCTCCATCTATCAAATACATATTTCTCTAGCAAGACATGAATGTACTTCATCTGATAGACTTTAAATGCATGCCTACAGAGAATCCCCCTCATCTCAAACAAGGCACACGTGCATTGAACTTCGCATTCGTCTTCATTAAAGTAAACTATGTACTTCACAATTTTGGACTTTCCATCAAGTGTAGAGATTTCTTCGAAAACATCGAAGGTGGAAATGCTACCTTCAGTGCCCACAAGTGAAGGGTTACATAAAAACATCCCCCAAACCTCTACTTGGACCTCTTTAAATTTTGCATTCGTGTATAATGATTGAAACTGCCTCTCAATTTTGAATAGGGATACACATGGGATTGTTTGGTTACACGACTGGAAATCAGTTGTCGTCTCTACCTCCACCTTCTTCCTCGAAGCATTGTCAAATTCTTTCAATGTCGTACCGGAATGCACATATCCGTCGAAGAAGGTGTTCATGCTTTCAGACCGTTGGGTAATGCTCATACCAGCCCAGAATACACCTTTCAAGTAAACTGGTACCCAAAATGACCTCTCGGTGTACAACCCCTGCAACCATGCATTGTCAATAAGGTCATAGTTATGAATTAACTGCCCCCACTTATCCTTAAATTGCTCACAATCTTGTGTATCATAGCTTGCATTCTGAATTGCAGTCTTCAGTCCTGCGTTATATGCCTAGTGGGATCCCAATTTCTCTTGCAGTTTCCGCATTATATGCCAGAGACAATATCTATGTCTTGCATTCGGGAATACAATTTGAATCGCATTCTTCATTGCCCTGTCTTGGTCTGTTATGATGGCTGTTGGTGCCCGTCCATTCATGCATTCTAACCATGCTTCAAACAACCACACGAAGGTACTTGTGTCCTCGCTTGAAATCATGCCTGCCCCTAAGAGTATGGACTACCCATGATGGTTTACTCCAACAAAGGGAGCAAACGGCATCCCTTACCTATTTGTTAGGTACATTGTATCGAATGTGATAACGTCTCCAAAATACTCATATGCGGCCCGACTTCGTGTGTCAGCCCAAAACACATTCCTAACTCTAAACTCATCATCGACATCCATGACGGAAACAAAGTCATCATTCATTTTCTTCATTCTCTTAAAGTAGTCGTTTAGTGCATTACCATCTCCTTTACCCATTCTTAAATATCTAGCTTTGTCAATAAAATTCCTACAATCTTTCTCTTGGAAAGCTAAATTCTCAAACCCCCCCGCATCAGTCACAAGTGCTTGGAAATTTTTATTCATCCGAATACCCGCTCTGTCATTCAAATCAAGCATTCTCTGACTATATTCATCCAAATATTTGTGAGATCTAAAAAATCTAGATTTTTGTGGGCTAACCGTACTGTGATTGTGAACAAGATCAACACTGGTCAACATCCATACCCCATTCACAAAGCGAGCATTTATCTTTGCCTTACAATCAGTTTTTGTCGTTGGTCGTGGCTTTGATAAATTACTGTGGCTAGGATAATACCTACCACCATGTGCACAGCCAATCGTCACATACTTCGCACCCCCATCCAGATCTCTCTTCATTCTTCTTATGATAACACCAAAACCTTCTTGTTTGGCGTATCGTTTGTAATAGTCTAAAACCTCTTTATCAGTAGCAAAGTGCATACCAAATTTTGGAGGCTCAACTCTATTATCATCATCTGATACTTCATTCATCCCCTCCACATCTGGCTCTATATTTATGTCGGATGAAGTTTCTGACAAGGAAGATTGCATGGTTAGAAAAATTGCATTTTTAATATATTTAGTGGATGTTAACTGATATGGTTAAAAGTGTACCTTCTAAATTCTTTTCAGCTACAGAATTGGATGGCATAGTTGGCACACGTGGTGGCATTGCCGAATGCTGCATTTTTCGAGATGCACGTTATTCAGTAAGGAAAATACGGAGGTTCAAGAAAAAATCATAAAAAGAGAATCAAATAAACTACCTGGGTTGTATGTTCACCTCGTATCAACTCCTCCGGATTACTCAACAGAGGGGATGGAATGGTTGGTCCAAAGGGTGGCAGTGCCAAATGCTGCAAAAAATCTACTTTGTTAGAATGACTCAAACCCATGCATTAAACAAAATCAATATCCTAAGTACACTTTACCTGGCTACCCCAAGCA
Organism: Juglans cinerea; assembly: GCA_961763995.1. Taxonomy (NCBI): domain Eukaryota; kingdom Viridiplantae; phylum Streptophyta; class Magnoliopsida; order Fagales; family Juglandaceae; genus Juglans; species Juglans cinerea. The sequence continues at coordinate 20,961,058 of CAUIVZ010000002.1, read as the reverse complement.
TATGGATATGGATGTGGATATGTTTCTGAGAAGGAAGATTGCATGGTTAGGAACATTGTATTTTTAATATATTTAGTGGATGTTAATTGATATGGTTAAAAGTGTACCTCCTAAATTCTTTTCAGCTACACAATTGGATGGCATAGTTGATGACTCACTTGCGCAATGTGGGTAGGGCATAGCGGGCACACATGGTGGCATCGCCGACTGCTGCATTTTTCAGAATGCACGTTATTCAATAAGAAAAATACGGAGGTACAAGAAACAATCATAAAAAGAGACTCAAATGAACTACCTGGGTTGTATCTAGGCCAAGTCTCAACTCCTCTAGATTACTCGACAGAGGGGATAGCATGGTTGTTCCAAAAAGTGGCAGTGGCAGATGCTGCAAAGAGGGCTACTTTGTTAGAATGACTGAAGCACATGCATTAAAAAAATCAATATACTAAAATAACTTTACCTGACTACCCCAAGCATACGGACTTGGATGTGGATATGGATATGGATTTGGATGCATCATATATGGCAGGTTATATGGATTTACAGTTCCATAATATCCCTATAATATATAAATAGACAATGGATTAAGTAAATGCTAACAATATCTCACGCTGCGATATTTCCAAATAACCAATGTGTATTATACCTGGGTGAGTGAAATCGATGTAGAAGGCCTGGGTGGCCTTCCATCTTCCTCTTCGCCCATCACGCAATTTATTCAATAACTATTGATGAAACAACATTATATCAACATAAGAAATCCCGCAAGCTACATTCACAAGGTATAGAAGCTAAGGGATGGAAAAAAACTTGCATACAAAGACACTGCGATATATCAACAATATCTCACGCTGCGATATTTGTAAATGCGAGCAGCAAGCCAATTATTTTTACAAATGAAAAGTGATCAAAGACACTACTTTTTCAAAGTAGTCCCATTCCAATTAATATTTTTTTTCATTTAGATGAAAAGTGATCTAAGACAACTATTTTTTCAAAATTTTATAAATTTATTTTAAAATTTTAAATGAAGCTTGTTTTTATAAGATAGAGTTATAAGAATATTATTATTTTATAAACATATCTTCCATTTAAGTAGAGTTATGAAAACAAAATTGTAAGAAGTATGCGAGTCTATCGTTACTCTTTTCAAATATATGGAAAGAGAGAAAATGGGTCAACGAACAATCTAAGTTGGGGTAGCATTATTTATTTTTTTTTTGCTTTTTTAAATTTCTCATTATCTCTTATGTTTTAATGTTTTTAATATGAAAATCAAATTATCTTCTTTTCATTTCATTCGAATATTTAAAGCATGCAATCACATTCTTGATGAAATAATTTCGGTATCATTTTCATTTTTTTGAGTAAATCATTTGATAATATAATCATTTTTAACTGCAACATATAAAAAGAACTCTTTCTAGCTAGCCCCAAAAAATCTAATCTAAACTTTTACAACTCAATTAAAGATCAGTTTCATATAAGAATTACAAAGGCATTTCAAGTGATCTTTCTAGAATCCTATAATGCTCGTGATATTTTCTAGAATTATTTGATAGCTAGCTAGTCACTTGAAATCGCCGCAATTGACTAGTCTTTTTTCCAAATTATTATTTATTTTTGCCTTAATGTATTCCCAACGGGGTACTTTTTGCCAGAATAGAGTTTTGTGGCGATATGTGATTGCCGCAAACAAGTTTATTGAACAAAAAATATTTCCGGCCAATTTTACTCGACGGAAAAGGTTTTTCACAAAATAAAATAAAATAAAAGTATAAAAACAGAATACATAAATTACTTGAACTTCCCAACTTACACCCAAAATATGATGAAACAACACATGTAGTACCTCTTCAACTGAGAAAGAATGAAAATTGAATAAAATGTCACAATTTAAGCTCTTATGAGTCTCACAATCAAACGACCCAGGACACAAAAATTAAAAAAAAAAAGTAACAGCAGCAAGGAATCCACCAGTGTATAAAAAATTTCACAGCCAAATGAAATGAAGAGGGAGTCGACTTAAAGTAGACTCACAAGTTATTTTTGTTGTCCAATACCCACTGAGGTACTTCCCCACTTAATTAGTTGTTGGTTAAGAATCTACATCCATAAAAATCCTCAGATAGGACGGAAAAAAACTAAACTTTTATGACTCCAAGAAGGGAAAGATGGCAGATAAAAGGAATGGAAGTACAAGACTCACATTGTTGTAAGATTCATCCAATTCCCAACATAATCGGGTATTTTTCCTGAAATTCTGCTCACATCTATCCTACTGCAAGCAGTAGCTCAAGTTTTAAGAATTTCTGAATTCTAAAAGTTGCATCTCCAAATAAAGTTTATAGAATCACACAAGTTACAACTCTTCTAAATTATTTAAATTGCCAAATGTTTTCGGTATTGCATCTGTAAAATTTTTTTCAGAAAGAAGGTTGCAAGATAATGAAACTTAGAAAATACTTTTCCTCAAAGAAGCATGATTATAAAAGCAGATGGACCATAACTATGCAGACAGAAACAATTGAAGCTTCACATATGAAAATGGCAAAGATGGGTGTTTATTTCAAATAGTCTATTGAATTAACAAAAAAAGAGCGTTCTACAGTCTTATCAAGTGGCTAAAATTTCTAAGGCTTTCAGGAAGTGATCCTTGAAGCAGATTATCTTTCAAATCAGAGTGCTGTGTCAGAACATCAAACTAATGAGATATTAAACATCTTACCCTGAGGTGTTATGCAATGTCCTTCTCATTGCATAACAAGAAGGCATCAATTAACTATAAATAAAAATTAACTTACTAAGAAATTACATAGAACCAATAGGCAGATAGATATTACCACTTCCTCACCCATGCTGCTCCTTTAATGCCCTCTTTCCATCTTCTTCTGTCACTCGCTCATCATCAAACTTTAGCCTAAAGAAAACAAATCACAAATTATTATAAATAATAGCATGAGAAAAACTTCACAATATTGGTTAAATCAGAGCTTGGGTTTCACCAAGACCATTGCAATTTCTAACGTTGGCAAGGTATAACCCACCTTGACTATCCCTTTTTTTTCCTAAGTCACCTTGACTATCCTGTTGCAGCCAAACCTCCATTTTATTCCAATTTTCATTTGAATCATACCTGATCAGTATAGATTGGGTTCAACCAAGTTCCACCCAGCATTATTTTCATTCATTTATTGCTTTGAATCCCCAACTTGAAAGAAAGGGGTCTTAACTTCTAGTATAACATTTTAGTATTTTTCAGATAATGAGTTCATGCACCTATTTGCCCCACAAAAATGCCATGACAGCATTACTAGTGTATGGTGTTAAGAAAGAACCAAAGAACCACAAATAGCAGCAGCAAAATTAGAGGAAAATATGCAAACCATGCACTTCACAGTAAAATTGCAGCAACTACAAGAATTTACAAAGGATTACACATAATATAGGAATTCATTAGAATTACACACAATATATGAATTGATTATCAATTAAAGAGAAAATAAAGCATCAGTCCACCAATACAACATCACTATTAACCCCTGTTTGGTTACCAAGAAAAGTGAGAATTTGTATGTGACATGTTTGTCTTTGTTAGAGTTCCTATAATTCTCACTTATTAAAGAATTATAAGAAGTTCCTATAATTCTTGGAAGCAGAAGAACAGAGGACAGTGAAAAAAATAGAGACTTGAGACTGTGGTATTCTAAAATGAATCCTATGCTAAACTGTTTGTCTAGACTGTCCCACATTTGTTTATGTGGATGCCGCCTTTTTGTAACGCCCCAATAGTTTATACTCCAAAAGGACTAGTCAATGATACAATTGGAGCCCCATTGAAACCTTATAAAGAGCTTAAACTTCTCCTTCCCAAGCAATGTGGGATCCCATACACCACCTACCTTATCCATATCATATGGGGGTATCACAATCTACCCCCCTTAAATTCCCGACGTCCTCGTCGGGCTTGTCCATTGTAGATGGCACGGCTCAAGTCCCACATTTCTGGTTGGGATAGTCTCTGATACCAAATGTAACGCCCCAAACCCGGGTGGCTTGGAGAATTACTACCTGTCACTCATAAACATGTGTCCCAACACATCCAAAGAATAATCTCCAAAGACTTCATAAATGAAATCAATCTCATATCTTCTAAATAATCTCATTAAAAACTCCACACAATCTTTAATGCAATAATAATAAATCAAAGGGGTCCATAACCTCCCGGTAGTCATAACAAACCAACTAATAATTTCATAAATCTTTCTAAACTCAAGATATAAATAAAACTCAAAGACATTAAAACTAAGAACTCCAGAAGTCCTTCTTCTACCAACATCTCCTCAGCTTAAACACAAACAGCGATCTAATCCAGGTCCTCAATTGGACTCTCCACATCATCTGAAAAATATTATAATGATAGGGGGTGAGTTATCAACAACTCAGTAAGCAGAAATCATATGCTAGCATGCAAACATGAGCATTTACAAAGTAGAGCATGCAGAACAAAATATTTTCCAGAGTTATCATGCAGAACAGAACATATTTTCAAAAATAACAGAGCGATGGTTTTAAGACAAGTAAAACCCATAGTACTTTGGCATAACATAAACTGAATATCATCATCAGATCAAAACAGAGCATCAAACAGAGCAGAGACCATGTTTCACCCTCGTGGTAGGGTTGTGCTAACCCCGGTGGCCAAACCAGGCAGAGACAGAGGTGAAATCTTTCCTTTATTCTTCTCGAAGCCCCGAGTGTGCACACAGGAAAAGACCACAATAAAACCACTTTGTTTCCAAAGTGGGTGCACTCAGAGACAGAGAAGTTGGTACCAACCCAAACAGAGCAGAGCATAACAGAGCAAAGCAGAGACAGAGTCAGATACGAAAATGCCAAAGGTTTTCAGATGTTATATCAAAATAATACAGAGTACCAAAACAGAATCAGACAGTTTACACACGTTGAACACAAAAGCCAAAACATCTTTCTAAATAAATGCATAACTTTTCATATTCTCAATCTCGCTCTTTTTTCCAGATTTCAGAAACCACATGACAGAATTTAGCTCATGTCTACACAATGCATGTCAGAATATATTTTTTCTTTTTTCACACAGATTTCATGAATAATGCAGATAAGTGACCGAGGTTGATCTTTGTTTTCACTAGTTCCCAACACAACACAAATTATGCAAGTTTTCATAAAATCAACCTCAGTCTTATTAACTTGTATAAAACCCAGCATAGGAACCCCGCTTACCTGACTCCTGCAGTGTATTATCTATACCTTGAAATTGTCCTCTATTAATCTCGTCATCTATTCATAAAAAAATATATAAACTAAGTGTTAAAAGAAACTAACACTGCCTCCATCTAAATAATTAAAACACACAATTCCAAACCATATTATAGCAAAAATAGTTTACTAAGTCAACCAAGTAGTAATCTGGACAGCCCTAAATTCAATCCAAAATACCATATACTAATATTAATATTTACTAAAACACCCTCCAAAGTCAACGTCCGACACCAATAATCAAAATATAAACCCCACTTCAAAGGCCCCTAATTACAAGCAATCCTCACAACTCAACCAAACTACAACAACGATGTAATTCCAAATAATTTAACCTCCCCTCCAAAACGGTCGTATAGAAACCCGAACCGTACAAAAACAGCCTCTAATCAATTCCAAATGTCACTCGGTTTTACTGCTCGACCAAACCACAATAATCCACAATTCTAAGACCATTCTAATACAAAGTGTTGGCTTACTCACTTAAATGACCAAGAACTCACGGACAACACTTTCAAGTATATCATTGAAGTGAAAATAAACTGCCTTGAAGTGAAAGTGTGTGTGCGTACGTAGAGACAAAGAACAAAAATGGCTTACCAATGAAATTAATTTCTCCCGTAATGGTTTTACTAGTTACACGAGAAGCCGAAAACCAAAAGTCCAAGAACTAGAAATCACAAGCCACGGAAGCCCAAGAACTGACGAAATGCAAACTCAAACTCACGGCAACAACAAACTGCATAGATGAGGAACATAAAAAAAATAAATACCAAGAAGCAGAAACTGCACACTTACAGCAAAGGAAACTGAAAAATCAAAGGAATGAAGATGGAAATCTTACCAGTCGAAAGTGGATGGGTGAGAAGTGATGCACACTGTGTTGCAGAGGAAAACCAAAACGTGCAAATGGAGAGGAATAGAGGAATGCAGTAAACGGCAACCGAAACAAGTGCAGCGCAAGAGAGAAAGCGAACTTGAGGAAACTTGGGCAGAGAATCGGAACTCACAGACTAACGCAACAACAAGAAATAAATTAAAACCGAAAGAAAAGAGAGAGACGTGTGAGAGAGAGATGCGGGAGTGGAAGAACCGAAAGAAAGAAACAGAAATGAGAAAGAGAGGGAAAAGAAATCGGGGGCTGGGGGAAGAAGAGTTGAGGAGGGAATTACTAACCTTCAAAACAACGCCGTTCGCACTCCTCCAAGGAAAAGGGGCTGGGCCCTCACGCATGAACCGGTCTCACCCAAAACAAAACTGGGCCTTACATCCTCCTCCCCTTACAAAAAATTCCGTCCTCGGAATTTGCTACAAGCTGTAAAAACTCCCTTCGAACAAGTGAGGATACTTTACTCGCATCTCTTCCTCAAATTCCCAAGATGCTTCACTGGTAGCATGATTATTCCACAATACTTTAACCAACGGAATAGTTCGAGTTCGTAATACTTGCTCTTTCCTGTCCAAAATCTGCACTGGTTCCTCGGTATAGGTCATGTCCTCTTGAATCTGCAAGGGTTCATGATCTATGATGTGAGTGGGGTCAAGGATATACTTTCTCAACATGGACACATGGAACACATTATGCACTCCCAAGAACGCCGGTGGTAGAGCCACCCTGTACGCCACCGGTCCAATCCGATCAAGAATCTCAAACAGTCTAATATATCTAGGGCTCAACTTACCTTTCTTTCCGAATCTCATAACTCCTTTCATTGGTGAAATACTCAAGAATACCTTATCTCCAATCGCAAACTCTAACTGATGGCGGTGTTTATCTACATAACTCTTCTGTCGGCTTTGAGCTGCTTTCATTCTAGCCCGAATGGTGTCTATCTTTTAGGTGGTCTGCTGAATAATCTCTGGCCCTAGAAGTTTCCTTTCACCTACTTCATCCCAATACAATGGAGACCTACATCTCCTGCCATACAAAACCTCGTAAGGTGCCATCCCAATGCTAGCCTGGAAACTATTATTATATGCAAACTCAACCAATGGTAAATGTTGCATCCAAGATCCCTTGAAATCCATCAAGCATGCCCTCAACATGTCTTCTAAAATCTGAATAGTTCTTTCTGACTGTCCATCTGTCTGAAGGTGAAAAGCAGTACTGAAACTTAGCTGAGTACCCATTGCCTCTTGTAAGCTTCGCCAGAACTTAGAGGTAAAACGAGGATCTCTATCCGACACAATGGATACCGGTACTCCATGCAACCTCACTATCTCCCGCACATACAGTTCAACTAGTTTCTCTAGTTTATAAGAAACTTTAATGGGTACAAAATGGGCGGTCTTTGTTAAGCGATCCACGATCACCCATATAGCATCTTGTCCGCTTACGGTCCTTGGTAGACCTGTCACGAAATCCATGGAGATATGTTCCCATTTCCACTCTGGAATCTGAAGTGGCTGTAATAATGTTGCAGGCCTCTGATGTTCTGCCTTCACTTGTTGGCAAGTCAGGCATTGTTCTACAAATTTAGCAATTTCTCTTTTCATGCCATTCCACCAAAAGGACTCTCTCAAATCCCGATACATCTTGGTACTCCCTGGGTGAACAGTGTACAAAGAACGGTGTGCCTCTTCAAGAATTAACCTTTTTAGTTCATCATCAGCAGGTATGCACACTCTACCCCTAAACCTCAAAACTCCATCATTGGAAATACAAAAATCAGGTTTGTCCCCATTTCCGATCCCTTCCATTAACTTCACCAACCCTGAGTCCACTTTCTGAGCAGTTTTGATTCTATCTATCAAAGCAGGTTGAACGACTAAACTGGCCATGAAAGCATTTGTATCACTAGAAAAGACTTCAATACCGGCTCTTTCTAAATCCATCAACAACCAATGCTGAGTGGTGATGGCTGCAACTGTCGGTCCGATCGACTTCCTGCTTAGAGCGTCCGCTACTACATTAGCTTTGCCTGGGTGATAATTAACGGTGCAATCATAATCCTTGATCAACTCCAGCCACCTCCTTTGTCTCATGTTTAATTCTTTTTGGGTAAAGAAATACTTCAAACTCTTGTGATCCGTATAAATTTTGCACTTTTCCCCATACAAGTAATGTCTCCAAAGCTTGAGTGCAAAAATGACTGCCGCGAGTTCTAGATCATAAGTGGGATAATTCTGCTCATACACTTTCAATTGGCGTGAGGCGTAAGCTATAACCTTCCCATGTTGCATCAGTACACACCCCAAACCAAGCCTAGATGCATCGCTATAGACAACAAAACCGCCTCTAGCTGTGGGAACTGTTAACATTGGAGCTGTCACTAATCTCTATTTCAACTCCTGAAAGCTTTCTTCACACTTTGCTGTCCATTCAAACTTATTATTTTTCCTGGTGAGTGCAGTGAGAGGAACTGCTATCTTGGAAAACCCATCAATGAATCGACGGTAATACCCTGCCAATCCCAAGAAGCTTCTAACCTCATGAACATTCCTCGGTGCCGACCAATTAACCACTGCTTCCACTTTTCCTGGGTCTACTGAAATACCATCCTTCGAAACTACATGTCCCAGAAACGTGATTGAATCAAGCCAAAATTCACACTTCTTCAACTTAGCAAATAGCTGCTTGTCTCTGAGTGTCCCAAGTACCAACTTCAAATGTTCTTCATGCTCAGTCTCGCTTTTGGAGTATATCAGTATATCATCAATAAAGACAACCACAAAATTATCCAAAAACTCATGGAACACCCTGTTCATCAAGTCTATGAATACTGCTGGGGCGTTAGTCAGGCCAAAAGGCATGACCAAAAACTCATAATGGCCATATCGGGTTTTGAACACCGTCTTAGCCACGTCTTCAGCTTTGATCTTCAACTGATGGTAACCCGATCGAATATCAATTTTTTAAAATACTTGAGCACCCTGGAGTTGATCAAACAAATCTTCTATACGGGGTAGCGGGTAGTTATTCTTTATGGTCACCTGATTAAGTTCCCTGTAATCAATACACATTCTCATCGATCCATCCTTCTTCTTCACAAAAAGAACTGGAGCTCCCCAAGGTGAAACACTGGGCCTAATGAAACCCTTGTCTAACAAATCTTGCAGCTGCTCTTTGAGTTCTGCTAATTCAGACGGCGCCATGCGATAAGGTGCTTTCGAAAGGGGTGTCGTGCCTAGAACTAACTCAATAGCAAACTCTACCTCCCGCTCGGGTGGAAGTCCCGATAAATCTTCAGGGAAGACCTCAGGATAATCTCTCACAACAGGTATCTTTTCCAACATCAATTCCCCCTTTGGTGCTTCTACCACACAGGCTAGGAATCCCTGACAACCATCACGCAACAGTTTTCCAACCTGAATGGCAGAAATGATGGGTGGAGCCAACCTCACTTTCGACCCTGTGAACCGAAATTCACCTTCATTAGGGGGTCTGAACACCACTTCCTTTTAAGCACAATCAATACTGGCGTGGTAGGAAGCCAGCCAATCCATACCCAAAATCACATCAAACCCAACCATGTGGAAAACTATTAAATCTGCTGGCATCAGTCTTCCCTTTATAGAAAGAGGGCATCCAGGTAAAATCTCACTATAGACTACAGAATTTCCTGTTGGGGTCGCAACCACTAACTTGTTCCTCAACCTTTCAGTATCTAAAGTGCACAATCTAGAGTACGCCGTGGAAACAAAAGAATGTGTCGCTCCCGAGTCAAATAACATAATAGCATTATTAGAAAACAAAGAAAGAGTACCTGTGATCACATTCGAACTCATCCATGAACCAAGAATATTCAAAGTCTTAACCAGAACCAATCAAAAGAAATAATAGTAAATATAAATCCTTAAAGCAAAACAAAAGAGTCATACCAGTGATCACGTCATTCCTACCCTCAACCTCTCCAAGTGTCAGTGCAAAAACTCGAGCAGGCGCAGTAGGACGTTGATTGCTGCCCCGAGCTGATACTTCATTCCTCAGTGGTGGCGGTATGATCGTCTGGTTGCTTCTATATTGCATTGGGCATTCCCTGATGTAGTGTCCTGATTTGCCACAACGAAAACACAATCCCGCCCCTTTTCTACACTCTCCGGAGTGCACTTGATTGCATGTCCTACACTGGTAGGGCTGCTGATTACTCTGAATTGGCCTTTTTCCCGAATTACCACCTTCACTCCTCCTTTTCTACGGTCCTTGATCCATGCCAGAATGGTACCCGGTAGGAGTAGTCCTTTCCCTCTGTTCGTGCAACGCAGCACTTCTTTGAAGGGTTCTTTCAAAAACTGTTGCTTTGTTCACCAATTCTGAGAAGTTCCGAATCTGGAAACCCACCACACGCTCATACAGTTTCTCATTCAGTCCTTGCTCAAATTTGCGTGCCTTATTTTCCTCATCGGAAGTCAGATAAGTAGCAAAACGGGATAACTCAGTAAACCTAGCAGCATACTGATGAACCGTCATTGTTCCCTGAACCAAGGTGGCAAATTCCATAGCCTTGTCCTCACGGAACGAGCTAGGGAAAAAGCGCTCAAGAAAGATCTACTTGAATTGCAGCCAACTGACTATCTCTGTCCCTCTGCTTCCCTGATAGATCTTTCAGTGATGCACCACCTCTTCGCTTCCCCAGTAAGCTTGAATGTGGCGTACGCCACTTTTTGCTCCTCAGTACAGGTTAGGACTCGCAAAATCTCCTCAATGTCCTGAATCCAATCCTCTGCCAGAGTTGGATCGCCCCTCCCATCAAATAAAGGAGGGTGCATTCGATTGAATTGTTCTACAGTACAACCCCCTTCATTGAAGTTACGCTGGCGACCCGCGGGATTCTGCACAAGGTCATCAATTAATTGATGTGCAGCCGCTCGCAGTACTTCGGAAGCACTCGGGTTTGCTTCCCTTTCATTCTCTTCGCATTCAGATCCGACATGCTTCGTTCTCTACGACGAGGTGGCATCCTGACAAAATAACTATAATTTTTAATAATCGCTTCAAAAATAGAGTTTATAAGAACATAGAAAAATTAGTGGTATTTGTAAAAACAAAACGTATATATTATAATTCAAAAAAATTATAAGAATACCCATAACGGAGAAAAGAAAAGTACATATAACTGTAGTAATAAACAATTTCCACAAACTAAAACTTTAACCCATTTAACTATTTAAGAAGGCTCCGTTATTAAACTAAACCTTAATCAACATGAACTTAGTTCATAGACCTGTGAAATACCACACTTCATAGCTATACCTAAAGCCTGCGAATTCTATGACTTCCCACTTCAACAATATTCAATCCCATAGTTCGCTTTACTATCATAATAAATTTGAAAATGATTTCTTAAACACTATCTATACTCTAAAATCTTTACGTCCTATGAACCCACAGAAAATCTAAACCTCCAAGGTTTATAGTATGCATAATTCAAACCTGGCTCTGATACTATTTGTAACGCCCCAATGGAAGGCCCAAACCACTTGGCCTATATTCCAAAAGGACTAGTCAATGATACAATTGGTCCCACTAGAACCTTATAAAGAGAAAAAACTTCTCCTTCCCAAGCAATGTGGGATCCCATACACCACCTACCCTTATCCATATCATATGGGGTATCACAATCTACCCCCCTTAAATTCCCGACGTCCTCGTCGGGCCTGTCCATTGTAGGTGGCACGGCTCAAGTCCCACATTTCTGGTTGGGATAGGCTCTGATACCATTTGTAACGCCCCAATGGAAGACCCAAACCACATGGTTTATACTCCAAAAGGACTAGTCAATGATACAATTGGAGCCCCATTGAAACCTTATAAAGAGCATGAACTTCTCCTTCCCAAGCAATGTGGGATCCCATACACCACCTACCTTATCCATATCATATGGAGGTATCACAATCTACCCCCCTTAAATTCCCGACGTCCTCGTCGGGCTTGTCCATTGTAGGTGGCACGGCTCAAGTCTCACATTTCTGGTTGGGATAGTCTCTGATACCATTTGTAACGCCCCAATGGAAGACCCAAACCACATGGTTTATACTCCAAAAGGACTAGTCAATGATACAATTGGAGCCCCATTGAAACCTTATAAAGAGCATGAACTTCTCCTTCCCAAGCAATGTGGGATCCCATACACCACCTACCTTATCCATATCATATGGGGGTATCACACTTGTTGCAATGCGATTGGTGATTCATGTTCAAATAAAAATTAATTAGACAAGGATGTAGTATTTGCTATAACTCTACTTGTTTAAACTTCTAGTTATACTTAAAATAAGCATGGAACGGCACCATGGTGTGTAACATAAGTTAATGCTGCCAAAATTTTGGTGCAACTGAAATGACTCCAAAGTGTTTTGTGATTGTTTAAAATTGAAAGATGCTTCCATCAAAGGGCCCAAGAAATGGTTCTAATAATTGGTTTGGTGAGAATAACACCATTTTTCAACGCAGATTTATTATCACTTTGGTTTGTGTACCTTTAAAGAATTATTTCTTTGATGATGTGATTTTAAGTCAACTTGTCTTACATACTCGCCTATAGTTTTTCTGATTTATAAACTAGTTTTCCATTTATGAACATAGGAAAGAGTTGCGATATCACCATGCCTCTAAATAGTTATGAAAACAGCAGGGTCAAGCCACTTCTAGATCTTTTTGCTATCTTGGATGTATGGTTCTGTTTAAAGGAGCTAGTAAAAGGTATAAATTTTAGTTCTTCAAGAATTTGATAGCATGCTTATGAACCTTATACCATGTTGTATATCAAGGCTGTGAAACTCTTTTTCGTATATTCCCTATGTGTTTTCCCCTTCCAACCACCTCCAGCCAATAAATCTCGCTCATTTCAAATTTTATCAACAACCCAAAAATCAGTGGCATACATACAACATCAACAACCCAAAAACTCCACAAAACACAGATCAAACAAACATCAAATAGGCTCATTTTCAGATGTTATCAACAACCAAAAAATCATGCAAGCTTCTTCAAACTAATAACTAAATCATGCAAGCTTGTTCAAACAAATAACTAAATCATTTGTTGACCGTACTTCATTTACTTGCACAAAGGCAACAAACAACCCCATCCAACTAAACATTAGTGGACCAATTTGTTTCATACAAACTATTGTACAGCATATATAGCCTCATACATACCAATAAGGATGGCTTAATGGGACCAAATTGTTTCCAGAACTTCTGAAGATAGTTTATTTTTACTGGAGAAAATAAGGCCATATATTTAGCTTTCACAACCAGTTGACCACTGCTTGCAATATCGATAGTGTCTCCATAAATATCTTCATATGTTATCAACAACCCAAAAACTCCACAAAACACAGATCAAACAAATATCAAATCGGCTCATTTCAGATGTTATCAACAACCAAAAAATCAGTGGCATACATACAACATCAACAACCCAAAAACCCCACAAAACACAGATCAAACAAACAGAAATGGATCTGTAAGACGATCGGAGAGATTAAACGAAAAGAGAAAAATAAAAACCCCTTTTCTTTAATTTCTTACCCTTGCAAGACGACATATGGTGGCTCTCGGCAGCTACAATACCAACGGAGGACTGAAGCCGTCCGGAAATGGTGAAGCTGGACAAGATGTACAGAAATGGCGAACCCAGAGGAGAATATTTGTCACCCAGTGCCGGCGTGATGGAGCCACACAATTCCAGAGTGATGGAGACGCAGGGGGCGTGCAGAGGGTGAGGCCGGCGAAAGGACACGAGATGGGGGAGTGGAGGAGAGAACGCAGGGGAAGAAGGGGGAGGGATTTCTGAGAGTAGAAATGAAGAAGAACGTGGGGGGAGGGGGGAAAATTGAAAGATTACTAGCCAAAATGCACGTTTTCTCTCAAAAAAAAAAATTACACGTCGAATGGAGTGCAGAGGATGGATGAACAGTAGGTAGCTGTATAGTTAAACTCATTAAGAAATGGGTAGTGATACCCTTACCTCTTCTCCACTACTGCTCTAGTACCCAACCCACGTGGCTCTCTTTTTTATTTTTCTTCTGTCCTTTGGTCTTTAGATTAAAAACGCTGTTAGAAAGCTCGGAATCCGTTCTTCTGCCCAAAAGCCACGCTTGCTCAGAAGCTCAAAACTCTCTCCCCTCAGCCCAAAAGCCACTGTGAATATATTTCATATTGCTCTTGATTGTGTCTGCAATTCAGATTGTTTTGGTTATATTCGTCCATTGAAGATGTTTTATTTCCAGTACCAATAGCTGTAATAGGTTATGATGTAGAAATTCTTAAACCATTTCACGGTTTATTTTGTTATTCACCTTGACTTGAAACTATCTACAGCTATGGTTTGTAATTTGTATCTTACGCTTGTTGAGTTTTGTCAATTCATTGGAAAACCTTGGTAAAAAGCAAAGGCTGAAAACTCTATAATTTTCTTGTTGTTGTCTATCTTTCTTTTGTTTTAAGGGTAACGCTACCCATTGGTTCTTTGGAACAGAGCTCTGTTTCAACTCCTTTTTATACACAATGAAATTTCCAGTTCAATATTATTTTATGTTATATACCCTCAAAACCCAGAAAAAGGGGAAGAAAAAATTGGTTGTAGAATAATTTTTTCTCAAAGGAGAGAGAGAGGGACCCTGATTTTGTTCTAGATCAAGAGACATGCCAGGGAGAGGAAGCTTTCCTCGTCGACTCCATTGCTTTCAAAAGAGAAAGAAAAAAGACAAAAGCTTCCAGAGAGCAAAAGAAGCTGGTACCTTTGAAATTAAAGCAGCCAAAGGAATCTCACAGTCGCCCTTACGGTCTAGGTGCGATGTGAGGGAGGCTTCTGAGAGTGTGTGTGTGTGTGAGAGAGAGAGACAGAGTGTGGGAGAGAGTGTTGCAGCCCAAGATTCCTTCGGTTGTTTGAAAGCCAAGTGAAAAAGCCATTAAAGAGGAAAGTGATAGTTCGGAGGGGGATGACAGTGATACTAAAAATAATAGCAAGCCCTTAGATAAGCAAACGGTAAAGAGGGTGAGAAGTTACATGCGTTTGAGGATCCATTTTTGAGATTTGACCCACTTCTATGCTTTGTGAACACAGGTAAAAAAAGGTTCTTGACAAAAGATGATAGTGACTAACAATAGGGTGGCTGATGAGGCTTGAGTGATGCATTTTGCATATAAAAAAAAGAAAAAAAAAAGAAAAAGAAAGGGACTGATCCGTAGCATTACTCATCCGTAAAATGGGCAAGTCAAGGAAGAAATCGATCCCCATGGTACGCTTCTCTGCCTTTGTTTTTCATTTTCTATAGTCTGTATGTGAGTTTGTTTTGCTCGTATTAGGTTATCTATAATTGGTTTGGACTTTCTTTTTGTAGGTCAACGCAGCTCCTACTATAGTCCCACCGTCTAAGTCTACCAAAAAAGGTACAGTTTTTTTGTAGTGGTGAAAAGTTTTTTTTCCTGCGTTCTTGTTCGTGTATGGTGGAATTTTATTGTTATGCTCTTGCTTATATGGGGTAGAAACTAATATGATTTTACCATTTCATTCTTTGATGTGACAATATTACTCCTGAAGCAGGACCATTTTTCTTTCTTTTCTTTTTTTAAAAAATAAAAAATTTTGAATGAATGTTGTGCTTGGAGCTTTTTCAGACGGTGGACAATAATTTTTTCTGAATCCATGTAAGTTATTTAAAAAATTGACTTTTGTATCACTGGAATACTGGAAATGTTGAACATATCAGCTATGAAGGAAAAATCTTTTTTGTTGAAGTAGGACCATGGAAAGACGTGTCTGAGCACAATCGGCATTGTTAGACCAATGGCTCTTTAGATATTGACTCGTGGTTCATTGTTTTCGTAGTAATTTTAGGTCAGTCGGCTGTAATTCTAATGGACTTTTACTTTGTTTTTGGTAGTAAAATGACAAGTTTGACCTTACTTATGTATGAGAAAATTTCTTAAATATAAATGATACTAAGAAAAAAAATTAACGGGCTTGTATATTAATTTTGTGTACTTTGGGACATGCATACCTATGATATATATGCTTGGTGTGGATTTGATCAATTTGTGCTCTGCCTTACTGCCGCGAAGTTGCATAACATATGATAGCCTCATGGACCAAATTTTGTATTGAGTACTTCATCCTTTTCTATGTTGTTGATGTATTAATCTTGGTTCTTGGCCGCATATTGTAGTCTACTTGTCAAAAAAAAAAAAACAGATTGTAGTTGATTGTTACATAATTTATGGTAGTAAAATATGACATGACTGACCTTACATGTGGATGCGAAAAAAGAAGATATTTCACTAGCTTGTAGTGTTTGAGACTTCACTCCTATATGTGAGCAAATGTTATGTATAGGTTTGGTCAATCCTTTCTTTGCTCAAGTACTTTTTGTGATTATCACTGTAATTTTTTTACTGCATCCCAAGATTCCTTCAATTGTTGGAAAACCAAGTGCAAAAGCCACTAAAGAGGAAAGTGATAGTTTGGAGGAGGATGACAGTGATACTGAAAGTCATAGCAAGCCCTCAGAGAAGCAAACGGTAAAGAGGGTGAGATGTTACAGGTGTTTGAAGATCCATTTTTGAGATCTGACCCACTTTTGTGCTTTGTGACCACAGGTAAAAAATGTTCTTGACAAAGATGATAATGACGATTTGGGGTGTAAATTTAAATCGGAAAACTGTTCCGAACTGAACTGAATCGGTTGGACCGATTTTGAACCGGTCCGGTCCGGGAACGGTAGTTGTAATGTGCAAACCGGCCGTAACAGTTCCAGTTCCGGTTTTAGCATTTTTCGGACTGGTTAATAAAAAATATATATATAAATTAATATTTTATATAAAAGTTTTATACAAAACTAAAATAAAACAAAATATTTTATATATATATATAAGTTTAATATATAATGTATAATTATATGTGAAAATTTTCCCAATTTGCACTTCCTTAGGAGAAAACCAACTGAGGGCAAAATGGAAAAGTTAAGAAGTTGAAGTTTTTCGCTTGCTGGGTTCCTATGGTACTACCATAACCTTGTGGTTTGTATGCTCAAAACCTTGGCCAATCGGAGCACCTCTTATTTTTACTATTTTGCCCTTCCTTAGTAGAAAACCAATGAAGGGCAAAGTGACAATGTTAAGATGTAGGAGTTTTTCGCTCGTGGAGTACCTATTGTACAACCATGACCTTGTGGTATGGATGCTTAAACCCTGGACCAATCGGAGAATCACTTATTTTTACCACTTTGCCATTCTTTTGTAAAAAACCAATTGAGGGAAAGTGGCAAAATTAAGAGGTCGGAGTTTTTCTCTTGGGGGCTTCTTATTGTACTACCATAACCTTATGATATGTATGCCATAACCCCAGGCCAATCAGAGCCTTTTCTTTACCATTTTGCCCTTTCTTTTTAGAAAACCAATTGAGGGCATAGTAACAAAGTTAAGAGCTTGGATTTTTTCGCTCGTGGGCTTCCTATGGTAGAATTATGACCTTGTGGTATGTATGCTCAAAATCCGGGCCAATCCAATCGGAGCACCCTTTATTTTTACCACTTTGTCATTCCTTAGGAGAAAACCAATTGAGGGCAAAGTAGCAAAGTTAAGACGTTTTTTGCTCTCAGGCTTCCTATGGTACTACAATGACCATATGTATGCCCCCACCCTAGGCCAATCGGAGCAACCCTAATCTTTACCATTTTGCCCTACCTTTTTAGAAAACGAATTGTGGGCATAGTATTAAAGTTAAGAGGTTGGAGTTTTTAGCTCGCGAATTTCTATGGTATAACTATGACCAAGTGGTACGGATGCTCAAACCCCGGGGCAATCAGAGCTCTCCTTATTTTTACCACTTTGTCATTCCTTTATAGAAAACCAATTGAGGGCAAAGTGACAAAGTTAAGAGTTGGGAGATTTTCACTCGCGGGCTTCCTATGGTACTACCATGACCTTATGGTATGCATGCTCCAACCCCGAGCCTCTCGGAGCACCCCTTATTTTAACCACTTTGCCCTTAATAGAAAACCGATTGAGGGAAAACTGCCAAAGTTAAGAGCTGGAGTTTTTCGCTCGCAGGCTTCCTATGGAACTACAATGACCTTATGGTATATATGCCCCAACCCCGGGCCGATCGGAGCACCCATTATTTTTACCACTTTGTCCATTCTTAGTGGAAAACCAACTGAAGGAATAGTGCCACAGTTTAGAGGTTGGTGTTTTTTGCTCGTTGGCTTCCTATGGTACTGCCATGAGCTTATGGTATGTATGCCCCAAGCCTAGGCCGATCGGAGCACCCCTTAGTTTAACCACTTTGCCCCTCCATAGTAGAAAACCAATTAAGGGAAAGCTACAAAAGTTAATAGCTTGAGTTTTTCGCTCGCGGGCTTCCTATGGTATTACCAAGACCTTATGGTATATATGCCCCATCCCTGGGCCGACCAGAGCACTCCTTATTTTTACCACTTTGTCCCTCCTTAGTAGAAAATCAATTGAGGGAAAACTGTCAAAGTTAAGACGTTGGTGTTTTTCGTTCACGGGCTTCCTATGGTACTCCACCCCAAACCTGGCCGATCGGAGCATCCCTTATTTTTATCACTTTGTCCCTCCTTAGTAGAAAATCAATTGAGGGAAAAGTGTCAAAGTTAAGAGGTTGGTGTTTTTCGCTCGCGGGCTTCCTATGGTACTACCATGACCTTAGGGTATGTATGCAACAACCCCAAGCGTATCAGAGCACCCCATATTTTTACCACATTGCCCTTACTTAGTAGAAAATCAATTGAGGGAAAAGTGCCAAAGTTAAGTGCTGGAGTTTTTCGCTCGCAGGCTTCTTATGGTACTACCAGGACCTTATGATCTGTATGCACCAACCCTAAGCCTATCGGAGCACCCTTTATTTTTATCATTTTGCCCTTCCTTAGTAGAAAACCAATTGAGGGAAAATTGCCACAGTTTTGAGTTTGGAGTTTTTCACTCGCGAGCTTCCTATGATACTATCTTGGCCTTATGGTATGTATGCCCCAACCCCAAGCCAATCGTAGCACCCCTTATTTTTACCACTTTGCTCCTCCATAGTAGAAAACCAATTGGGGGAAAAGTTCCAAAGTTAATAGCTTGAGTTTTTCGCTCGCGGGCTTCCTATGGTACTACCATGACCTTATGATATGTATGCCCCATCCCTGGGCCGATCGGAGCACCACTTATTTTTACCACTTTGCCCTTCCTTAGTAGAAAACCAATTGAGGAAAAACTACAAAAGTTAACAACTTGAGTTTTTGCTCGAGGCCTTCCTATGGAACTACAATGACTTGATGGTATTTATGCCCCTACCAGAGCCAATCGGAGCACCCCTTATTTTCATCACTTTGTCCTTGCTCAGTAGAAAACCAATTGAGGGAAAAGTGACAAAGTTAAAAGGTTGGTGTTTTTCGCTATCAGGCTTCCTATGGTACTACAATGACCTTATGGTATGTATGCCCCAACCCCGGGCCGATCGGAGCACCCTTATTTTTACCACTTTGCCCTTCTTTAGTAGAAAACCAATTGAGGGAAAAGTGCCAAAGTTAAGAGTTGGAGTTTTTCGCTCGCGGGCTTCCTAATTTTCTACCAGGTCCTTATGGTCTGTATGCACCAACCCCAAGCCAATCGGAGCACCCCTTGTTTTTATCACTTTACCTGCCCTAAGTAGAAATCCAATTCAGGGAAAATTGGAACTGTTAAGAGGTTGAAGTTTTTCACTCACGGGCTTCCTATGGTACTACCATGACCTTATGGTATGTATGCCCCAACCCCAAGCCTATCGTAGCACCACTTATTTTTACCACTTTGCCCCTCCTTAGTAGAAAACCAATTGAGGGAAAAATGCAAAAGTTAATAGCTTGAGTTTTTTGCTCGCGGGCTTCTTATGGTACAACCATGACCTTATGGTATGTATGGCCCAACCCCGAGCCTCTCGGAGCACCCCTTATTTTAACTACTTTGCCCCTCCTTAGTTGAAAACCAATTGAGGGAAAACTGCAAAAGTTAATAGCTTGAGTTTTTCGCTAGTGCGCTTCGTATGGCATTAATATGACCATATGGTATGTATGCCCCATCCCCGGGCAGATCAGAGCACCCCTTATTTTTATCACTTTGTCCCTCCTTAGTAGAAAACCAATTGAGCGAAAAGTGCCAAAGTTAAGAGGTTGGACTTTTTCTCCCACAGACTTCCTATGGTACCACCATGACCTTAAGGTATGTATACCCCAACCCAAGCCTGTCGCAACACCCCTTATTTTTATCACTTTGCCCATCTTTAGTAGAAAACCAATTGAGGGAAAAGTGCCAAAGTTAAGAGGTTGGAGTTTTTTCCTCGCGGGCTTCCTATGGTACTACCATAACCTTATGGTATGTATGGCCCAACCCAAGCCTATCGCAACACCCCTTATTTTTACCACTTTGCCCCTCTTTAGTAGAAAACCAATTGAGCGAAAAGTGCCAAAGTTAAGAGCTTGTGTTTTTCGCTCGTGGGCTTCCTATGGTACTACCATCACCTTATGGTATTCATGCCCCAACCCCAGGCCGATTGGAGCACTCCTGGATTTTACCACTTTGCCCTTCCTTAGTAGAAAACCAATTGAGTGAAAAGTGCCAAAGTTAAGAGGTTGGAGTTTTTTGCTCGCGGGCTTCCAATGGTACCAACATGACCTTATGGTATGCATGCCCCAACTCCGGGCCGATCGGAGCACCCCCTATTTTTAACACTTTGCTCCACCTTAGTTGAAAACCAATTGAGAGAATAGTGCCAAACTTAAGAGGTTGGAGTTTTTCGCTCGCGGGCTTCCTATGCTACTAACATGACCTTATGGTATGCATGCCCCAACCCCAGGCTGATTGGGGCACCCCTTATTTTTACCACTTTGCTCCTCCACAGTAGAAAACCAATTGAGAGAATAGTGCCAAAGTTAAGAGGTTGGAGTTTTTTGCTCGCGGGCTTCCTATGGTACTACCATGACCTTATGGTATGTATGCCACATCCCCTAGCCGATTGGAGCACCTTATTTTTACCATTTTGCCCATCATTCATAGAAAACCAATTGAGGGAAAAGTGCCACAGTTAAAAGGTTGGAGTTTCTCGCTTTCTGGCTTCCTTTGGTACTACCATGACCTTATGGTATGTATTCCCCAACCCCAAGACTATGGTACTACGATGTCCTTATGGTAGGCATGCCCCAACCCCGAGCCTCTCGGAGCACCCATTATTTTAACCACTTTGCCCCACCGTAGTAGAAAACCAGTTATGGGAAAAGTGCCAATGTTAAGAGCTTGAGTTTTTTGCTTGTGGGCTTCCTATTGTACTACGATGTCCTTACGGTATGTATTCCCCAACCCCGAGGATCTTGGCACACCTCTTATATTTACCACTTTGCCACACCTTAGTAGAAAACCCATTGTGGGAAAAGTGCCAATGTTAAGAGCTTGTGTTTTTCGCAAGCGGGCTTCTTATGGTACTACCATGACCTTATAGTATATATGCCCCCACGCCGGGCCAATCAGAGAACCCCCTTTTAGAAAACCAATTGAGGAAAAAGTGCCAAAGTTAAGAGCTTGAGTTTTTCGCTCGTAGGCTTCCTACGGTACGACCATGATTTTATGGTATGTATGCCCCAACCCCGGGCTGATCGGAGAACCGCTTATTTTTTCTACATTGCTCCTCCTTAGTAGAAAACCATTTGAGGGAAAAGTGCCAGAGTTAAGGGCATGAGTTTTTCCCCCGCGGGCTTCCTACGGTACTACCATGACCTTATGGTATGTATGCCCCAACCCCGAGCCTCACGGAGCACCCCTTATTTTGACCACTTTGCCCCACCTTAGTAGAAAACCTATTAAGGGAAAAGTGCCAAAGTTAAGAGCTGGAGTTTTTCGCTCGTGGGCTTCCAATGGTACTAACATGACCTTATGGTATTCATGCCCCAACCCCGGGCTGATCGGAGCACCCCTAGATTTTACCGCTTTGCCTTTCCTTAGTATAAAACCAATTGAGGTAAAAGGGCAAAAGTTAAGAGGTTTCAGTTTTTTGCTCACGGGCTTCCAATGGTACTAACATGACCTTATTGTATGCATGTCCCAACCCCAGGATGATCAGAGCACCCCTTATCTTTACCACTTTGCCCCTCCTTAGTAGAAAACCAATTGAGGGAAAAGTGCCAAAGTTAAGAGGTTGGAGTTTTTTGCTCGCGGGCTTCCTATGGTAGTAACATGACCTTATGGTATGCATGCCCCAACTCCGGGACGATCGGAGCACCCCCTATTTTTAACACTTTGCTCCACCTTAGTTGAAAACCAATTGAGGGAAAAGTGTCAAAGTTAAGAGGTTGGAGTTTTTCGTTCGCGGGCGTCCTATCGTACTAACATGACCTTATGGTATGCATGCCCCAACCCCAGGCTGATCGGAGCACCCCTTATTTTTACCACTTTGCTCCTCCATAGTAGAAAACCAATTGAGAGAATAGTGCCAAAGTTAAGAGGTTGGAGTTTTTTGCTCGCGGGCTTCCTATGGTACTACCATGACCTTACGGTATGTATGCCACATCCCCTAGCCGATTGGAGCACTCCTTATTTTTACCATTTTGCCCATCATTCATTGAAAACCAATTGAGGGAAAAGTAACACAGTTAAGAGGTTGGAGTTTTTCGCTCGCTGGCTTCCTATGGTACTACCATGACCTATGGTATGTATTCCCCAACCCCAAGGCTATGGTACTACGATGTCCTTATGGTATGCATGCCCCAACCTCGAGCCCCATGGAGCACCCCTTATTTTTACCACTTTGCCCCACTGTACTAGAAAACCAGTTGTGGGAAAAGTGCCAATGTTAAGAGCTTGAGTTTTTCACTTGTGGGCTTCCTATTGTACTACGATGTCTGTACGATATGTATGCCCCAACCCCGAGGCTCTTGGCGCACCTCTTATTTTTACCACTTTGCCACACCTTAGTAGAAACACCCATTGTGGGAAAAGTGCCAATGTTAAGAGCTTGTGTTTTTCGCAAGCGGGCTTCTTATGGTACTACCATGACCTTATGGTATATATGCCCCAACGCCGGGCCGATCGGAGCACTCCTTTTTAGAAAACCAATTGAGGAAAAAGTGCCAATGTTAAGAGCTTGAGTTTTTCGCTCGCGGGCTTCCTACGGTACTACCATGATTTTATGGTATGTATGACGCAACCCCGGGCCGATCGGAGCACCGCTTATTTTTACAATTTTGCTCCTCCTTAGTAGAAAACCATTTGAGGGAAAAGTGCCAAAGTTAAGAGCATGAGTTTTTCCCTCGCGGGCTTCCTACAGTACTACCATGACCTTATGGTATGTATGCCCAACCCCGAGCCTAACGGAGCACCCCTTATTTTTAACACTTTGCTCCACCTTAATAGAAAACTAATTGAGAGAATAGTGCAAAAGTTAAGAGGTTGGAGTTTTTCGCTCGCGGGCCTCCTATGGTACTACTATGACCATATGGTATGTATGCCCCAACCCCAAGCATATCGCAGCACCCCTTATTTTTTCCACTTTACCCCTCCTTAGTAGAAAACCAGTTGAGGGAAAAGTGCCAAAGTTAAGAGCTGGAGTTTTTTCTTGCGGGTTTCGTATGGTACTACTATGACCATATGGTATGTATGCCCCAACCCTAAGCATATTGCAGCACCCCTTATTTTTACCACTTTAC
This sequence comes from Juglans cinerea, assembly GCA_961763995.1. NCBI lineage: Eukaryota > Viridiplantae > Streptophyta > Magnoliopsida > Fagales > Juglandaceae > Juglans > Juglans cinerea. The sequence continues at coordinate 20,937,137 of CAUIVZ010000002.1, read as the reverse complement.
CCCACCTTAGTAGAAAACCAGTTGATGGAAAAGTGCCAAAGTAAAGAGCTGGAGTTTTTTCTTGTGGGCTTCCTAATGTCCTTATGGTATGTATGCCCCAACCTCGAGCCTCTCGGAGCACAGCTTATTATAACCACTTTGCCCCTCCTTAGTAGAAAACCAATTGAGGGAAAAATGCCAGAGTTAAGAGCTTGAGTTTTTCGCAAGCGGGCTTCCTATGGTACTACCATGACCTTATGGCATGAATGCCCCAACCCCGGGCCGATCGGAGCACCCCTTATTTTACCTCTTCGCTCCCCCTTATTGGAAAACCAATTGAGGAAAAAGTGCCAAAGTTAAAAGGTTGAGTTTTTCGCTCGCGGGCTTCTTATGGTACTAACATGACCTTATGGTATTTATGCCCCAACCCCGGACCGATCAAAGCACCCCTTATTTTTACCACTTTGCTCCTCCTTAGTAGAAAACCAATTGAGAGAATAGTGTCAAAGTTAAAAGGTTGGAGTTTTTTGCTCGCGGGCTTCCTATGGAACTACCATGACCTGATGGTATGTATGTCACATCCCCTAGCCGATTGGAGCACCCCTTATTTTTACCATTTTGCCCATCATTCGTAGAAAACCAATTGAGGAAAAAGTGCCACAGTTAAGAGGTTGGAGTTTTTCACTCACTATCTTCTTATGGTACTATCATGACCTTATGGTATGTATGCCCCGACCCCAAGTCTATCGCAACACCCCACATTTTTACCACTTTGCCCCTCCTAAGTAGAAAACCAATTGAGGGAAAAGTGCCAAAGTTAAGAGCTGGAGTTTTTCGCTCTCGGGCTTCCTATAGTACTACCATGACCTTATGTTATGTATGCCCCAACCGCCTCTCGGTGCACCACTTATTTAAACAACTTTGCCCCTCCTAAGTAGAAAACCAATTGAGGGAAAAAAGCCAAAGTTAAGAGCTTGAGTTTTTCGCAAGCGAGCTTCCTATGGTACTACTATGACCTTATGCTATGTATGCCCCAACCCCGGGCCGATCGGAGCACCCCTTATTTTTACCAATTCGCTCCTCCTTATTAGAAAACCAGTTGAGGAAAAAGTGCCAAAGTTAAGAGCTTGAGGTTTTCGCTCGCAGGCTTCCTACGGTACTACCATGATTTTATGGTATGTATGTCCCAACCCAGGGCCGATCGAGCACCCCTTATTTTTACCACTTTGCTCCTCGTTAGTAGAAAACCATTTGAGGGAAAAGGTGCCAAAGTTAAGAGCTTGTGTTTTTCCCTCGCGGGCTTCCTACGGTACTACCATGACCTTATGGTATGTATGCCCCAACCCCGAGCCTATCGGAGCACCCCTTATTTTGACCACTTTGCCCCTCCTTAGTAGAAAACCTATTGAGGGAAAAGTGCCAAGTTAAAAGCTGGAGTTTTTCACTCGTGGGCTTCCTATGGTACTAACATGACCTTATGGCATTCATGCCCCAACCCTGGGCTGATTGGAGCACCCCTAGATTTTACCGCTTTGCCTTTCCTTAGTAGAAAACCAATTGAGGGAAAAGTGCCAAAGTTAAGAGGTTGGAGTTTTTTGCTCGCGGGCTTCCAATGGTACAAACATGACTTTATTGTATGCATGCCCCAACCCCAGGACGATCGTTGCACCCCTTATTTTTACCACTTTGCTCCTCCTTAGCAGAAAACCAATTGCGAGAATAGTGCCAAAGTTAAGAGGTTAGAGTTTTTGACTCGCGGGCTTCTTATGGTATTACCATGCCCTTATGGTATGTATGCCACATCCCCTTGCCGATTGGAGCACCCCTTATTTTTATCAATTTTCCCATCTTTCATAGAAAACCAATTGAGGGAAAAGTGCCACAGTTAAGAGGTTGGAGTTTTTCGCTCGCTGGCTTCCTATGGTTCTACCATGTATGCCCCAACCTTAAGCCTATCGCAACACCCCACATTTTTACCACTTTCGCCTTCCTTAGTAGAGAACCAATTGAGGGAAAAGTACCAAACTTAAGAGGTTAAAGTTTTTGCTCGCGGGCTTCCTATGGTACTAATATGACCTTATGGTATGCAAGCACCAACTCCGGGCTGATCGGAGCACCCCTTATTTTTAACACTTTGCTCCACCTTAATAGAAAACCAATTGAGAGAATAGTTCTAAAGTTAAGAAGTTGGAGTTTTTCACTCGCGGGCTTCCTATGGTACTACTATGACCTGATGGTATGTATGCCCCAACCCCAATCACATCGCAGCACCCCTTATTTTTACCACTTTACCCTTGCTTAGTAGAAAACCAGTTGAGGGAAAAGTGCCAAAGTTAAGAGCTGGAGTTTTTTCTTGCGGGCTTCCTATGTTACTACGATGTCCTTATGGTATGTATGCCCCAACCCCGAGCCTCTCGGAGAACCCCTTATTTTTACCACTTCACCCTTCTATAGTAGAAAACCATTTGAGGGAAAATTGCCACAGTTAAGAGGTTGGAGTTTTTCGCTCGCGGGCTTCCTATGGTACTATCATGACCTTATGGTATTCATGCCCCAACCCCGGGCCGATCGGAGCACCCCTGGATTTTACCACTTTGCCCTTCCTTAGTAGAAAACCAATTCAGGGAAAAGTGTCAAAGTTAAGAGATTGGAGTTTTTTGCTCCCGGGCTTCTTATGGTACTAACATGACCTTATGGTATGCATGCCCCAACTCCGGGCCGATCGGAGCACCCCGTATTTTTAACACTTTGGTCCACCTTAATAGAAAACCAATTGAGAGAATAGTGCTAAAGTTAAGAGGTTGGAGTTTTTTCCTCGCGGGCTTAGTATGGTAATACTATGACCATATGGTATGTATGCCCCAACCCCAAGCATATAACATCACCCCTTATTTTTACCACTTTACCCCTCCTTAGTAGAAAACCAGTTGAGGGAAAAGTGCCAAAGTTAAGAGCTGGAGTTTTTTCTTGTTGGCTTCCTATGTTACTACGATGTCCTTATGGTATGTATGCCCCAACCTCGAGCCTCTCGGAGCACCGCTTTTTTTAACCACTTTGCTCCTCCTTAGTAGAAAACCAAATGAGGGAAAAATGCCAGAGTTAAGAGCTTGAGTTTTTCGCAAGCGGGCTTCTTATAGTACTACCATGACCTTATGGTATGTATGCCCCAACCCCGGGCCGATCGGAGCACCCCTTATTTTTACCACTTCGCTCCTCCTTATTAGAAAACCAATTGAGGAAAAAGTGCCAAAGCTAAGAGCTTGAGTTTTTCATGACCTTATGGTATTTATGCCCCAACCCCAGGCCGATCGAAGCACCCTAGATTTTACCGCTTAGCCCTTCTTCCTTAGTAGAAAACCAATTGAGGGAAAAGTGCCAAACTTAAGAGGTTGGAGTTTTTTGCTCGCGAGCTTCTTATGGTACTAACATGACCTTTTGGTATGCATGCCCCAACCCCGGGCCGATCGAAGCACCCCTTATTTTTACAACTTTGCTCCTCCTTAGTAGAAAACCAATTGAGAGAATAGTGTCAAAGTTAAGAGGTTGGAGTTTTTCGCTCGCGGACTTCCTATCGTACTAGCATAACCTTATGGTATGTATGCCCCATCCCCTAGCCAATCGGAGCACCCCTTATTTTTACCACGTTGCCCATCCTTAGTTGAAAACCAATTGAGGGAAAAGTGCCACAGTTATTTTCGATCGCGGACTTCCTATGGTACTACCATGACCTTATGGTATGTGATTTGAACCCATGGGAATGGAATTTCTTGAACCCACAATCAGTTGGAAAACTCCCCAAGAAAGCCAAAATCAAGTTAATGGATGGAGAACCTAGACCCGATGAGAACTCATTTCAAGAACCTAGATTATATTAAAATCTAGATCCGTTGAAGAACCCGTCTCAAGAACCCAGATTACAAAGGAGGAACACCACAAAGGTTGTGATTTACCTTTGGTAAGTTCAAAAGTTCAATTAAGAACAAGAGGAGTAAAACTCAACTCACAATGAATAAATTCTTCAAATTTCATAAACTAATAAAATAAGTCCTTTAAATGAATTAAATAAATTGAAAAGCCTTCAAGTGCCCAAAGCCTTTAAGCCAAATGAATAAAAACTGAATCTTCATCCTTTAAACCCAGCTTGAATGTTGGGCTCTTGCTAAACTCGTCCCAAGTGGATTGCATCAATTCTTGTAGTTGGCCCATCTGGAAATTGGAAAATATCTTTAAGACAAGGCCCACCTTGGTTCCCATCATTCCCCCTCTCCTCAAAAGAATTCGACCTCGAATCTCCACCTGGATCAAAGGGAAAGAGGTTAGTAACATTGAAAATAGTAGAAACATGATACTTATCTGAAAGGTCCCCTTTATATGCATTTTCATTCACTTTCTCAAGAATTTAAAAGTGTCCATCCATGCTACTCCTATTATCAACTAGCTAAAGCATCAAAGGTAAAAGTGTAAGTGGATTAAAACCATAAACAATTTCAAACGGAGAATATGAAGTAGTAGTATGCATGGTCCTAATATATGCAAACCCTATAGATGGCAAACAATCCTCCCAAGTTTTTAAATTCTTATTAACAACAGTGCGTGAAAGCTGAGTTAAAGTCCTATTAACTTCTTCAGTCTGACCATCAGTTTGTAGATGAAAAGTAGTGGAAAATAAGAGATTTGTACTACCCAATTTTCCCTGCAACACCTTCCAAAAGTAGCTAACGAATTTAACATCTTTATCAGAAACAATACTCCTAAGTACACCATGGAGTTGCACTATCTCCTTGAAAAACATGTCAGCTTTGTTTGTGGCATCATCTGTTTTATGGCATAGAATGAAAGGTTCCATCTTACTAAATCTATCCACAACCACAAAAATAGAATCTCTACCCCTTTTTGTACTAGGCAGCCCTAAAACAAGGTCTATAGATATGTCTACCCATGGCTCACTAGGAACGGGAAAGGGTGTATACAACCTATGTGGCAAAATCCAAAATTTGGCCTTTCTACATGTAATGCACCAGCCACAAATGCGATTGGCATCTCTTTTCATCTTAAACCAAAAGAAATGTTCATGCAAAATGTTTAAAGTTTCTTGACACCAAAATGACTACTCCAATTATATGTAAACTCAATGAAAGGCAAATGATAGTCCCGCAAACAGTCATGCAACAAGTCAATGTATGGCAAATGATACTCCCACAAACGTTCATGTGACACGTCTAAAATCCTTTTTACGCCATAATGACCCAACAAACCACATCTATGCACTAGCATCTCACGCATAACACTAGGAAGCTCACAAAATTTATTCTCTCTAAACAAATACCAATCTAGTTTATAACAGTTACCAAACGACGCATTCTCACACGCTCCATACACAATAGCAAAGTCATCATCTTTAGCATGCAATTCCTCATAATATTCAAATCTCAATAATTTTGCATATAAAGTGAAGACAGAGACATACCTTCTTGGTAAAGCATCAACCACAAAATTTTTCATACCTTGTCTGTACTTGATTACATGAGGAAATGTCTCAATGAATTGCACCCACTTGGCATGCCTTGTAACACCCCGTATTTTAGTGTATTTTTATAGAATGATTTATTATTATTTATTCAAAAATTTATTCTCTTGTTTTAAGATTATCGGATATTTTAAATGGTTTATTTTATGATCTCTAAATTGTAAAAATTAAATTGTTATGTATTCATAATATTTATTTATTGTTGTACATTTAAATTATTCTTTACATTTAAATTAATTGATTGTGGGGTTTAATTATTTTATTTTCATTATATCATTACGTTTAAATTATTTTAATTGATTTGCTGTTTTAAAATCATCTTCGTTGGATCATTTTTGTGACCCAAGAGGTGAGGACTGGACCTCATTTCTTTCCCTCCATTTTCTCTTTCCTCTCTTTTTTCTTTTCTTTTTTTCCTTTCTTTTTCTTTTTCTCCTGCTTCCTCTCCCGCGCGGCGCGACCTCTCCTTCCTCTCTCCCGTGCGCTTCTCTCTTTCTACCCAACCCACAGCCGTCATGCCGCCGTGCGCGACACTGCCCCTCCCATCAGCTTCCCCACCAGCCGGAGACCACTCCCTGTCAATCTCAGCTCCTCCATCACCGCCGTTAGCCTCCACGCGCAACACCCAGCCGCGGCGCATCTTGAGCTTCAGCGCCGCCGTCGCACCACCATTGGCCGCCATTTCTTCACCACTTCATCCTCGACCTCCAAGCAACCCATTGGACCCAACCCCACCTCCGATCCGTCACCGGTGAAGCACATCCAACTCCATTTCCGTTTTGGGTAATTTTGGCCTTAAACCACGCTTTGCGCCGCCACCCACGGCCAACCACCACCACCACTAGTTTCACCGACATCCCTAGGCCATACCCTATCAATCTTTGGTTTTCGTTTGCACCTGTTGAAAAGTGGGTATCTGTGACCCACGGCCACTGTGTATTTTGCACTGTTCTGCAGCTGTTTTTCCACTTCTTGCGCCTTCGTGATCCTCCAAAAGTTATTATATAGTACTGTAAGTATTTTCCTAAGAATTCTCGTGAATTTAATGTATTTTTGCACTAGCACATTACACTGTATTTAACTTGCTGATTGGTTTTGCCGGACTGAGTCCGAAGAGTAACGGGGTTGATTGGGGTGATGGAGTTGTTATTATGATTGGTTTAGACTATGAGATTTGTTGGCTATTCGGGTAAAAATATTGGTGTTTCGTGTATGACGTGGGTTGTGGCGGATATTGATGATTTTAGAAAGTGATGACATATTTTTGGAATTACGAGGATTTTAAGTTTTGAGGAATTAAAATAGGTTATTTCTTAAATTTAGGCTTAAATATCGAAATACGTGATTGATTGGAAACTTACAGAAATTACGTCATTATTTTATAGGTGACGATCTATAGTCGGCTCGACATTTTTGAGAAAAATTTTGGAAAAGTTAAGTCGTACAGGTAAGCGGGGTTCCTATGCTGGATTTGCATAAAAAGAAATGAACTGAGGTTGGTTTGTAAAAATGTGCATGTTGTTTTAAAAAGAAAAAGTGAAAAACAACCTCAGTATATGTTTTGCATTCCCTCATGAGATACGTATGAAAGAGAAAAGAAATGTTTTTGACATGAAATGTGTAGACATGAGCAATATTTGACATGTTTCTGAAATATGCAAAAGAGCGAATATGATATCATTGAATTTTTTATGCATGTGATATGAAATGATTTGGATCTATTTTTGATCAAATAGAGATGATATGAATATGTTTCACACGTGTTTTGATATGATATGGATATGATAAAACTTTGGCATACTTATCTGTTCTGAATATGGTTCTGATATGATGATATTGTTCACGTGATGTGGTTGGTACCACCATGATATGATATGAGTGCACCCACTTTGGAAACAAAGTGGTTTTTTTACGTGTTCTTTCCTGTGTGCACACTCGGGGCTCCGAGATTGAAAAAGGGAAACTTCACCACATGATACTGCCTGGTTCTGCCACCGGGGATAGCACAACCCTACCACGGGGGTTAAACATGGTATTTGATATGATATGATAAGATAAAGATGTTAAGTTATGTTATGCCAAAGCATTTCTGAATGTGAAATGGATCCTTAAATTTGAATTGTTGATTTTGAGTATGAAAAGATTGAAAAGTCGCTCTGATTTTTCCGATAATACGTTTTTATGAGATCTGCGTATAAAAGTAAAAGGTTTTTGTTTCTTCATACTGAACTTTCTGAAAAGACTCATGTTTACATACTAGTATATGTTCTCTGCTTACTGAGTTGTGGATAACTCACCCCCCTTATCTTCATATATTCTCATATGACATTGATTTCCCAGTTGGGGGTCAGGAATAGAATTGAAGCTAGCTAGATATGGATGGAAGGATTGGGTACCTAAGAATACCATTGTTAGTAGATGGATTTAACTTGAGTATTTGAAGTACTTTATGTTGTTTGGACCTATTGAGACCTAAAGATGTATTGTTATATTTTTGAGGTTATTGGGAGATTGTGGACCCCCTTTGGTTTATGTTTTTGTAATGTTGACTTATGGAGTTTTATTATGGTTATTTGGAAAATATGAGTTGTGTGCTAATCATAAAGTCCTTGGAGTTTTAAGTGCTTGGAGAGACAGGTTTGTTAGTGACAGGTAGTAATTCTCCGACCCTTCCGGGTGCGGGGCGTTACAGTTGGTATCAAAGCCAGGTTTGAGATTCTGCAGACTATAACATGAGGTTTTGGATATCTGTTGGTTTAAGGAGTAATTTCATACTTGGGGTATAGAAATTTGAGGACTTCAAGCTAGATAATTATGGAGAAATTCCAGGTTTGAGATTCTGCAGACTTTATGGATTGACGTTTTAGGAATTTAAGGTTTTAGATTTGATTGGTTTATTTTGAAGGCTGTAGGACATGACTTGGAGATCTAGATTTCAATGTTTACAAAAGTTTGAGCGAAAGCCAGGTTTGAGGTTTGCATACTATAATAAGATGTTTGATGATATTTAAGGTTTTAAAATTTTGAAAGCACTAGGACATGATTTTAAAGATATTCGGTTTGAGCTTTTGCATACTCATGTTGGATGGCGTACGAAATCTGAGGTTTTGAATATTCTATGGGCTAGGAAGTTAACTCAGATTGGAGGTATGGAAATTTGAAGACTATAAGAGATGATTTTATTTGTTTTTAAAGTTTTAGAATCCGGCAACATTTTGGAATATATTCTAGGATGTTTGAGGTCTTAGATGGTGTGGGTTTTAAAAAGAAGATTTTGAAGAGAACTAAGGCTTTAGATTTTAATAAATGACTTTCTTTACACTTGGAGTTTTAGATCAGGTAGGCATACTTTGTTGACTATAGGTAAGGATCTCTTATAAGATGTAATGTTTATAGTTTTGAAGGTGCACATAAGTTCAATTGTATTATAACTTTGAGATTCTACAGACTATAACATATAAGGTTTTGGATATCGATTCGGTTTAGGAAGTAATTTCATATTTGATATATATATAGAAATTTGAGAAATGAGACATGATTATGGGAATATTTCAGGTTTGAGGTTCTGCAGACTAAAAGCATTTAAGTTTGGATATCCGTGGTTTAGGAAAAAACTTCAGATTTGAGGTGTAGATTTGTAAACAATAAGAACTGATTTTGTAGATAGTTAAGATTTTAAATTTTGCAGACTTTATGATTGAGTGTTGAGATTTTGAGGTTGAGTGAGTTTAGATCCAATAAGTTTATTTTGTGGACTATAAGAGATAATCTTTATAAGATTTAAGGTTTAGATTCTTGTGGTTTAGATTCTAAAGTTGTACGGGAGTTTAGACCGATGTCGGGTTTACAATATTTGATGGTAGGAAGGATTATATGAGTTGGTTAAAGATATGGCTAAGAATGGGTAAGACCATATGTCCAGTAGGTACAGTACCAGAAAAGTTTAAGGGTTTAATTTGAAATTATTACTTTTATTTAAATTGAATTTATTTCATTTTATTTGATTTTATTTGATTTGAATTGAAATTATGTTATTTATTTTATATTATTTTGTTTTATTTTATTTTGTTCAAAGTTGAAAAATGGGTTAAATGTTAAGTTATGGCAAGAAGATGGTACGACTGAGAATGTCATTGTTAGGTATCAATATTTAGTGTAGTAGGCTTGAACTTTTATCGACTTGGTTTGCTTTTGAAATCTTGAGGCATGAAAGGAACGGCATGTCTGGGTGACCTCTTTGGGGAGTAGGATAATTGTGGTTTTAGATTTTGTGGAGATATGACACAAGGCTTTAGAATAGGAGGTTGTAAGTTCAACAAATTTAAGGATAGATTTACGAGAATTTCACTAAAGGATTAAGGTTTGCAGACTTTAAGAAATGATTTGTTATCTTTTAATATGTTAGATTTTGAAAGCTTCGGGAGTCGATTGTCTTATTATTGGATATAAGTTCATCAATCTTACAGATTTCGGAAAATGATTCTAATATAGTTTAAGGTTTTAGAATTGCAGATTTGAAGGACTAATTTGTAATAAGATTTAAGTTTTTAATTCTGCAGGCTTAGTGTCCTAGCTTGATTTTTTGGATATTGATTAGTCTGTGATCATTAAATAGGGTTGATCAGAGTTGAGTTATTGATATAAGAATTGTCAAGGAGAATATTTCTTTGGGTATTGAAGGTATTGATTTAGTTCGTGTATTTCTATGAGGATTGAAAATTTGGTTTGAATTGGGGAAAATAATTGTTATTAGTTCGAGGTTTTAGTGGTAGGTTTTGGAATTTGATCCATATCAGATTTAAGGATAATAGTTGGTGCAGATTCAGGAATGAATTCTTGGTGAGCTTGAGGAAAGTGTGTAATAGTTCATGGTTTTGGAGATCAAGAATTTTCTACCAAATGTGGTGAGAGTTTTCTGGTTAGTAGGTTTTGAGCTACCTCGTACTCAATGGTGTAATGTTGTGATATAATTAAGGATTCAAATCTTGTGTTGATCTTAAGGGATTATTAGTGATTTGAAAATTTGAGATGATACTTGTAATTAGAGATTAAACTTTTGGTGATGCGGATTTAAGATATAATTCTTGTTGAATTTGAGGGAAAAGGTCTGGATGATGGAAATGATTATTGATGGTTAACTTTGGAAGTGGCTAATAGATTACCAACTTGTAGAATACAATGAAGGTTAGTGAGTTTTAACATAGGAGTCGATTGAGGTTAGCACAGTTCGTGTTACGAAAATAATAATAATCATTGGGTTTTTGCTGAGTGTTGTAATAATGTTGTTGGTGGAAATGGAGATTTTGGATTTCGTGGCCACCCTAGGAGTAATAGACGTGATGTGTCATTGGGAGACTAATGCGAGCATAATGGAATCGCCTATAGGAGTAGACTTGGGAGTGCATTACTCATGCTTGTTGGGAGTTGTTGATGGTATGGTCTTTTCGAGCGTGTTTTGAGTTATATCTTGTATCTTGCCTTGACGTTAATGTTTGACCTTATAAATTTCGAGGACGAAATTTTTTTAAGGGGGGGAGGATGTAACTCCCCGTATTTTAGTGTATTTTTATTGAAGGATTTATTATTATTTATTCAAAAATTTATTCTCTTGTTTTAAGATTATCGGATATTTTAAATGGTTTATTTTATGATCTCTAAATTGTAAAAATTAAATTGTTATGTTTTCTTAATATTTATTTATTGTTGTACATTTAAATTAATTGATTGTGGGGTTTAATTATTTTATTTTCATTGAATCATTACGTTTAAATTATTTTAATTGATTTGCTGTTTTAAAATCATCTTCGTTGGATCATTTTTGTGACCCAAGAGGTGAGGACTGGACCTCATTTCTTTCCCTCCATTTTCTCTTTCCTCTCTTTTTTCTTTTCTTCTTTTCCTTTCTTTTTCTTTTTCTCCTTCTTCCTCTCCCGCGTGGCGCGACCTCTCCTTCCTCTCTCCCGTGCGCTTCTCTCTTTCCACCCAACCCACCGCCGTCGCGCCGCCGTGCGCAACACCGCCCCTCCCATCAGCTTCCCCACCAGCCGGCGACCACTCCCTGTCAATCTCAGCTCCTCCATCACCGCTGTTAGCCTCCACGCGCAACACCCAGCCGCGGCGCATCTTGAGCTCCAGCGCCGCCGTCGCACCACCATTGGCCGCCATTTCTTCACCACTTCATCCTCGACCTCCAAGCAACCCATTGGACCCAACCCCACCTCCGATCCGTCATCGGTGAAGCACATCTAACTCCATTTCCGTTTTGGGTATTTTTGGCCTTAAACCACCCTTTGCGCCGCCACCCACGGCCAACCACCACCACCACTAGTTTCACCAACATCCCTAGGCCATACCCTATCAATCTTTGGTCTTCGTTTGCACCCGTTGAAAAGTGGGTATCTGTGACCCACGGCCACAGTGTATTTTGCACTGTTCTGCAGCTGTTTTTCCACTTCTTGCACCTCCGTGATCCTCCAAAAATTATTATATAGTACTGTAAGTATTTTCCTAAGAATTCTCGTGAATTTAATGTATTTTTGCACTAGCACATTACACTGTATTTAACTTGCTGATTGGTTTTGCCGGACTGAGTCCGAAGAGTAACGGGGTTGATTGGATTGGGTGATGGAGTTGTTAGTATGATTGGTTTAGACTATGAGATTTGTTGGCTATTCGGGTAAAAATATTGGTGTTTCGTGTATGACGTGGGTTGTGGTGGATATTGATGATTTTAGAAAGTGATGACATATTTTTGGAATTACGAGGATTTTAAGTTTTGAGGAATTAAAATAGGTTATTTCTGAAATTTAGGCTTAAATATCGAAATACGTGATTGATTGGAAACTTACGGAAATTACGTCATTATTTTATAGGAGACGATCTATAGTCGGCTCGACATTTTTGAGGAAAATTTTGGAAAAGTTAAGTCGTCCAGGTAAGCAGGGTTCCTATGCTGGATTTGCATAAAAAGAAATGAACTGAGGTTGGTTTGTAAAAATGTGCATGTTGTTTTAAAAAGAAAAAGTGAAAAACAACCTCAGTATATGTTTTGGATTCCCTCATTAGATACGTATGAAAGAGAAAAGAAATATTTTTGACATGAAATGTGTAGACATGAGCAATATTTGACATGTTTCTGAAATATGCAAAAGAGCGAATATGATATCATTGAAATTTTTATGCATGTGATATGAAATGATTTGGATCTGTTTTTGATCAAATAGAAATGATATGAATATGTTTCGCACGTGTTTTGATATGATATGGATATGATAAAACTTTGGCATACTTATATGTTCTGAATATGGTTCTGATATGATGATACTGTTCACGTGATATGGTTGGTACCACCATGATATGATATGAGTGCACCCACTTTGGAAACAAAGTGGTCTTTTTACGTGTTATTTCCTGTGTGCACACTCGAGGCTCCGAGATTGAAAAATGGGAAGTTCACCACATGATACTGCCTAGTTTGGCCACCGGGGATAGCACAACCCTACCACGGGGGTTAAACATGGTATATGATATGATATGATAAGATAAAGATGTTCAGTTATGTTATGCCAAAGCGTTTCTGAATGTGAAATGGATCCTTAAATTTGAATTGTTGATTTTGAGTATGAAAAGATTGAAAAGTCACTCTGATTTTTCCGATAATACGTTTTTATGAGATCTGCATATAAAAATAAAAGGTTTTTGTTTCTGCATACTGAACTTTCTGAAAAGGCTCATGTTTACATACTAGTATATGTTCTCTACTTACTGAGTTGTGGATAACTCACCCCCCTTATCTTCATATATTTTCAGATGACATTGATTTCCCAACTGGGGGTCATGAATAGAATTGAAGCTGGCTAGATATGGATAGAAGGATTGGGTACCTAAGAATACCATTGTTAGTAGATGGATTTAACTTGAGTATTTGAAGTACTTTATGTTGTTTGGACCTATTGAGACCTAAAGATGTATTGTTATATTTTTTAGGTTATTGGGAGATTGTGGACCCCCTTTGGTTTATGTTTTTGTAATGTTGACTTATGGAGTTTTATTATGGTTATTTGGAAAATATGAGTTGTGTGCTAATCATGAAGTCCTTGGAGTTTTAAGTGCTTGGAGAGACAGGTTTGTTAGTGACAGGTAGTAATTCTCCGACCCTTCCGGGTGCGGGGCGTTACATGCATTCTATTCAACTTACCTTGTCCCTTCAAGTGCGTTAAGGACTCATGTTCTTTAACGAAAGGTTAGGTAGGAATTGTCGCACCCGGCACAAAATTAATGTAGTGCTCTATCTCCCTAATAGGTGGCAATCCACTAAACACACCGCTTGGAAACATGACCTCATATCCCTGGAACAAAGAGACAACAACACTAGGCAAAGATACGTCAAGTTCGTTAGTATTAAGACTCACCTTAGCATAAAAACTCCGTTTTCTCTTTATTTTTATCACTTTCTTCACTCTCTCTTTTCTTTCCACTCTATTTTTCTTTTTCACTCTCTTTTTCCCTTTAACACTCTTTTTTCTTTTCACTCTTTTTTTTTTCTGTCACTCTCTCTTTCTTCATCTTTTTTTGTACTCTCGACCTCACAATTATTTTTCAACTCATTCTCTCTTTTTCTTGAGGTCTCGTTCTCACCCTCTTCTTTTTTCTCTCTTTCTCCATTTTGACCTTACTATTTCCCTTTTTCTCAATCTCACATTCATTCTTGCTTTTCAGCTCAATCTTACTTTCACTCTTGCTTTTTAGCTCAATCTCTTTTTCACTTTTTCTTTTTTTATCACTCTTACTTTCACTCTTTCTTTTTTATCACTTTCATTTTCACTCTTCTTTTTTTTAGCAACCTCACTTTTCAGTTTCAATTGGTCCCCATGGACTTGTGGTTGAGTTAAAGGAGTAAGTTTAATTATTTTTCCATCCTTTTCAAAACTGTACATATTCCTTAACCCATCATGGATTACCTTCCTATCATACTGCCACGGCTTCCCCAACAAAATATGGCCAGCACACATAGGCACAACAACACAAAGTACCAAATCTTAGTATTTTCCAATTGAAAAAGAAACTAGCACTTGCTTATTTACTCTAACCTCCACACAATCACTCAACTACTGCAACTTGTACGGTCTAGGGTGTTTCCAGGTAAGTAAATTTAATTTCTCAACTAAAGTAGTGCTAGCCAAATTAATACAGCTCCTCAAATCAATGACCATACAACATACATTGTCGTTGATGTGGCATCTAGTATGAAAATTATTCTCGCTCTACTGATCTCTATCATCCATCTTAATTTGTGTGTTGAGTGCAAGCCTAGTAACAAGGGAATCACCATACTCTTCTTTCTCATACCCATTTTCAACACTAGACACACATTGCCTCCTTTCTCTCATGTCCTGTAGATTTCTAATTATTGCATCTTGATGATCCATCCTATCCCTCACTTCATCCAACACCAAGTTCAACCGCTCAAACTGTTGTTGCATGGCTTGCAACACAAAGGATGAGTTATCTGCCATCCCCTTTGGTGATGAGTCACTCCTATGAGACATCATAATGTGTTGCACAAAAAGAATGTTAGTGGAAAACCTCACACACTTCCTTACGTGTTTACACTCGAATAATGGCGCTCCACTCATGTTTCACTCTTAATTGGCTTTTTCCCGATGATAGTCTCACACTCTCTTGCCTTTTACCTCAAAAGTTTCCCACTCAAGTTCTTTAAGAACTAGTTGAACTAAATCAAGACAATACAACCATGTATTATTCCAACCAGTAATATAGATCCAAGAAACAAGGAAGGAATAAAATGACACGAGACTCAATGAATTTATACGAGGGAAAGAGTAATTATAAAACCAGATACCAACTAGAAAGATGTATTCAGCCCCTTTGATGATAAAACTTAATCAACAAATGTTTTTCTTTCTCTTTGTTGTAACTATGTAGCAACCTTCTCTAATTCAATCACAAACAGCAATATTCAATTGTGAAAATCAAGCAATTCATCCCTTCCTTTGCCTTCCCTTCCCTTCCCTTTCCTTCCCTTCCCATCCCGTCCCTTCCCTTCCCTTCCCTTCTCTAATTTAATCACGAACATCAATATTCAATTGTGAAAATCAAACAATTGAATTCAAACATACAAGAATTGACAATGAAATAGATGAGAATCAATGGAACGGCCCTCCAAGCAATTAACAAACGTAGAGATGCAAGAAACCCTAAAATTTTGAAACCTTAGATGATGCAAATTTCAACCAAACAAAAAACCCTAAGAATTTAGGCAGCCTACCTTTTGTTTCTTTTTTCTCGTTTTTTTTTTCAACCCTAGAACAATGAAGTCCTAGAATCAAAATTAAAGATACAAAAGATAGAATCAGACCTGATTGGAAAACTTGCTCTGAATACCAAATGATATGAACTCGCGGGAATGGAATCCCTTGAACCCATAAACAATTTGAAAACTCCCCAAGAAAGCCAAAATCAAGTCAATGGAGAATCTAGACCCGATGAGAACTCGTTTCAAGAATCTAGATTATATTAAAATTTAGACCCATTGAAGAACCCATCTCAAGAACCCAGATTACAAAGGAGGAAAGCCACAAAGGTTGTGATTTACCTTTGACAAGTTCAATTAAGAACAAGAGGAGTAAAACTCAAATCACAATGAATAAATTCATCAAATTTCATAAACTAATAAAATAAGTCCTTTAAAAGAATTAAACAAGTTGAAAGCCTTCAAGTGCCCAAAGCCTTTAAGCCAAGTGAATCAAAACTGAATCTCAATCCTTTAAGCCCATCTTAAATGTTGGGCTTTTGCTAAATTCGTCCCAAGTAAATTGCATCAATTCTTGTAATTGGCCCATCTGGAATTTGCAAAATATCTTTAAGACAAGGCCCACCTTGGTTCCCATCAGTATGTATCCCCAAACCCAAGTCTATCGCAACACCCTTTATTTTTACCACTTCGCCCCTCCTTAGTAGAAAACCAATTGAGGGAAAAGTGCCAAAGTTAAGAGCTGGAGTTTTTCACTCGCAGGCTTCCTATGATACTACCATGAGCTTATCGTATGTATGCCCCAACCCCGAGCCGATCGGAGCACCCTTTATTTTTACCACTTAGCCCTATCTTAGTAGAAAATCAATCTAGGGAAAACTGCCAAAGTTAAGAGCTGGAGTTTTTCATTCACGGGCTTCCTATGCTACTACCATGACCTTATGGTATGTATGCCCCAACCCCGAGCCTATCGGAATACCTTATTTTAGCCACTTTGCACCTCCTTAGTGGAAAACGAATTGAGGGAAAATAGACAAAGTTAAGAGCTGGAGTTTTTCGCTCGCGGCCTTCCGATGGTACTACCATGACCTTATGGTCTGTATGCCCCAACCCCGAGCCTAACGAAGCAATCCTTATTTTTACGACTTTGCCCACCCTTAGTAGAAAACCAATTGAGGGAAGAGTGCCAAAGTAAGATGTTGGAGTTTTTCGCTAGCGGGCTTCCTATGGTACTACTATGACTTTATGGTATGTATGCCCCAACCCTGGGCCGATCGGAGCAACCCTTATTTTTACCTTTTTGCCCTTCCTTAGTAGAAAACCAATACTAAGAGCCTGAGTTTTTCGCTCACGGGCTTCCTATGGTACTACCATGACCTTATGGTATGTATGCCCCAACACCAAGCCTATCAGAGCACCACTTAATTTTACCACTTGGTCCCTACTCAGTAGAAAACCAATTGAGGGAAAAGTGCCAAAGTTAAGAGCTGGAGTTTTTCGCTTGCAGGCGTCCTATGGTACTACCACGACCTTATGGTATGTATGCCGCAACCTCGAGCCTATCAGAACACGCCTTATTTTTACCACTTTGTCCTTAGCAGATAACCAATTGAGGGAAAAGTGCCAAAGTTAAGTGTAATAGCCCACTAGAATTCACTGGTAGAATTTCTAATGACTTTAGGAATCTCGTGAAAACTCCATAAGTTTTACGAATCGACCAATCGCTCAGGTTTTAGTATGTCAACATAGTCAGTGTTATCACTCACTATGGTGCTAGAATTATGAGTATAATTATTTGAGGTAGTTAGAAGTGTCAGAATGCGTTATGGTCTACGCCATTAGACTCGGTGGATTATTTAGGATTTTATGGCGCATTAGCCCATTTTCATAATTTCGGACGAAAAGCTTGTTCGAAATTGTGATTTTATTTTTAGGGGCACTTCAAGAGTGAATTTCAGTAAACGATTTTCACTATAGGTTAATATGAATATTTAGAATTTTTTGTACTAAGTTTATTATGTTTTTTTTAGAGTGAATAGTAACCTTGATAAGCGCACCCATTGCAGTGTTTTCAAAATTAAGTGTGGAATATCCAAATTAGGTTAGAGAAGTTTTATTTGGACACTTGGCAAGATCTTAGCCACATATAGTGAATGGTATTAGACACTTGGCACAAAGAGGAACCATTAGATAGATTTGTGAAGGAATCAAGGTGTGAGATCATGCCACCTAAGCAAAGCTGTGTTTCATCTGTTCAACCAAATTGTGCCTGACCAAAGAGGGTTTCAATCCTAGCGCCTTCAAACCCTTTCTAACCCGATTTCTAGCATTGTGTTTAATCACTTGATTAACACTTGCTATTAATTAATCAAATCCTTGTTATGACATCATTATCCAACCTTTTAAACCTTGGAAATTTGATTGGGCTAATAAAAATTGGTTTTGGGCTTGATAGCATCTCAAACCCTAACCAAACCCCCTTTAAACACCAAATTGAAGCCCACTTCGTTGGGGCCCACCAAGGCCCACGAAATTGGCCACCTTGGCAAAGGTTCTTGGACAAGTTTACTCCCCCACATGGCAGACCATCCACTGCCATTAGCTGCACCCAATAGTGCCTTGATGTGAAGGAGAAATCCACTCCATCAACCTCCATCTTTCACAGCTGCTCCAGGCAGTCCATTCCTCTCACTATTCTCCACTTTATGTCACATAGCCACCTCCAATCAAGGGTCATTCTAGCCCACAACTTCCCCCTCCAGGAGTCTATAGTCGTGCAAGGCACTTTTCAATCCATTGTATCACTTCTTTTCCCCCGTTCTTAGAGAGAAACCCAAAAGAGCTCTCTCAGGCAGATTTCTGAATCTTTTTGCGTGGCCATTTTCGACCCATTGTAAGTACTTTCGTAGATGATTTCTTCACATATGTTGTTCGTCTTTGAGTCTAGTTTCTGTGGATATATTATTAGTCTCATTCCATGCTCCTTTGATCAGTCAAAAGTATTTTTAACCATGGAAAGGTCATTCTGGGTTTGAAACTGGAGAGTATGTTATGTTTTGGAAGTTTTGACCAAGCTAATGGACATATCTTGGTCCCCGAAACTTTTATGGAGTGTTGTTAACTTGTGTTTATGAATGTTCATTGAGGTTTTGTTGCATGAATAAAGCATTTGATGATAGATTTTCTTAGAGTTAGAAACTTGAAAACTGGAAGTGGAAAAACAGTTTCTGTTTTGTGAAAGTTTGAATATTTCATGGTTTAATCTTATTCCAAAGGCTTTGATATTTTTATATGATGATCCTAAGCCTCTTATATACATGTTAGGATGTTATTTCGAAGATATTTAGTATTAGTTTTAAAGATATGACTTTCAATGCAAGAGGATTTCGGTTAGGCCTAAAATTTGATGTTTTTGAGTTAGATCCATGTTTTACTAAATTTTAGCCATGTGCTTTTAAGTTTGATGGTTGGATCTTCTTTAGGACACATTTTTAAACCATGTGATGTGTTAGTTTGAAGATCACATGTCTTTAAGCCATGGATCAAGAGATTGATCAAAGTTAGTTGGGAAAAACAGTTTTTGTTTTGGACTAAGTTTAAAAACCAAAAACTCCAAGTGTTGTTTTGTGATTTTCGGTGAGTTTTGTTTGATGATTTAAAGCATGTTTGATCTTAGGATGATGTTATGAATATGTTAGAAGTAAGATATGATTTTTTTTGGAATTCTTGGAGATGTTGTTATTAAGGTCGAAACTTGTGATTTAAGATTTACTTTTTGTTAAAACATTTGGGTCTTTTTACAAAAAGTTTAGTGTTGATAATTAGCTTTTCTTAATGGATATATTTTTAAGTGTGTTTTTAAACTTAGGATAGGAAGATCTTTGTTACAAGATTTTAGTTTAATCATGAGTTTTGAAACTTGAAAGAATTGCAACCAAAATCAAGACAAATGGCCTATGTAGGTTTCGGCCATAGTGATTTTTTCATAGTTGTGATTGGTTTTAAATTTTTCTGAGTTGATATTTGAGTTTGGGACAAAATTTACATGAGGAATGTAAATTTTGTTAATTTTTGGAATTAGGATGTGAAATCCTTAAGTTAGGGGTAAAATGGTCATTTGCCCACATGTAGAGGGTAAAATGTTAATTTTACTCTAAGTTGTTTCTTTTCGCATTTCTAATTGTTAGTAGTTAATTTCTAACTTATAGAATACCCTCTTACAGTTCCTCGTGATTCGCGCTTTATTCTAGTAGAACGCGACGATCGAGGTAAGTTAGCTTTTAACTTACTATCAGTTTAATGTGTATGAGTGATAAGTAAGGGAACTAAAGTGTATGTATGCATGTTATCATATGTGCCATGCCAAGTCATTACATATTTATCTGTTACACAGAATTTATTCATTCATCTATTACACAAGATATTCTATCACGTATTTTTATACATTGTTATGCATTGCAAGTATGTCATGTTAAGTTAAGTATGCTATCTGTTAAATATATTTTATGTCACGTAATATTCACTGTCACATGTTATGCCATGTTACGGAATATTGTCTGTTACATATATGCCATGTTATGAAATATTGTCTGTTACATTTATGTCTCAAGTATGTCATGTCTGTCATCTTACGTTCACGTCACGTTACGCTACGTCAGGACTTCTATATTTTCGTATTCATGTCATCCCATCTCGAATACAGTTTGTGTATCTCGAGAACAATCTTGTTAAATTATTCATGTCAATCACGACCCTAAGCGTTAGGATGGGGTAATATCCTAATGAAACTCCTTTGTTCACGCTGGAGTGTCTAAATAGGTGTGAAATTCCCTGGGTTGACGAAGTACAGTCAACAGGTTGCGAATGGGGCCTAACTAGCTGGTCACCGGAGCGCGCCAGACACTAACGTCGATGGAGCCAAACTTTATTTTACGTGCGTCCACAGCAAGTGTGGCACAAACAATTCATGGGACCACAACAACTGTGGAACATGAAGTATGGGGCCACAACAACTGTGGAGCATACACTACGTGAGACACAGCAATTGTGACACGTAGGATACGTGGGGCCACAACAACTGTGGAGTACATATTAACGCACTCACAGCTGGTATAGACACCTGTGTTGTGATGCGGTAATCGGCAGGGACACACGGCTCAAGGGGACCTGTGTAGCACCCGTATGGTCACTTTTTAATTAAGTCTACTGAGAAAGATTCCAAGTTCGTGTATTTCACGTTCAAGTCATGTTTCACGTTTTGTTATGTTCAAGTTTACATTCATGTCAAGTTTCAAGTTTATGTCACGTCAAGCTAAGTTTCAGTTCCAGTTCAAGTTATGTCAGCTCATGCCATGTTACGTCAAGTCACGTTATGCTTATTATTTCATGCCATGTTATGTCAGGTTATGTTATGTTTACTATTGACTTTGATTGTGCAATCATGCATTTATTGTCATGCATGCATCATTAACCTGTGTGAAGCTTTTTGTTAACTTGCTGAGATTTGTAATCAAATCTCACTGTGGTAGTCCCAACTACCAATCCCTCTGAATGGTAGATCTTGTTTCAGGATCTGAAGGAGAACCAGGAAACGACCAACTGGAAACGGTCCACTAAGCGACGGTGTGACTTAGATGTAGTTGCCTTAGGTTACTACTTGTATTTTGTGGAGTTCATTCTCCTGCACTCTTTTGTTCACAACCTATTTGGACTAGTGTTGTGATCTCAGTTGTTTAGTATGTCTTTATGTATGAAGTATGTTGTAAGTATTTGGGATATCATAAGGTTGGTGCATAGTATTGCTTAAAAAAAAAATATCCGCTGCGAATATTGCATAATGCTAGATGCATGTTAGGAGCATTTCATCTTATATGTCATGAACGGGGGCAGGTAACCTTGTGTTGCATGTCCTGACGCTTCAGATGTCCGTCCGATCCCAAGCGGAATCTGCCGACGTCACAGGGTGGTATCAGAGCAATACATCTCTGAGTTTAAATCCACATGTCCTTAGGAAATGCACCAAACATTAGGCTTGAATTTTTAAGTATGAGAGATAGTACGTGGTTATAATACGTGTACTCGTGTGTTTCAGGAAGTGACACATGACTCACGGTAGGATACCTCGGAACCCAGAAGGAGGCATCAATCAAGAGAATCAGAATCCCCCAATGGATGGAGGATTAGCCGAAGATGTACGTCTGCTGGCTGAAGTGCTCAGACAACAGCAATAGCAACAAGCGCATGTACCCAGACCCGAAGTCAGGGGTTGTCCCTATGAGAAGTTCTTGATCCACCATTATCCAAACTTTTCTGGTAGTGAAGAGCCACTAAAAGCCGAGAAATGGATTATGGATCTCGAAAGGACCTACGAGATCTGTGGTTGTACTGAGGACCAGAAGGTTCTATACGCTGGATACTTATTCCAAGGAGAAGCTGGAATGTGGTGGGATACACGAAGGCAGCTCCTAGTTAGGGAACTAGGAAGTCTCGCTGCACTATCATGGGAGAGATTTAAGGAAGAGTTCGACAACAGATTCTTCCCTAATTCTGCCAAACAACTGAAGGCGCAGGAGTTTGCGGGTTTGACTCAAGGCAGTCTGACCGTAGAACAGTATGCTGCTAAGTTCACGGCGTTAGGAAGGTTTGCACCACACTTGATTTCTACTCAAAAGATGCAGGAGCAGAAGTTTCAAGCAGGACTTCAGCCAAGGGTCCGCAGTCAAGTAGCTTGCCTAAGAATAGAGAATTACCAAGAGTTGGTAAATGTGGCCGCTATAGCAGAGGCTGAGCAGAGAGGTCTGGCAATCCAGATCAATTCCGAACGAAAGAGGACCATGCCATTTGCTGCAAGTGGTAGTGCCGAGAAGAAGAGGTTTTTTTCAAGCCCAGCGAAAGGCAAGGGAATAGTGACAGGAGGACATATGCCATCTGCTTATCCGTTATGCCCTAAGTGTGGAAAGCGTCATCCTGGAGAATGTCGTAGTGGTTATGGAGTTTGTTATCGATGCGGGAAACCAGGACATTTGATTAGAGATTGTCCCAACACTACATAGGGTAGTGGAGCTGGTGATCACAAGCCAAGGCCCCACATCCCAGCACGCGTGTATGCTATAACCCCAGGTGATATCGATGCTGACGCATCAGAGGTTGAGGAAGCTGGCGTCATCACTGGTATTTTTTCCTTAAAGTCTTTATGCTTTTTTTTATCAACTTGAGTGTTGGAAATATGGTTATTAATAGAATCGTGTTATATTTTATTAGGAAACGTCAATCTGTTAAGGTTCACAGCTTGTGCGCTATTTGATTCGGGCGCGTCACAGTCCTTTGTGTCTACAGCGTTTGCACGAATTTGTAGTTTGCAAACTGAGCTATTACCTCGACGGGTTGTAGTGTTAATTCCTGATGGGAATACGGTAGCTTGTACCCGTTTAGTTAAGGATTGTCCTGTAGAGCTAGATGGAAGGGCGTTGAAGGCTGACCTACTAGTATTCGATCAGATGGAGTTTGGCCTAATTTTGGGTATGGACTGGCTATTCAAGCACTATGCTAAGATAGATTGTCGGAAGCGAGAAGTAGTGTTTGAATCCCCAAGTGAAGACATAATTAGGTACATGGGAGCATCAGTTAAGGCCATCCCAACAGTGATTTCGGCTTTACAAGCTAGGAAGTGTATTGAGGTTGGAGCCTCAGCTTTTCTGTTGATGATTGTGGAGAAGACAGTTGGGAGTGAAGAAATCCGTGGGATACCTGTAGTTGAAGAGTTTCCTGAAGTTTTTGTCAACGAGCTACCTGGTCTACTACCGGATAGAGAAACTGAGTTCAGGATAGAGTTGGAACCGGCAACAACTCCGACTCACAAGGCCCCGTATCGTATGACCCCTGCCGAATTGAAGGAGCTCAAAGTGCAGTTGGAAGAACTTTTAGAGAAGGGTTTTATCCGCCCTAGTTCCTCCCTGTGGGGAGCACCTGTGCTATTCGTGAAGAAGAAAGATGGATCTATGAGGATGTGCATAGACTACAGAGAGCTGAACAAGGTGACGATCAAGAATAAGTATCCGTTACCCAGGATCGACGATTTGTTGGATCACTTACAAGGTGCATCCGTGTTTTCGAAGATCGACTTGCGATCCGGTTATCATCAGCTGAAAGTTAAGGAACAGGATGTGCCGAAAACTGCCTTTAGGACAAGGTACGGCCACTACGAGTTTTTAGTAATGCCAATGCTCCAGCCGCATTCATGGACATGATGAACAGAATATTCAGACCTTATCTGGATAGTTTTGTTGTCGTATTCATTGATGACATCCTAATTTACTCGAAAAGCGAGGAAGAGCATAGAAAACATCTAATTATGGCTTTGACTATACTCAAAGACCAAAACCTATATGCCAACCTTAGCAAGTGCGAGTTCTGGCTTGATGAAGTGAAGTTTTTGGGTCATGTAATCTCTAGTGGAGGAGTAGCAGTGGACCCAAGCAAGATTGAAGCAGTAACGAACTGGCAGAGACCGACCAGTGTGCATGAGATTCGAAGTTTCTTAGGACTGGCTGGTTATTATAGGAGGTTTGTTGAAGGATTTTCTAGTTTGTCTGGACCACTCACGGCGTTGACTAAGAAGAATGTGAAGTTTGTTTGGAACGATAAGTGCGAGACAAGTTTTCTTGAGTTGAAGAAAAGACTTACGACCGCACCGGTACTTACACTGCCGAAGCCTCTTAAGCCTTTTGTAGTGTATAGTGATGCATCTAAAGCAGGACTTGGATGTGTGCTGATGCAAGAAGGGAAAGTAGTTGCTTATGCTTCACGTCAACTAAAGAATCATGAGCAGAATTATCCTACGCATGATTTGGAATTAGCTGCAGTGGTTTTTGCTCTTAAGATTTGGAGACACTACTTGTATGGCGAAAAGTGTGAAGTTTTCATAGATCACAAAAGCCTACAGTATCTGTTCGAGCAGAAGAACCTTAATATGAGGCAGAGAAGATGGTTGGAATTAATCAGCGATTATCAATGCAACATCAAGTACCACCCCGGAAAGGCCAATGTGGTAGCTGATGCTTTGAGTCGCAAGAGCAGGTCGAAGGATTCATCTATCCTGTCGTCAGAAGTAAATTCACTCTTATGCAGTATGAGGAAACTGTTGATCGAGAATCATAGTCGAGAAGTCGTTCTGACCACCGTTCAGGAGTTCATTCCATTGGATTGGGAAGAACTGAAAGACCCTCAGAAGAAAGATAGTAAGCTTGTAGAAGTCATCGGGAAAATTGAGAAGTCAGAAGGACCGAAGGACTTTAGCATCAGAGAAGATGGAACTTTGTATTTCAAGAACCGAAGGGTCATCCCAGCAGACCAAGAGTTAAAAGGAAAGGTAATGAAGGAAGCTCATAACACACCTTACACTGCTCATCCCGGTAGTACAAAGATGTACCAAGATCTGAAGGAGCATTTCTGGTGGGAAGGAATGAAGAAGGACGTGGTAGAATTTGTGAACAAGTGTTCAGTATGCAGATTAGTTAAAGCGGAACACCAGAAACCAGCAGGTGAATTGCAGCCACTGCCAATCCCGGAATGGAAATGGGAGGATATCTCGATAAAATTTTGTAGTGGGTTTTCCAAGAATCTCAGCTGGAAATAATGCTATCTGGGTGATAGTGGACCGCCTGACAAAAAGTGCTCACTTTATACCCATCAAGAATACAAATTCTTTGGAGAGATTAACGAGGATTTATATAGCAGAGATTGTCAGATTGCATGGAGTGCCTAAGACGATTGTGTCTGATAGAGACCCTCGTTTCACGTCGCGTTTCTGGCAAAGTTTGCAAGACTTAATGGGAACTAGATTGAAGTTCAGTAGTGCTTATCATCCGCAAACAGATGGGCAAACAGAAAGGATGATACAAACTTTGGAAGATATGCTAAGAGCCTGTGTATTGGAAAATGAGGGGAACTGGGAGAAGCAACTACCTCTGATAGAATTTGCTTACAACAATAGTTTCCAGGCCACAATTCATATGGCACCTTATGAAGCCTTGTACGGCCGAAAGTGTAGATCTTCGTTGTATTGGGACGAAGTGGGGGAAAGCAAAGTGTTTGGGCCCGAAGTCTTGCAAGAGATAAAGGATCAAGTCCACATGATCAGAGAAAGGATGAAAACTGCACAGAGCCGACAAAAGAGTTATGCTGATAATCGAAGGAGGAGTATAGAATTCAAAGTTGGAGATTGGGTCTATGAAGGTATCCCCTATGAGAGGAGTAAGTCGTTTCGGAGTGAGGGGAAAATTAAGTCCAAGATACGTGGGACCCTATGAAATAGTGGAGAAGGTGGGAGCAGTTGCGTACCATCTGGAGTTGCCAACTGAGTTCCATGGAATCCACAATGTATTCCACGTGTCCTCTTTGAAGAAGAGTTTTGGGAACCTAATACCGGCAGTGGTGGATCCCGCTAGTGTACCTTTACAGTCCAACTTGACCTACGAGGAGAAGCCAGTTCAGATCATTGACTAGAAGGAAAAATAATTACGGAACCGCAAGATTCCACTAGTCAAAGTACTTTGGCAAAACCATAATATTCAAGAGGCAACTTGGGAGAAGGAAGTCGATATGCAAGCCAAGTACCCCCAGTTAGTTGATACCTAATCCAGTCTTGTTTTGTTTTGTTTTCGGCTCAGTCGATATTTTGAGCTTCACTTTGTATGCGACTGCTATATCAGATGTGGTACTTCGTTGTTTGGTTATTAATAAAGTATATGTTTCCATTACAGAGTTTTGTGGGCCATTTTTAGTGTGTATACTATAGAATGTTCTCCATGTTGATTGTATTCTTTTTGCAGTTCCATGGCTCGAGAGTGCAAGACCGCCCATAAATCGACCCTTTCGGCACAACGAGTGCGTGAGATGCGAGAACAGCGTCGTAGAAGACGTTTAGTTGAACTGAATAGGGAGGTGTCTGCTTATTGGCATAAGATGGAACGCCAAGAGCACCACCGCACGCACATTTTAGACATTGACAGTAATGGAGTGGGTTATGAGAGGAGAGCTTTACCTCATCAGGAGCGTTACCCTCCGTTGCACCCGACCACATGGCTTGATCGAGATAGTTTCAAGGCTAGGATGGCACAGGACCGAGCAGAGTCCAGTAGAGCAGCTGAGGAGCGTGCTGTTGCTGTGGACGCTGAGCCCGCTACCTCAAGCTCATCCATGTCGTCGACTCACCGTGGGCGTTTGTTGGAGGATGGTCAGGAGCCTGATAGCAGTGATGAGGAGGTCGTGCAACTCCCCAACCCAGGTCATTTTGAAAATTTGGTGTATGATTCAGAGGACGATGTGTTCTACTACTTACCCCAACACACCGTGCCGACGGACACCAATGCACCTCCACCGGAGCCGACCAGTAGTGGTACGTCCAGTGATGGACAATAGTTCTGGTGAGCAATATCTTTTACTTGGCTTGTTAATGTTTGTACTTACGTCGATTTCGAGGACGAAATCTTTTTTTTAGGAGGGGAGGATGTAATAGCCGACTAGAAATTCACTGGTAGAATTTCTATTGACTTTAGGAATCTCGTGAAAATCCCATAAGTTTTTACGAATTGACCAATCCCTCAGATTTTAGTGTGTCAACATAGTTAGTGTTATCACTCACTATGGTGCTAGAATTATGAGTATAATTATTTGAGGTAGTTAGAAGTGTCAGAATGCATTATGGTCTACGCCATTAGACTCGGTGGATTACTTAGGATTTTATGGCGCATTAGCCCATTTTCATAATTTTGGACGAAACGCCTGTTCGAAATTGTGATTTTATTTTTAGGGGCACTTCGGGAGTGAATTTCAGTAAACGATTTTCACTATAGGTTAATATGAATATTTATAATTTTTTAGTACTAAATTTATTATTTTTTGTAGAGTGAATAGTAACCTTGATAAGCGCACCCATTGCAGTGTTTTCAAAATCACAGTGTGGAATGTCCAAATTAGGTTACAGAAGTTTTATTTGGACACGTGGAAAGATCTTAGCCACATATAGTGAATGGTATTAGACACTTGGCACAAAGAGGAACCATTAGATAGATTTGTGAAGGAATCAAGGTGTGAGATCATGCCACCTAAGCAAAGCTGTGTTTCATCTGTTCAACCAAATTGTGCCTGACCAAAGAGGGTTTCAATCCTAGCGAAACCCTAAAAGGTTGGAACCCAATTGAAACCCCAAATGCTTGATTGAAACTAAAACCCTAAATGGTTTCCCAAACTCTAAAGTTGGCCTTCAAACCCTTTCTAACCCGATTTCTAGTAATGGGTTTAATCACTTGATTAAATTACTTTCACATGATATTAATTAATCAAATCCTTGTTATGACATCAATATCCAACCTTTTAAACCTTGGAAATGTGATTGGGCCAATAAAAATTGGTTTTGGACTTGATAGCATCTCAAACCCTAACCAAACCCCCTTTAAACCCCAAATTGAAGCCCACTTGCTTGGGGCCCACCAAGGCCCACGAAATTGGCCACCTTGGCAAAGCTTCTTGGACAAGTTTCCTCCCCCACATGGCAGACCATCCACTGCCATTGGCTGCACCCAATACTGCCTTGATGTGAAGGAGAAATCCACTCCATCAACCTCCATCTTTCACAGTTGCTGCAGGCAGTCCATTCCTCTCACTATTCTCCACTTTATGTCACATAGCCACCTCCAATCAAGGGTCATTCCAGCCCACAACTTCCCCCTACAGGAGTCTATAGTCGTGCAAGGCACTTTTCATTCCATTGTATCACTTCTTTTCCCCCGTTCTTAGAGAGAAACCCAAAAGAGCTCTCTCGGACAGATTTTTGGGTCTTTTTGCGTGGCCATTTTTGACCCTTTGTAAGTACTTTCGTCAGATGCTTTCTTCATATAAGTTGTTTTCCTTTGAGTCTAGTTTCCTTGGATATAATATTAGTCTCCTTCCATGCTCATTTGGTTGGTCAAAAGTATTTTTAACCATGGAAAGGTCATTCTGGGCATGAAACTGGAGAGTATGTTATGTTTTGGAAGTTTTGACCAAGCTAATGTACATATCTTGGTCCGAAAATTTTATGGAGTGTTGTTAACATGTGTTTATGAATGTTCATTGAGGTTTTGTTGCATGAATAAAGCTTTTGATGATAGATTTTCTTAGAGTTAGAAACTTGAAAACTGGAAGTGGAAAAACAGTTTCTGTTTTGTGAAGGTTTGAATATTTCGTGGTTTAATCTTATTCCAAAGGCTTTGATATTTTTATATGATAATCCTAAGCCTCTTATATACATGTTAGGTTGTTATTTCGAAGATATTTAGTATTAGTTTTAAAGATATGACTTTCTATGCAAGAGGATTTCGGTTAGGCCTAAACTTTGATGTTTTTGAGTTAGATCCATGTTTTACTAAATTTTAGCCATGGGATTTTAAGTTTGATGGTTGGATCTTCTTTAGGACACATTTTTAAACCATGTGATGTGTTAGTTTGAAGATCACATGTCTTTAAACCATGGATCAAGAGATTGATCAAAGTTAGTTGGGAAAAATAGTTTTTGTTTTGGACTAAGTTTAAAAACCAAAAACTCTAAGTGTTGTTTTTTTATTTTTGGTGAGTTTTGTTTGATGATTTAAAGCATGTTTGATCTTAGGATGATGTTATGAATATGTTAGAAGTAAGATATGATTTTTTTTTTGAATTCTTGGAGATGTTTTTATTAAGGTCGAAACTTGTGATTTAAGGTTTACTTTTTGTTAAAACATTTGGGTCTTTTTACAAAAAGTTTGGTGTTGATAATTAGCTTTTCTTAATGGATATATTTTTAAGTGTGTTTTTAAACTTAGGATAGGAAGATCTTTGTTACAAGATTTTGGTTTAATCATGAGTTTTGAAACTTGAAAGAATTGCAACCAAAATCAAGACAAATGGCCTATGTAGGTTTCGGCCATAGTGACTTTTTCATAGTTGTGATTGGTTTTAAATTTTTCTGAGTTGATATTTGAGTTTGGGACAAAATTTACATGAGGAATATAAATTTTGTTAATTTTTGGAATTAGGATGTGAAATCCTTAATTTAGGGGTAAAATGGTCATTTGCCCACATGTAGAGGGTAAAATGTTAATTTTACTCTAAGTTGTTTCTTTTCGCATTTCTAATTGTTAGTAGTTAATTTCTAACTTATAGAATACCCTCTTACAGTTTCTCGTATTTCGCGCTTTATTCTAGTAGAACGCGACGATCGAGGTAAGTTAGCTTTTAACTTACTATCAGGTTAATGTGTATGAGTGATTAGTAATGGAACTAAAGTGTATATATGCATGTTATCATATGTGACATGCCAAGTCATTACATATTTATCTGTTACACAGAATTTATTCTGTCACGAATTATTCATCTATTACACAAGATATTCTATCACGTATTTCTATACATTGCTATGCATTGCAAGTATGTCATGTTAAGTATGCTATCTGTTACATGTATTTTATGTCACGTAATATTCACTGTCACATGTAATGCCATGTTATGGAATATTGTCTGTTACATATATGCCATGTTATGAAATGTTTTCTGTTACATTTATGTCTCAAGTATGTCATGTCTATCATCTTACGTTCACGTCACGTTACACTACGCCAGGACTTCTATCTTTTCGTATTCATGTCATCCCATCTCGAATACAGTTTGTGTATCTCGAGAACAATCTTGTTAAGTTGTTCATGTCAATCATGACCCTAAGCGTTAGGATGGGGTAATATCCTAATGAAACTCCTTTGTTCACGCTGGAGTGTCTAAATAGGTGTGAAATTCCCTGGGTTGACGAAGTACAGTCAACAGGTTGTGAATGGGGCCTAACTAGCTGGTCACCGGAGCGCGCCAGACACTAACGCTGATGGAGCCAAACTTTATTTTATGTGCGTCCACAGCAAGTGTGGCACAAACAATTCATGAGGCCACAACAACTGTGGAGCATGAAGTATGAGGCCACAACAACTGTGGAGCATACACTACGTGAGACACAGCAATTGTGACACGTAGGATACGTGGGGCCACAACAACTGTGGAGTACATATTAACGCACTCACAGCTGGTATAGACACCTGTATTGTGATGCGGTAATCGGCAGGAACACACGGCTCAAGGGGACTTGTGTAGCACCCGTATGGTCACTTTTTAATTAAGTCTACTGAGAAAGATTCCAAGTTCGTGTATTTCACGTTCAAGTCATGTTTCACGTTATGTTATGTTCAAGTTTACATTCATGTCAAGTTTCAAGTTTATGTCACGTCAAGCTAAGTTTCAGTTCCAGCTCATGTTATGTCAGCTCATGCCATGTTACGTCAAGTCATGTTATGCTTATTATTTCATGCCATGTTATGTCAGGTTATGTTATGTTTACTATTGACTTTGATTGTGCAATCATGCATTTATTGTCATGCATGCATCATTAACTTGTGTGAAGTTTTTTGTTAACTTGCTGAGATTTGTAATCAAATCTCACTGTGGTAGTCCCAACTACCATTTCCTCCGAATGGTAGATCTTGTTTCAGGATCTGAAGGAGAACCAGGAAACGACCAACTGGAAACGGTCGACTAAGCGACGGTGTGACTTAGATGTAGTTGCCTTAGGTTACTACTTGTATTTTGTGGAGTTCAATGTCCAGCACTCTTTTGTTCACAACCGATTTGGACTAGTGTTGTGATCTCAGTTGTTTAGTATGTCTTTATGTATGAAGTATGTTGTAAGTATTTGGGATATCATAAGTTTGGTGCATAGTATTGCTTAAAAAAAAATTATCCGCTACGAATATTGCATAATGCTAGATGCATGTTAGGAACATTGCATCTTATATGTCATGAACGGGGGCAGGTAACCTTGTGTTGCATGTCCCGACGCTTCAGATGTCCGTCCGATCCCAAGCGGAATCTGCCGGCGTCACAATAAGAGCTTGGAGTTTTTCGCTTGCGGGCTTCCTATGGTACTACCATGACCTTATGATATGTATGCCCCAACCCTGGGCCGATCGAAGCATCCCTTATTTTTACCACTTTGTCCTTCTTTAGTAGAAAATCAATCGTGGGAAAAGTGCCAAAGTTAAGAGCTGGAGTTTTTCGCTCGCAGGCTTCCTATGGTACTACCATGATCTTATGGTCTATATGACCCATCCCCGAGCCTATCGGAGCACTCATTATTTTAACCACTTTGCCCCTCCTTAGTAGAAAACCAATTGAGGGAAAACTGCCAAAGTTAAGAGTTGAAGTTTTTCGCTCGCGGCCTTCCTATGGTACTATCATGACCTTATGGTCTGTATGCCCCAACCCCGAGCCTAACGGAGCAACCCTTATTTTTACAACTTTGCCCACCCTTATTAGAAAACCAATTGAGGGAAGAGTGCCAAAGTAAGAGATTGGAGTTTTTCGCTAGCAGGCTTCCTATGGTACCACTATGACCTTATGGTATGTATGCCTCAACCCCGGACCGATCGAAGCACCCCTTATTTTTACCACTTTGCCCTTCCTTAGTAGAAAACCAATGCTAAGAGCTTGAGTTTTTTGCTTGCGGGATTCCTATGGTACTACCATGACCTTATGGTATGTATGCCCCAACCCCAAGCCTATCGGAGCACCTCTTATTTTTACCACTTTGCCCCTACTTAGTAGAAAAACAATTGAGGATAAATTGCCAAAGTTAAGAGCTGGAGTTTTTCGCTCGCGGACTTCCTATGGTACTACCACAATCTTATGGTATGTATGCCCGAACCCCGAGCCTATCGGAGCACCCCTTATTTTTACCACTTTGTCCCTCCTTAGTAGAAAACCAGTTGAGGGAAATGTGCCAAAGTTAAGAGGTTGGTGTTTTTCGCTCGTGGGCTTCCTATGGTACTACCATGACCTTATGGTATGTATGCCCCATCATCTAGACGATCAGAGAACCCTTTATTTTTACCACTTTGCCCATCCTTAGTAGAAAACCAATTGAGAGAAAAGTGCCACAGTTAAGAGGTTGGAGTTTTTCGCTCACGGGTTTCCTATGGTACTTCTATGACCTTATGGTATGTATGCCTCAACCCCAAGCCTATCGTAGCACCCCTTATTTTTATCACTTTGCCATTCCTTAGTAAAAAACCAATTGAGGGAAAATTGTCAAAGCTAAGAGCTGGAGTTTTTCGCTCGTAGGCTTCCTATGGTACTACTATGAGCTTATGGTATGTATGCCCCAACCCCGGGCCAATCGGAGCACCCCTTATTTTAACCACTTTGTCCCTCCTTAGTAGAAAACCAATTGAGGAAAAACTGCCAATAAATAGAATATGGCATTGGATTCACACTAGCTCCTAAATCTAGCAAAGCTTGCCCAAACTCGTGATTTCCAATGCTGTATGTAATGGTTGGACAACCAGGATCCTTGTACTTGGGAGGAATCCGCTTCTCAATTAGAGCACTAACTTGCTCTGTCAGGAACACTGTCTTCTTCACATGGTGGTTCCTGTTAACTGTATACAAATCCTTAAGAACTTTTGTATAAGTATGAACTTGTTTAATCACATGCAAAAGATGAATATTGATTTTTACCTGCCTTAAATTCTCTAGGATCTCATTGTTAGGATCCAGAGTTCGCTTGCTTGATTTTAAAGCTTGAGGGAATGGCACCTTAATAGGACTCTTTGTCACCTCAGGTTCCTTAGTCAGCACGGCATCACTACTATCTTGATCATTTTCCACATCCTCTGATTTGTTCGTTGTTGGGATGTGTAATGATTTACCACTTCTTGTCACAATGACATTCATATCTTTCAAATTCTCTTGTGCCATGTGTTGACCATGGGGTGCGGATTGAGCTTGAGAAGGGAACATTTGGACA
Organism: Juglans cinerea; assembly: GCA_961763995.1. Taxonomy (NCBI): domain Eukaryota; kingdom Viridiplantae; phylum Streptophyta; class Magnoliopsida; order Fagales; family Juglandaceae; genus Juglans; species Juglans cinerea. The sequence continues at coordinate 20,903,501 of CAUIVZ010000002.1, read as the reverse complement.
CTTAACTCTTTATCTCCTTATTTTCTTCAACAACCTGCATAATCAAATATTCAAATTTTTTGTTAATCTTACCCTGTGCCTCAATAAAAACATGCAAAGTGTCTTCTAAAGGACTCCTAGAAGATGAAGGTGCATGATATGATCTAGGGGTTTGTGCAGACGTCTGATTTTTAGACTTCTAGCTAAAATTGGGGTGATTGCGCCACCCCGAATTATAGGTATCAGAGTAAGGAGTAAAAGGCTTCTTGTATATACCTAAGGCATTACATTGTTCCTCATACATCCCTCTCATCTCAGCAAGTGTAAGACATTCTTGGGCTAGGTGATCTACCCCGCCACACACAAAACATGGTCCAAAAGACTCTGCATGATTAGCCACGTGTGTTGGCTTTAAGTCCTTAGTCTTTAACACATCTAGCACTACAAGAAAACTAGGCTTTCCCAGCGCTCAAACTCGCCGGAAATGATCATCATAATCGCTGCTGTAGTTCATATCCGGCGATTTATTAATCGCCACAGGATCGCCACAATCCTAAAGCCATTTTCGTTCAATATCGGCGACTTAGAAAAATCGCTGCAATTAATACATTTTTTGGCAATTAATTGTCGCCACTAAGTATATAAAATTGCACCGGAAAAAATGGTTCCAGGTTCCAACATAATCGCCGCGAAAACTTAATAGCAACGAAAGATGCCGTCGCGAATAACCAATTACTCACCGCAAAACTTGTTATTATTGGCAGCGATATCATTTTGTTGCCACAATTGTATCTATTTGCGGCGAATTTTTTGGCCGGAAATGTTTACCTGTTCGCTGCAAAAGTCAAGTCTCATTTGCTGCGAACCTTGTTTTCGTCGAAGTTAGTCTGATTTCAACAGAGGTAAATTCGTCGCAAAAGGCTAATTGGAACGATTTGAAAATGTCGTCGATATAGATATCCGCATGTAAGTTTCGTTGTTGCGGCGCATAAGAGTCGCCGCAATAAGAAGGTTTGCATCGATTAATTAATTCGCCGCTATTTAGTTCATTCATATGCACTTTTCTCAGCGCTTAATATTCGCCGCAAATGCTCTTTTTTAAATTTTTTTTTTCCCCCCGCTTCGCCCAGATACGTTTGTTGGATTTCATTTTCACACTTACAGTTTATGTAATTAACACTATTTTTCTTATTATTTCAAGTCAGTCAAATAATATTACTTAAAACATCAATTTTAATTAATATTGTTTGACTGACCTGAAATAAGAAGCTAAATATATTTTTAACCACATAAACTGCACTTAATGTTGACTTCTAAAATAATATTGTCATATTAAACCCATGCCTTATGATATTAAATAGTTAGAAACAGGAAACATAAAGGAAAATATTGAACTTTCACTATATATGCCTTGAGAACATATAGGAACCTAATTTCCAAATCTTTGAGCACTATTTCCATCTAAGATAATAAATTAATGACATTCAATTCATCCATTCAGGTGGGGAATTCATATTAATGTAGTTATAGGCTATACACTGGGGTGGACCAATCGGAACCCAAAACTTACATTCACATTAATGTAGTTATGGGCTATACACTGGGGTGGACCAATCGAAACCCAAAACTTACGCCTTAACTACTAAATATTGAGAATACATTGTTCAAATATGTCAATTGTGCTGCTTCTTTATCTTTATAAATTATATCTAGTCACTGTAAAGTAGCAAAATGGGACCTGGGCATGAGGGGTGGGCAGAATCATGGCTTACAAGATTGCATCAATGCCCTTATACTTGGCCACAAGCTTTGATATTTCCATCTTAATAAACACCAATCTGACAAGTGGAAATAAAATGCATCAATACACATCATTATAACAATTATATATAAAGGACTAGTTATAAATAACAAAACATTCTATTTGTTTAAACCAACATAATGCAATCTACGAAAGCATGTCACTAAGCAAATGTTGCTTAGTGACATTTGGTGAGGCTTGGTTAAGTTGATTAGAGATGATATTGTACTTTTCAAATATATGGATATTGGTGAATACATGCAATTGGGAATCTGGGAACGAGGACCTTGACTTGCTGGAATATGCTAATTACGTCAAACATAGTTTTCTCTTAGTTAAATCTGCTTGGCTAATGTGGACAAGGCTTGAAATATTTACCCTAACCTTCTACATCGTAAACCTACTAAGACATACCCAGGGTTAATAGAACATCATATCCAAAAATGATTATTGGTTGTTGTCAGTCACACTATGCTGCAAATTGTGTCATATAAGATGATAACACCTCATATTGTGATATTTCAGTATTCTGGTTTGTGCCGGAGTTCAGGTAGTAAAGCAGACCTTCCATATCTGTTCTGATTTCAGGCACCCAAATGTTGCTTGGTTCCAACTTTCTTGTTTTACTAACAACTAAAAAGATAACAAAACAAGTTTCTGCGGCGATTTTATAATCGCTGGGAAAGCCACATTTTCTTGTAGTGGATCATCTTTTTTTAAAAGACAATCATGCTGATCATATGTTCTATATGTCATTCATATATAAAGAATTCTAGCAATAATGAAAAAATTAAACACAAGATTACGTGCACTCCTCCATTTTGTTCTGAAATTGCATGCAAAGGGAAGACATAGAAGAAAGACATGAGAGAAGATGTGAAACAAAATATGAATTGAGACCATGCATAAATTAAAGACATACAAATTAACCAATTATACCTCTAAAATTATCAAACGAAAAAAAAAAACAAAGAAATCCTTAAATCAGCTTGCAGGAGATCACAACGAAACAAATTAACATGATAATGGAATTGAACATGATTTGTGCACAGAGAGACTGTTCAAACATTCACATATATGCAACAGAAACGTAACAGTACTACTACTACAGAAAACTACCAAATTAATTAATATTACAGCCGGCCCCCTAGCTCCCAAAAGTAGAATGTGGATGTTTAAGAGATCATCAGTACTCGATCGATCGGGCCAATTATAACATTATTACGCATCCAAGAGCAGTCAACGCTCGCTCTTTAGCTTTAATAAATTGAGGACAAAAATAGCTCAATTATACAATAAAATAAGAAGAAATTAGCTTAAAAATAAGTATTAATCTTCAACTAGGTGTGTATATATATCTATATAATAGCAATGCATGCACCTTATATAGAAAACAATTCAAGTAGACAAATTTACATGAATAGTCGACAAACTTGCAAGAGATCGATTTCTGTCATAGCTCGTACATATATCGGAAAATTTGCATGATACTGATGATCATGAAAGAGTGGTGATCCTATATAGCTTGTTTAATTCCTAGCTTAGATAGCTATGAATCATGTCCAAGTACTGAGCGATAATTAATGTTGACTTCATTGTATATATAAAAGACAAAAAGGTCATGTAAATAGGCCATCCATATATCTCTATCAATCAAACTCGATCGATATCATATAGTTGCTTCCCATAAGTACTATCGATCACATGATCATATATTTTACTAATTCTTTCCATAAAGACACAGAACTATAAACCAAACTAAACCGACAGACTACAGTATAGCAATATTCGGTGAATTAAAAGCTTCTTAGCCATAAATTCTACAACAAAAAGTTTCTGAAAAGCCCCAAAAAAAACAATATTGGGTGAATTAAAATTATGTAATGCCCACAACTGATTCAGCAGCTCAAACACATGAGGCAGATCATACACAACATTAAACCGCAAAAAAACAGAGGAACGTGCACATCAGTTTCACAGAGGGAAAAAGTTATTGTAGATCTAAAGACGACAACAAATTTGTAATGCAACCTACTTGTGGAGGGGGGAAGATAAATGCAATGGCAGCAAGAGATACCTGGAGCCACTATCGATATATTATTCTTGAAAACCCCGGATATATTCTCCCTTCTATGTCGAAATGGAGGCACGAAATTGAAATTTGTAAGGGGAGCCGCAAACGTAGGACCTAGCTTCCCAAAGAGAGAGAATAGGAGCAGTGGAGAACACTAGGGTAGCCGATTGTGGGATTTGAAGTTCTGTGAAATTGGTGAACCTAGAACGGAAGGGAGAAGGCCAGTGTAGGGAAATGGGACTCGAAAAATGGGCCAAAAGCTCACGATGGGGGAGTTGATGCCATGAGAGAACACTGGAGAGGTCGGAGCTTGCAGGGTTTGTAAATGGAGTCTTTTGGTGCAATGGGTCGGTGGGCAGAAGAGTTCTCGCGCGTCGAAAAACCCACAGATGGGGAGAAAGAAAGTTGGGGGGAAAATCAAAGGCACTTCGTGAGTTTGGCGCCCATGTGCTTCAATTGTGGCGAAAATCACAGTGACGAAAGAAAATTTTCATCTTGCGACGCACAAAGTCGTCACAAGTAACCAATTAGTTCGCCGCAAAAACTCTTATTAATGAAAACACATCGTTTAAGTACAGACGCGAGTTTACTCCATGGCAACGAGTTTGTATTCGACGAGATTGATATTGTTTGCGTCGATATTACTTGCAGCGATTTTATAATCACTGGGAAAGTCCAGTTTTCTTGTAGTGTAGCTCTCTAGTGAGCATCTCAGCCCTAGTGTTTAGGCTATCCTCTTCCCTGAGATGGTAAATTCTACCACCATTTGGGTTTCCTGCAGGTTGTGACCAATTTGTTCTTTCAGTAGCACTAGGTCCAGTCCAAGTATGAGCCTTTTCAGCAAGCTCATTGAGGTATTCTATGGCCTCATCAGGATCTTTCTATAAGAACTCACCATTATACATCATCTCCACAAATTGACGCTCTCTAGATATAAGTCCCTCATAAAAATAGCTCACTAAGCGCCAATTTTCATACCCATGGTGAGGACACATACTCAACAACTCCTTAAATCTCTCCCAAGACTGATACAAAGTCTCACTATCCTTTTGTGCAAAAGTGGAGATTTGACTTTTTAAAGCATTAGTCTTATGTTGGAGAAAGTATTTATTAAAGAAAACCTAAGTCATCTTATTTCATAACCCAATTGATCGTGGTATCAATGAGTATAGCCAACTCTTAACTCTATCCTTCAAAGAGAAATGAAAGAACTTAAGTCTCACAACGTCATCAGTTGTATTTTGACTATGAAAAGTCGCAACTACTTCCTCAAACTCCCTAATGTGCACATATGGATTTTTATTTTCCAAGCCATGAATAGTAGGGAATAACTGTATCATCCCTGTTTTAAAATCCAGTTTGCGAGTATTAGCTGGAAACATGATGCACGATGGTGTCGTTGTGCGTGTAGGGTGGAGGTAATCATGAAGAGTTCTAATGGGTTGATCCTCGTGTTCACTCATTTCTTCGAGATTAGATGGATTGTCAAATAAAGAATTTAAAAAAATTTGATTTTGACTCTACCACAGGCCTACAAGCAAATCTGCCTAAGGCGTTTCTATATCTTTGCATGCAAGGTAAAAGAATAATACTAAAAAAATAAAAATACTATAAAAAAAAAGAAGAAAAAATAATAATAATGCAACAAGCTAAAAGAGGGAACGAAGTTACCGCCTTTACAAACTCCTGAAATAAAAATCTATCTAGCAATTCTTCAACCGTTTCCCCTGCAACAGCTCCAAAATTTGATTACACCCAAAGAATAATATGGTAGTTGTAGCACAACTTTGGGGCGTCGATTCCACAGAGAGACGAATTAAAAGAATTGTAGAAGGAACAAATAAACTAAAGAAAGATATTAAATGATTAATGGATAACAAAGATTAATTTTAAATGCAAATTAAAGTGAAGGAAAGTGATTAACGAAAAAAATACTCAAATTTGACAAATAGTAAAGCGTCGGGAATCTCTTCCATAAATCCGGTATTTTAATTATTCTTAATTTGAATAACTCAATTGGGAACTCAATTCCCAAACAGAAATTCTACATACAACCGTGAAGTGCGTAAACGCCGCGTAATCGCTTTGAAAAATAGTAGGATCCACTATTAAAAAATTAATTTTTTTCATGTGGGTCCCATGTTTTATTTACTTTTTTCAAAACGATTACACGGCGGTTACACAATTCACGGTTGTAAATATATTTTCTCATTCCGAGAAATTCTACATACAACCGTGAAGTGCGTAAACGCCGCGTAATCGCTTTGAAAAATAGTAGGATCCACTATTCAAAAATTAATTTTTTTCATGTGGGTCCCTGTTTTATTTACTTTTTTCAAAACGATTACACGGTGGTTACACAATTCACGGTTGTAAATATATTTTCTCATTCCCAAAATTCTCAATCGGAAGGTATAGATTTGTAAACCAAGATTAAACCAAATGTAACCATTTGAAAAATCATTCACCACTGTTAAAATACGTAAATTATTATCACCATTGAGAAAATCTAACGACGATAATATATTCTGGAAACAATATTGCAGCAAAAAATTAAATCAATATAGATAAATAATTGATCTAAACATAATCAACGAACCAATCCATTCAATAGAAAAAGCATGACTGAATCCATAAACAGAATAAATTTTATGATTATTCGGAGAAGAAAACATCAACAGTGAATTGAGAATGATAAAACAAAAGAGTTTTAGTAATTGAAAATAAAATACATAAATTAAAAATATCATCTAATGTGCAAATTCATCCCTAGCTCTACTTGAGAATTTAGTTATCCATAAATATAATGGACAACAAAAATCTCAAGAGAAATATAGAGCAAACGGCGACCATGGCAATTAATTTCTTCTCTTTTTACTCCTTAGAACTCAGCCGTCTCCCCTTTTATGAACCCCCAATTTCGTGCTAATGAAATGCTTATATAGGGTAGGAAAGAAACCCTAATGTCTTTTATATTCCCGCATACAAAATCGTCTAAATTTAAGACTCAACTTGGCAGCCATGTACGTGCTTTAGGAGTCTGAATTTGGAAATCCTTATTAAAGACAACTTTGTAGCCCTTTAAGATAGCTTTCCAACGCATCAAGAATTGTATCAATCCGATATTTGAACGGAACGTTATAATCAAAATACTAAAGTATGTAAAGGTTGTGTCTTCCAGCGAATTTCAGACAGACTTTTTCTCTTGATCCGAATTACTCTCAAACGCCATCATTATCCTTATTTGAAAAGTCCTACACTCGTTGAAAGTTCTTTAGTTGTTCCAACGTCTTGCCTACTTGAAAGTTCTTTGAATTTGACTGGGTTTGGATTTCCTCTTTTATATACTCTGAAATTAAATATAAAAATATACTCAGGAGTATTCCAAAGTAAATAGAAACTCAATTCAAGGATATACATTAATACCTATGATTACTATTCACATTTTAGCATTTTAGTTAAATAATAGGGTATTTAGAGTACACTTTCTCGTACTCGTCAAGTATTGTATCATCTGTATTCTGAAAGTACTTAATAATTCTCTTTTGAATAAATAAGAATTATATGTGGTTGACTTTCAACCCAACATTTTATTTGAAAGCAAAAACAATGCAAACTTCGAGTAGACATACAAGACAAGAAGAAAACAATAATGCCAACTCAACTTGAGAAATCATGGCAATGGCTCAACCAGGCTCTACTCATTGAAATCCTCCTGAGATAGATTGGGTTAAGATAAATTGGGATGTAGCAGTCAGAGAAAGAGGTCATAGAATTGGAGTTGGGATTGCAGTTAGAGACTCTAAGGGGGATCTATTGGCTTCATGCATGCAACCATTACAATTCTGCTCACAAGTTGATATAGCAGAAGCTAGAGGTTTAATATCATCTGCCAAGTTGTGTAATGAGCTCAGTTTGCAGAAATTAATTTTTGAAGGAGATTCACTTCAGGTTGTAAATGCAGTAAAACAGAATGTTCATAAAAATGGTATGCTTCAATGCCTTGTGAAGGATGTGCATTTGATCTTAGCAGGTATAATTTGGCACATAACATATGTCAAAAGGAATGCAAATCAGGTGGCTCACCAGCTAGCACAAAAAGCATTTTACAAGAGTTGTGAGCTTATTGATATTGATTGTATCAACCCAAATATAAGTGCTCAAGTTATGGCAAGAACAAAGATCAGGATTTTGTGCAAATGTAATAGATGTTGCATAGATTAATGTCAATGTTGTAGGCTCTTTTAATGAAGTGTCTGTTCCTGACCTTAACAATGTAATGACTGGAGGTCATAGTGATGTTTGTTGAATGAAATTTGAAGTTTCAAAAAAAAAAAAAAAAGACAATAATGCATATAGAGACAATTAGACACACCATTGAATTGAGAGAGAGAGAGAGAGAGGGGCAGCAATTTGGGCTTGAAAAGAGAGATAACGTCAATGGGAAACGGGTGTTGGTGCGGGTGTTGGTGGGCTTCAAATGATGTGGAGGAGTCCATTACACGTTTAAGGAAAGATGGCCTCAAGGGCCCTTTAGGACCAAACTTTGACCCAATTTAAGTGGGAACTTGAAACCCTTGGGTTACATTCTCTCTCACTCAGCCTTGTCAGTTGTCTGCTGTATCTCTCTCTCTCTCAGCGCCGCTCTTTACATAGCTCGTTCTTTTATGGCGGCGGCTACCTCTTCAGTCTCTCCGGCTCTTTCTGCGCCTTCATCGTTGTCGTCTTCTAAAACCCTTAAACCCGTCTTTAAAACCTTCAGTGCAGGTTTCGCGACGTCGTTTTCGAAGGGCCTGGGGGCTCTCAGAGCTACAGCCCCTGGTTTTGTCGGTGCGTCTGCTCTCGGTGCCAAAATGGTTTCGATGCCGGCCATAAAGCCCCTGACCTCGCTTGATTTCGAGACCAAGGTCTTTAAGAAGGAGAAGGTCAACCTCGCTGGCCACGACGAGGTACATAGATTTCTCTCTGTCTGTCTTGTTCTCAGGAAATGTATGAGGGAAAGCGTGGGAAAGTTATAGCTAATGTTCGTTTTATTTTCCTGGATGAGTCAGATGTGTAACATTTCTTGGTGATTTGCGTAAATACTCGTGTTGATTTTCTCTCGTTCTTTCTGGGAACCAAAAAATTTCTTGGAATTATTCATTTTCTTAGTATGGTAATCTATTTATATGTGTCAGAAAATTTTCTTGACTTAATAAGATTGTTGGTCCGTTGGATGTATAGATAGAGTATGAGGGATGTAAATTAAAATTATAAAAACTCGATTCGGTTCTACAGCAGAGACATCTATTTATATATGTGGCTGCGAGTGCATGAATGTATATATTCTCTGTTTTAATGGTGAATGATAGTTTTACCTTTATATATACGCAAAACAGAACGGTGAATGATAGTTTAGTGCTATATAATTGTTAATGCAGTATATTGTGAGAGGAGGGAGGGATTTATTCCCTTTGCTGCCGGATGCGTTCAAGGGGATTAAGCAGATTGGTGTTATTGGCTGGGGCTCCCAGGTAAATTAATTGAGCTCAATATTATATCTTGATCATTAGCAATTACGTGAGTAGATTTATGTGACTTGTTATCAATTTTGAGGAGGTATAACTTTTTTTTTTATTATTGGAAAAGAGTGTATCTAATATACATTGAGTGCACTTTTTTGTCCAAGTCGTACTTGCACAAAAAATTAATTTCTACAAGAGATTTGAGTTGTTTGCCTATTCTTATGATCATAAAATCTTATTTCTCGATAAAAGAAAAATTGAGATGTCAGTGAGGTGGGAACTAATAGGCCTTGTCAAACTTCTCTGAGGCATTTTGCTTATAAATGGCCATGGAGGAAATATTTTGCTTATACGTAGTGTGGTATCTTGTTATTTTTTGTGCAAGTTGGTTAGAAGATAATTTGCAGTACTTGATTATCGATCATTACCGGCTACTTCTTTCTCTCTACTAAAGTTACCACATGCTATTGTTGTTTATCGATCATTACTTTTTTTTATAAGCACGAGAGAAATATTATTGATATGAATGAAATAGGCATAACCCGTGTACACACAGGAAGTATACAGAAGAACACCAAACTACATTCTATGAACGATTAACTAAAGACAAGAAATCATGAACATTGTCCCCGTTTAGTACAATAGCAGAAAACCAAAGCAGTAAAGTGTGGAGAAAAAAATTCTTCAGCTTCGCCATTGTGCGTTCCTTATCTTCAAAGCAGTGTGCATTCCTTTCGGACCAAATACACCACATGATACACAACGGGATTATCTTCCACACTGCTGCCACTTGATGACAGCCTTGCATCTTCCTCCAACAACCCAACAAATCCACCACCCTTAAAGGCATAAAGTTACCTATTCTTTATTGACCTATTAGTTACCACGTGCTATTGTTGTTTATCAATCGTTACTGCTATTGTTGTTTATTTTTTTATTATTTTTGCTTAACCTTGTAATTTACTTGCATACCAACGGGAACATGAATTTTGAACTCTTTACTCCACCAGCACCACATGCTTATGAAGCTGGAGGTGCCATTTTGCCCAAAGGCCATTTGATGAGGACATCTCCTATTAATGCTTTATTTATTTTATTAATGTCTTATCTATTTTATTTAGGGTTTGTATTACCCTACTATTTAAAGACATCTTCTATTTTTGTTTTTTTTATTAATGTGTTATTTGTTTCATTTAGGGTTTGTATTGCCCTACTACTTAAGGACTTGTAAGGAACATTGGAAGGTAGTTTTTGAAGAATTGAAAATTGAGCGCTACAGCTGCCTCCTTCCAACCATTTTCTCTTGGCTTCCTTCTTCCTCTCTTATCTTCTGATTTCTCTTCTTTCTCTTGTCTATTCTCATTTCTTTTCTTCTCTATTTCCTATTACTCTGCTTCTATCTCTTGTTCTCACTTCTATCCTACATCACCATTGGCACTTTCTTATGCTTGGATACTTTATTTCCTCCCCGTTAATTCATTACTTTCTCGCCCTTGTTTTCTTGAATGAAATTTTGGACATAGTTTGGACATCTGTTCCCAGAAGGTGTGGATATACTAACCTCTGTTTCTTGTGTTTAGGGACCTGCTCAAGCTCAGAATTTAAGAGATTCTCTTGCCGAAGCGAAATCTGATATCGTGGTCAAGGTGATTATTATTTTTTATATTTTATTGAGTTTATTCGCTCTAGGCTTTTACTGTTTAGTCATCTGTGGTTTATTGCTTCTGACAGATTGGACTTAGGAAGGGTTCCCGTTCCTTTGCTGAAGCTCGCTCAGCTGGTTTCACCGAAGAGGATGGCACTCTAGGTGATATATGGGAAACTGTCTCAGGCAGTGATCTTGTGTTGCTACTGATATCTGACTCTGCACAGGTCAGTTGATTGCACACTGGAATTTTTATTTTTGAATGCCGATTAGAGTTATATTTGTGCTCCCCTTGCGTGTGGTATTAAAGGCTGTTATAGGATTTGGAGTTATATTTTATTTATCGAGTCTTTTCCACAATTTGTCTTAATTCTGTTTCCAAGCTTAGTATTTTTCACTTAATTGGATGCATTTTCATAATTACTTTCAGGCTGATAATTATGAAAAAGTATTCTCCCACATGAAGCCAAACAGTATACTTGGGCTTTCCCATGGTTTTCTTCTTGGCCACCTGCAGTCAATGGGACTTGATTTCCCCAAAGACATCAGTGTGATTGCTGTGTGTCCGAAGGGAATGGGTCCTTCTGTAAGGAGACTTTATGTCCAAGGCAAAGAGATAAATGGTGCGGGGATTAATTCCAGTTTTGGAGTCCACCAGGTACCCACCCTCTCTCTCTCTCTCCCCCGTCTCTCTGTATCTCTCTCCTTCTCATTTGATTATTTTGTGTCTCTGTAGGATGTTGATGGTAGAGCCACAGATGTTGCCCTAGGATGGTCAGTTGCTCTTGGCTCTCCTTTCACATTTGCCACAACACTAGAGCAGGAGTATAAGAGTGACATATTTGGGGAACGTGGTAAGTGTTGCTTCCTACAGTTGTACTTCATTTTTCCTTTAATAATTGCACTTAAATTTTGCTCATGTGCTTTATAGGCATTTTACTTGGTGCTGTTCATGGAATTGTGGAGTCCTTATTTAGAAGGTATACAGAAAATGGAATGAGTGAAGATCTCGCATACAAGAATACCGTTGAGTGCATCACTGGCATAATATCAAAGGCCATCTCAATCAAGGTTGGATTCTAGTGCTGAAATTTCAGAACTCATTCCTTTCCTCCTGCATCCGTGCATATGCATTATGTATGGATATTTTATTGACAATGGTTTACTTGCTCTACATAAAAGGGCATGTTGGCTGTGTATAATTCCTTGTCAGAAGAGGGCAAAAGGGAATTTGAGACTGCATATAGTGCATCATATTATCCCTGCATGGACATCCTGTATGAATGCTATGAAGATGTGGCCAGTGGTAGTGAGATCCGCAGTGTTGTCTTGGCTGGGCGTCGCTTTTATGTATGTTTTCTCATCTATTTTTGGGAAATTGATATGTGATGTCAGTGTGGTACTATCATAGAACTTGGAAGCTGATAACTTTTGTAACTTTATGATTGTCTCAGTTCTTTCAATCCTTAAATTGATTCAGGTAATATTGATTTTATATGAAGTAACCTGGATATTCCTTTATTTTGCAGGAGAAGGATGGTCTACCAGCTTTCCCAATGGGTAAAATTGATCAGACCCGGATGTGGAAGGTTGGTGAACGTGTCCGATCAGCTCGGCCAGCAGGAGACCTTGGCCCATTATATCCTTTCACTGCTGGTGTTTATGTGGCATTAATGATGGCACAGGTATGAGCCTCCTTATTCTAAGGAGATGGTATCATAAACATTTTCAGTAGTTACCTTGCACAATGCTGTAGTTTTGAAGCTTTATATAACATTTTCAGTAATATAGCATTACAAAAGCGATAGGTTTCTCTTGGAGACATTCTCACGGCAATGATGCCTTTGGAGTTGAACCTTCCATTTTAATTTCCTTTTCATTGGCGTTGCCAAACCTGCATTCTATCTAACAAATTTCTTTTCGATATTCTTTTTCAAAAATCCAGATTGAGATATTGAGGAAGAAAGGACACTCATACTCCGAGATCATTAATGAAAGTGTGATTGAGTCGGTTGATTCCTTAAACCCCTTTATGCATGCACGTGGAGTTTCCTTTATGGTTGATAATTGTTCAACAACAGCGCGATTGGGATCAAGAAAATGGGCTCCACGTTTTGATTACATTGTCACTCAACAGGCTTTGGTTGCAGTGGACAATGGTACACCCATAAACCAGGATCTCATCAGCAACTTCCTGTCAGACCCAGTGCATGGAGCCATTGAAGTATGCGCCCAGCTGAGACCGACAGTTGACATTTCAGTGCCCCCAGATGCAGACTTTGTCCGACCAGAATTGCGCCAGTCTAGCAATTAAACGTGGGTGTACCTTGTGACGGCAAAGTATAATCGCTTCTTGAATGGTGTTTTAGGGTGGAGTTGTAAAATTTAGGAGCGCACTGGTTTTTATCATCTAATCTGGTTGGCTTAGTTATTCTATGTTTTATGTAGAGCCGCTATATGTTTATGTTCCTTGACTGTTGAAGGAATGAGACGTGGCACTGCATGTTGTCTTAGTGGTGCGACTAAATTATTCTAGCTATGTTTGTTTTGATTAGTTTCTATGAAACATGGTCGGACTGTTTAGAAATTTTTGCTGTTGGACATGGTTCAAATAATTGCATGGCTGTATTAAATGCTTTTTCTGGGTTTTGCCTCTTCATCGTTTGTTGCACGGGTATTACTGCCTATGTTATTAATGAGAGAAATAGGCATAATCCGAGACATGCTCGAGCAACCTCATGATTGTCTAGAGATTCCATTAACATCCATACACGGTTGCTAAAAAGTCAACCAACTTTTGCCGCAGCACTCAAGCTGACCTCTAGCAAAGAAGTTACATGAAATCCAACATCACGATGAAGTAGTAAGTGATCAACGGACGGTCCACCCTTTTTTGCACATACAATAATAATTCATAAAAATGATTTGGCATTTCCATAGGTGTAACATTCCACTCTCCACGGTTAATAAATACGTCATTTTTCAAAAAAAATCACGAGATCCGGAGTGTTACTATTGATTGTGACTTAAAATTATTCTTTTATTCTAAAGGAAGTGCCAAATACAAATACTAAAATCATAAATGAGAGTGCACGAAAGCATTTATTAAAATTTCTCAAAATCTGTGTCATAAAAATCATAACCTAAAATCTTTGTAAATAATATAGGCCACCGTCACGTCTCCTCTCGTCTTGCAGCTCTACCTTCATAAATATTTTGACCTGAGTGGTTTAAAAACATAAAAACGAACTAAAATGAGTCAATGACTCAGTAATAAACTTATCATAACGTAAACATACTTAACAAAACATTTTCATAAAATATTTCTTGCTAAGAATTAAAATCATAAAGATCATACTGATGCTTATGCTATGCATAACTAATTTAACTGAATTAATTGACTAGCTTGATTTATCTAATTTATCTGACTCACCAACACACTTAACCCTGTGTGTGAGGTTGTGCATCGGCCTCACATCTTGAGGTTGCAAGGGGAGCCGCTAATAGTTATTAAGCCTAATTAAAACTCCTAATCAATCTCAATAATTTATCGTTCGTTGGTTTATCCAATATGGCCTATTAAATATAATTTAGGCCCAATAAAAAGTATCATTACTCCAACCTTAGAATTATTAGGCTGAATTGTTGCATTAGGTTTTAAGTATGGCTTTTTCTGATGAAACGAAAGTTGGAGTCATGTCACAAAATAAAAAATTTCAATTCTTTCGTCGGAAAGAAACAGTCATGAAATTGGGATTAAGTGAAACACAATTGATTAGGGATAGAGTCGTGCAAACAACTATTTCCTCCATATTTTTTACCTTAACTTCGTGAAACAATATATTATTGTAAAATCACAGAATAATTGAAACCTTAAATAAAAGCGTTGTGTACAGATTAGATGGATTGCCTAGTTTCTTTTGAGAAGAAAACTTTGTTTTTCATATGATTCATAAGGGTGTAACCGATCCGATCTGGTCCGGTTTCGAACAAAATTTACGACCGAACCAGTATGTACCGGTTTTGTATTTTTTAAAACCGATTACGAACCGGTTACCCCCGTAAACCAGTACATCTGGTTTGGTCTGATTTCCAGTTTTAATAAAATGCAAATTTGTAAAAAAAAATATGTTTACAAAAAGAAACTACTTTAAAAAAATCTGTTTTATACTTTTATTCCAAAATTGTTGCTATTAATAAAAAAAAAAAAAAAAAAAAAAAACCGCCCTAACACCTCTTGACATGTTTTTAATAAGGAAACCTTCTTTTTAAACAATCAACTAATAGTATTTGACTATTAGTATCGGGCCATAAAATATAAATTATAATATTAGTATTACTAATTTACTAATGTATTATGTACTTATCAAAAAGAATATATTGAGAATTTATTAGACCATAAAAATTTGGTAATAAAATTTGAGTGATTTTCTTCCTTTTTCGGTAAATAATATTTTAGTGATCTTATTTACAACTTTGGTATATAAATTCAAGTCTTTTGATATTTAGGATATTTTTTTCAATTGATGTGATTTATCAATTTCAGTTTAAAGTTTTACAATTTCAGTTTATTTTTAAATTAATTTATATTATTATATATTATATATAATATTAAAAAAATAATTTAAAATATATATTATATAGGACTATGCGGGCATAAAAAGCCTAGAACCGGAACTGGACCAGTTGTGGCAGATTTTACCATTACGGAAACAGGTTTCGGAACTGACCGGTCCAAAACTTGACCGATTTGACCAGTTCGGGCCAGTCCTGTAATACCCCGCTCCTCCTTCCTACGTACGGTCCTTCCTTCTTACATACGCTTATTTCTTTCTGACATAAGATTTCCTTCCTTCTTACGTAAGCAAGTGTTGAGGACGGAAATTATGTAAACCGTCCGCCCCTTCTCTCTAGCGACTGCGAGACTTGTCAGGCGTGCCGAACCCCGATGGCGTGTCTTCAAAGATATCGTGCGACTTCTAGGGCACACCCAGTGTTTTAAATGTGTTGGAAATATTTATAAAGAGTATTTTCAGTGTTGTTGAACTAATCTTGATTTTAAATACGACAATTATAATATTCTTGAAGAGCTCCAAAAATATTATAATTGCCAGAAATCATTTTAATATCATTATTAAAATGATTTCAACTATTTAAGATATTATGAGATTTAAATTATGTTGAAAGTTTTTATTAATTAAAAGGTTTTATTCTCTTTAATATGTTAAGTGAGACATCATCATTTTATTAATGATGAAGAAATATTATTTTATAAACTAAAGTTAGTTTAAAATAATATTCTACCTTAATTCCTTTAAGCGCTTTTAATTAAGTTAATAGTTAATGCATTTTGAATCAGTGTTTGAGATCCATTGTTAGATCATTACGTGGATCCCCGGACGAAGGGACTGGGTTAAATACCCAGACCCCCTCACTTTTCCCTCAGCTCTCTCTCTCCTCCCTCTCCCCAGCATACACAATACGAGGCTTCCCTCTCGCCCGAATTGCTCCATGCCTCAGCCCGGCGCCGTTGTGCGTCGCCAGCCCTCACTGCCAGCACCACCAGCTCCACCTCACGCCGGCGAGCCTCCCTAGCCTAGCCCCTCTCTCTCACGCTCTCCCTTTCTCCCTTTCAGAAGTGCACAGCCCGATCGGGCTTAGTGCTTACTGCGCCGCCGTGCGCCGTCCTCCGGCGCCACCATTGCTACAGCAGCTTCCTCTTCCACCGGTCATCACCCTCTAGCAAGCTCAGCCCCTCCCATGCAGTCACCTTCCCTGTCGCACGCACAAGAGACCCACGCACTGCTTCGCCGTTCGCGACCTCTAGCACCACCGCACGCGGCACCCACGGCCGCCAAGCACTGCCATGGACCTCCCCTTCCCTCCCCTTCCTCCTCCACGTGACCCATGGCCAGAAGCCCCTCCTCCAAGCATGGGCTTCCTCTCCTCACACGCATGGGTTGCACACCCTCCACCACCGTGCACCGCCACCCACGGCAGATGACCACCACCTCCAGCCTCCTTAGGCCACCACCGAGCTATCCCAACCACCCATAGCTCGGATCTACCACCCATGGACGCACACTCTCTCTCACTCTCCCACGGCTTCTCCTCCACCGTACAACCAAATCCGCCGCCGTGAGCCATCATGGCGCCACCCCAGTGCCACCATGAGCTCCACCAGCAACCCTTTAGTCCAACCCTAGGTCCAAACCACCACTTTGAGTGGTGGATAGTCACTGCACGCGATGGACAGCCACTGCGCGTGGTTGACCATCACTGTACATGGCTAGATCCGCCATGTTAAGCTCCTTGCCACCATCACAAGGCCACCACGAGCCCTTCCAAGACCACACCTAGCTATCAAAACGCCTAAACAGTCATCGTACGCGGTTTAGCCACCATGTACGACCCTTCCGACGTCTTCGATCGCGACGATCAACGAGCAACGCACGCGTTATCCCATCGATGGTATAACTCTCTATCCCTCGTATTTATGTTAGATATTGATTAGTTGACTAGGTTGTAGACTGTGCTATTGGTTTTATGGAGTTGTGGTATTGTGATGTGGTGCTATGTAACGAAGTGTTGGGCACTCTGTGTAATGAAGTGTTGGGCTTGTCTGTGTTGTATGGAGGTGTATTGTGCCGTGTAGTGTGCTGTGAAGTGTTCGGCGTAATTGGGAAGTGTGTTGTGTAGTGTTGAGGACTGTGTTGTAATGGTGGCGTGGTGTAGGTGGAATGGGAAGAGTACACGATGTGTGTACTCTGTGTGTGGCGTAGTGTGAGATAAAGAGAGTATATGTAAAATATACCCTCCTGCCATATTGTGGAACGGTATGAGTACATGTAGAGTGTACTCTGTGGTGTAGTGCATGTAAAAGGAGTACACGTGGAGTGTACTCCATGTGGTGGATTGAAGCACCATATGGCGTGTACGCCATAGTGGTGATGTGGCGTATGTAAAGGGAGTACACGTGGAGTGTACTCCAAGTGGCGGAGTGATGCACCATATGGTGATATGCCATAATGGTGATGTGTATGAAGGGAGTACATGTGGAATGTACTCCGTATGGCGGATTGATGCACCATATGGCGTGTATGCCATAATGGTAATGTGGTGTGGTGTATATGGAACAGGAAGAGTACACACTGAGTGTACTCTGTGTGACGTGATGAGTATGAAGGGAGTACATGTGGAATGTACTCCGTATGATGGTGGGATGCACCATATGGCGGATATGCCATAATGGTGATGTGGCGTGATGTGTATGAAGGGAGTACATGTGGAATGTACTCCGTATGGCGGATTGATGTACCATATGGCTGTACCATAATGGTGATGTGGTATATGTGGAATGGGACGAGTACACGTTGAGTGTACTGTAACAGCTCGCTAGAAATTCATTGGTGGAATTTCTATTGACTTTAAGAATCTCGTGAAAACCCCTTAAGTTTTTACGAATCGACTAATCGCATAAGTTTTATTCTGTCAACATAGTCAGTGTTATCACTCACTATGGTGCTAGAAATATGAGTTTTATTTATTTGAGATAGTTAGAAGTGTCAGAATGCGTTATGGTCTACGCCATTAGACTCAGTTGATTATTTAGGATTTTATGGTGCAATAAGTTTATTTTCATATTTTCGGACGAAACGCCTGTTTGAAACTATGAAATTATTTTTAGGGGTATTTCGAGGTTGAATTTCGGTAAAATATTTTCACTGTAGGTTACTATGAATATTTAGGAATTTTTAGTGCTAAGTTTATGATTCACTTTTTTGGAGTGAATAGTAACCTCGGTAAGCGCACCAATTGCAGTGTTTCAAAATCATAGTGTGGAATGTCCAATTTAGATTAGAGAAGTTTTAGTTGGACACTTGGAAAGATCTTAGCCACACTTAGTGAATAATATTAGACATTTGGCACCATGAGGAGCGTTTGATGGATTTGAAAGAATCAAGGTGTGAAATCATGCCACTTAAGCAAAACTTTGTCTCATCTGCTCAACCAAATTGTGCAAGACCAAAGAGGGTCTCAATCCTAGTGAAAACCCTAAATGGTGGGAATCCAATTGAAAGCCCAAAAGCATGGTTGAAATCGGAACCCTAAACGGTTTCCCCAAAACCATAAAGTTGGCCTCTAAACCCTTTCTAATCCGTTTTCTAGCATTGTGTTTAATCACTTGATTAAATCACTTCCACATGCTATTAATCCTTCAAATTTTTGTTAGAACATCATTATCTAACCTTGTTAACCTTGAAAAAATTGATTGGGCCAAGTGATATTGGATTTGGGCTTGATAGCAAGCCAAACCCTCTTTAAACCCCAAAATTTAGGCCCATTCGGTTTAGGCCCATTAAGGCCCACGAAATTGGTCACCATAGGATTGCTTCATGGCTAAGTTTTGTACCCCCACTTGGCTGGCCAGATCTTTACAAGAAGGGCCTAGAAGTTTCTTGAAGTACAAAGCTAAAAGGTCACCTCACTCTTTCACTCTTACACTCCAACTTGAGAAAAGATCTTGGACTGATTTTGATGAGAAGACAAGGCCAACACTCGACCTTTCCTTCAGTCCTATCACTTTCCATAACTTGTGTAGGAGGCTCTCCAGTCCACTTCCCACGAAAAGCAACTCTCCTTTACACTTTTCCTCCATAGAACACAAAAGACACTTTCGGACAGGTTTTCTTACCTCTTTTGAACGCCTGTTTCGAAGCTTTTGTAAGTGTTTTCTCGCAAAGTTTCCTTCATTAAAGTTGTTTCTTTTGGAGTCTAGTTAACATGGATATCTTACTCGTTCCATTTGAAGATCATTTGATTGGTAAAATGCTGTTTATACCCCAGAAAGGTCATTCTGGGCGATAAACTGGAGAGTGTGTTATATTTTAGAGTTTTTGACCAAGCTAATGAATATATCTTGGCCCGAAATTTTTATGGAGTACTGTTAACATGTGTATATGATTATTGTGGAGGATTTGTTGCATGATTAAAAGTTTTGGTGAAATATTTTCTGAGGTCTAGAAACTTAGAAACTGGAAAAGGAAAAACAGTTTCTGTTTTGAGAAAGTTTAAATCTTTTATGGTCTAATCTTATTCCAATGGATTTGATATTTTTATTGGAAGATCCTAAGCCTCTTATATACATGTTAGAATGTTATTTTGAAGATATTTGATGTTAGTTTCGAAGATAAGAAATTTTATCCAAGGAGATATTCTATTAGGCCAAAGTGATGATGTTCTTGGCTAGATTTATTTTTGGTTGATGTTTAGCCATGTGATCTTGAGTTTGATGCTTGGATCTGTTTTAGGACACCTTTTTAAACCATGTGATGTTTTGGTTTGAAGATCACATCTTTAAATTTTAAATTGATGTGTTTAGCCTTTGTAAGTTTCGGCCCTATAGAGTTTTAATGGTTGTGTTTAGTTTTAAATTTTTCTGAATTGATATTTGAGTTTAGGACAAACTTTACATAAGGTATGTAAATTTTGATGATTTTTGGAGTTAGGATGCAAAATCCTTAAGTTAGGGGTAAAATGGTCATTTTCCCACATGTAGAGGGTAAAATGGTAATTTTACTCTAAGTTGATATTTTTTTCCATATTCCTAATTGTTAGTGATTAAGTTTTAATTTTTAGAAATCACTACTTTCAGTTTCTCGTGATCGCACTTGAGTTTTGTCTCGAAGCGACCGAGGTAAGTTAGCTTTTAACTTACTATTAATTTAATGTGTATGTATGATAAGTAAGGGAACTAAAGTGTATGTATGCATGTTATCATATGTGCCATGTCAAGTCATTACATATTTATCTGTTACACAGAATTTATTCTATCATGAATTATTCATCTATTACACAAGATATTCTGTTATGTATTGCTATACATTGCAAGTATGTCATGTTAAGTTAAGTTTGCCATATGTTACATGTATTTCATGTCACGTAATATTCACTGTCACATGTTACGCCATGTTAAGAAATGTTGTCTGTTACATTTATGTCTCAAAGTATGTCACGTCTGTCATCTTACGTTCATGTCACGTTATACTACGTTAGGACTTCTGTCTTTTATGTCACGTTCTTGTTACGTCACGTTACGAAATGACATGTATGTCAGTTAAGTTATTCATGTCAATCACGACTCTAAGCGTTAGGATGGAGTAATATCCTAGTGGAACTCCTTTGTTCACGCTGGAGTGTCTAAATAGGTGTGAATTTCCCTGGGTTGACGAAGTACAGTCAATAGGTTGCGAATGGGGCCTAATTAGCTAGTCACCGGAGCGCGCCAGGCACTAACGCCGATGGTGCCATACATTATGTTACGTGTGTCCACAGCAAATGTGGCACAAACAAATAAGTCATGGGGCCACAACAACTGTGGAGCATACACTATGTGAGACACAGCAATTGTGACACGTAGAATACGTGGGGCCACAACAACTGTGGAGAACGTATTAACGCACTCACAGCTGGTATAGACACCTGTGTTGTGATGCGGTAATCGGCAGGGACACACGGCTCAAGGGGACCCGTGTAGCACCCATATGGTCACTTTAATGATTAAGTCTATTGAATAAGATTCCAAGTTCAAGTCATGTTTCATGTTATGTTATGTTCAAGTTTATGTTCACGCAATCATGGTAATCCCATGAGACAAGAATATGTTTCAAGTTCATGTTATGTTATGTTCACGTTCACATTATGTTCCAAGTTCACATTTATGTTATGTCATGCTCAGGTTTATGTTATGTTCATGTTCATGTTCAAATTATGTATGTTCACGTTCATGCTATGTTTCAAGTCCATGTTATGTTTTAAGGTCATGCTCATGCTATGTTTTAAGTCCATGTTATGTTTTAAGTTTATGTACATGTCATGTCACATCAAGTTAAGTTTAAGTTCCAGTTCAAGTTATGTCAACTCATGCCATGTTATGTTAAGTTACGTTATGCTTATTATTTCATGCCATGTTATGCCAGGATATGTTATGTTTTCTATTGATTTGATTATGCATTCATGCTTTTACTGCCACGCATGCATCATTAACCTGTGTGGAAGTTTCCTGTTAACTTGCTGAGATTTGTAATCAAATCTCATTGTGGTAGTCCCAACTACCATTCCCCCCGAATGGTAGATCTTATTACAGGATCTGAAGGAGAATCGAGAATCGACCAACTGGAAACGGTCGACTAAGCGACGATGCGACGTAGGTGTTAGTACAGTAGTTACCTCAAATTACTACTTGTATTTGTGGAGTTCAATCTCAAGCACTCTTTTGATCACAATCATTTTGGACTAGTGTTGTGATATCAGTTTTTAAGTATGTCATTATGTATGAAGTATGTTTTAAGTATTTGGGATATTTCAGTTTGGTGCATAGTATTGCTAAAGAAAAAATTATCCGCTGCGAATATTGCATAATGCTAGATGCATGTTAGGAATATTGCATCTTATATGTCATGAACGGGGGCAGGTAACCTTGTGTTGCATGTCTCGACGCTTCAAATCTCCGTCCAATCCCAAGCGGAATTTGGGGGCGTCACATGTACTCTGTGTGACGTAGTGTGTATGAAATGAGTACACGTGGGGTGTACTCCATGTGGTGGATTGATGCACCATATGGCGTGTACGCCATAATGGTGATGTGGCGTATGTAAAGGGAGTACACGTGGAGTGTACTCCAAGTGGCGGAGTGATGCACCATATGGTTGTATGCCATAATGGTGATGTGGTGTGGTTGAAGGGAGTACATATGGAATGTACTCCATGTGGCGGAGTGATGCACCATATGGCGTGTATGCCATAATGGTGATGTGGCGTGACGTGTATGAAGGAAGTACATATGGAATGTACTCCGTATGGCGGATTGATGTACCATATTGCTTTATGCCATAATGGTGATGTGGTGTATGTGGAATGGGACGAGTACACGTTGAGTGTACTCTGTGTGGCGTAGTGTGTATGAAGGGAGTACATGTGGAATGTACTCCATATGGTGGATTGATGCATCATTATGGTTGTATGCCATAATGATGATGTGGCATAACGTATATGAAGGGAGTACACGAGAAGTGTACTCTATGTAGTGGAACGATGCACCATGTGGCGGATATGCCATAATGGTGATGTAGCGTGATGTGTATGAAGGGAGTACATGTGGAATGTACTCCGTATGGCGGATTGATGTACCATATGGCTGTATGCCATAATGGTGATGTGGTGTATGTGGAATGGGACGAGTACACGTTGAGTGTACTCTGTGTGGTGAAGTGATGTACTATATGGCGGGTACGCCGTATTGATGATGTGGCGTAGCATGTGAGAAGAGAGTACGCATGAGATGTACTCCATGAGGTGCAGCGATATGTCGTGTAGCGTGTCGCAGTGATAAGGATGGTTGTGTGATTTATGGTCGTGGAACGTGATGAGTAGAGTTGGGAACTGTGGAACAGTGTCCCAGAGTAATTAAGGTGAAGCCTGTAGTCTAAGGTGACAAGTGTCACCATGTTGGACTTACGGCTAGGAATAAGGATGAAGTAGCATAATAAGTATAAGAGTATGCAGCAGAAGCATGAGTGGGCAACGTCACCTCGTGACGTGGTTACTGACAGTCGTGCTTGCCATGTGGTGAAGATATAGGGTACGAATGGCGTAATGGGAATGTGACAAGATGTCACGATGTGTCGGGAATACGTAAGGAATCGTACTCATGATGAGTTAGGAATTTATGTACCAGAATGTTGGGTAACGCGACAAGGTGACGGTGTAGCTTGGGAATAGTCTCGAGCTGTATGACATGACATAAGACATGGTTATGAATGGAGTCTTGTCGTGTTAAGTGTTGGGATGAACTGTCAAAGGGACAGGTAGCATGAGGAGTCATGCTAGACGGGTTAAGAGAAGGTTGGTATCGGAGTATGGCCCTTGTCCCTCCAAGCAGGTGATCAACGTGTTATATATGTTGATCTTAGGTGATAAGGGGTAAAGTACATGTGTGTCATGGTGAGACACATGTGTCAGACGGATTCACCATGTATAATGGGTAATCTATCCTGAGTATAGTTACACGGTGCTTAAGTCTCAGAGTTGGCTTAGAACCGTGTAGTTTGTATGGATGAGAATGAGGGTTAGTATGGGCTCAGATGCATGAAGAAAGTGATGAGTGTACTGTCTAAGGAAGGGATGCGTGACTTAGTTGGTCTAAGTCATGCGTCGAAATGTGGTTAATGAGAAGAATGAAACAGAGGCCTTAGTGTCTTAATCCTAAGGTGAATCATGGATTCACTTTAGTGGAAGAGCACTCGAAGCAAGGCCTGAGTTGGAAGATGGGGTGACCGTAATGGATCCCCGAAGGTTTTAACTTAGTAAGGAACACGTAAGAACACGGGATAGAAGGAGAGTGTTCCAAGTGAAGTTTAGCATATGCTTTCTGAGTTTAAATTGCTTATGTACTAGATAGAGAATGACGTTAAGGGTATGTGTATGCATGTAGGTTGCCATCTGACAAGCACATGAATGGACTGCATGATATGCAAGTAGCATGGAGTCCAGGTAAGCGTTACATTCATACTCTTCTTGAGTTTTCCAAGATACAAGAAACGCTTTTCCTCTAAGATGCTTTAAGAAAAGATTAAAGACGTTTTAAGAAAGAAGACGATAAGTGTTCAAACATATAAGTATGTACGACCCCTCCGTGACAGCTCCTTTTTACGCACCCAGAGTATTAATTGTACGCATGTGAATAGATGACTATACGTTGTATCTATTGTGTATATTTTCTAAGAAAATAAACGAACTGACGTAAATGCACGGAAGACATGGAAACAGACGCTCTCATGGACGCCACGAGGTGATGCTCGTGGGCACCACGAGGGACGACGTTTAAAGGTGATGCCTGTGGATGCCATAAAGGCCAACGTTTTAAATGTTTTACGATGCCATGAACGGATGTTTTTATGAATGCCACGAAAAGACTAAGTTTATACACATGCTCATGAAAAGATGTTTTCTCACGAAAAAAGAAAGTTTTCTCATGAAAGGACATATTAAATGGAAGATAAGAAAAGAATGAAACCTCCAGCTCTTTAGAGCTGGCATGAATGAAAGAATGAATGAAAGGACTGAAATGAAAGCATGAAATGTATGAAAATACGTAACGGCCACATGAATGAATGATACGGGGTACCCAATGAATGAATGGGCAGATTGCAATGCCGGACAGTAGTGCTGGTAGTGCACCCAGTACTGCACCCAATCGGAATGGGATTCCAACCCACGGCCATGGGCGAATCCATTGGTCATAGGGCCGCTAACACTAACACACGGGGCATAACAGTGTGTACCAGCCTATGAAAGTGATAAGAAGAAATGTATGTATGCATGAATGTATGTACGCACGAGAGCACGGACTCTTGAAGAAATGAAGGCACTGACGGGAGAAACGTTTTACGAAAAGAAAGCCCATGTTTAAAAACTAAACCCCATCCAGTGACGTTTTCAAAGGAACGCACGCACGACACGTATGCATGCACGTAATAGTATATACATAATGATGAATGCATGAATGAAAACCTATGTTGTTATATTTTAACTGTATGAAGTAATGCTTACGAGTCTTAGACTCATTTTAGTTTTTATGTATGCCCCTCCCCCCATAGGAACTGAACGGTCAGGAGGGACACGACCCATGGGGAAGAGCACGGAAGTCTAGGCACAAGTTTTAAAAAGTACGAGAGACCCTTTTATTATTAAAATTAATGTTTTCCGCTATAAACCTCTTTTATTACCAAAGTACATTTTATTTTATAAACGTAGAGTCTTGCACCCTAGGTATGCAAGTGAAAATTTTTAAAGGGAACAGTAATTCCCATCGTCCTTTCTAAAAATATTTTATAAAAAGTCCCACCACAAGGACGGGCGTTATAGGTCCGGTCTAGTTTTTCGATTTCCCGATTTTTTTTTTACACCCTTACATGTGAACCATATGGAAGTTCTATTTGTAGATAGTGAATAGTTCTATTTATTAATTTATAAATTTTATATCTTGATTAATATTTAGGAGTACTTACTACAATCTTTTTAGAGTATCCCTTTTTTTCTTTTTCTCATTTTACCAACAAGATTTAAGTATAAACTGAAAAAAAAAAGATACAAAAGAAGAATGTGGGGAGCCCCAAAAAAAGGTTCAAAGATGATAAAAATCCTTCTCTTCCTCTTCCCTTAATACTCTCCTGACCTCTCTAATAGAATTACCCCCACGACTTGCATAACAGAATAAAGAAAAAACTAACTTGATAGTAAAAGACAGAAACATAAGCTCACAGTAGCTAAACGTTGCATTTTATTTGACTAAAACGCAACATACTATTACATGCCCTACACCTAACTCCAAGGTAAAATGCAACGTATCAATTAACGCCCCAAAACGCAGCATCCCTTACAACTCAAAACGACAACATTTAAAATTCTTCACTTCCAACTAAACAGCTTCGATGACTTCTTCTTCCTCATATCTTTATTTCTTCTCTTCTTTCCGTTCTCTATCTTCTAGGATTTCTGATAGCATCTCGCTCCTTTATAGCACCTTGCTCACAAGGTGTGGGTAAAGTTGTTGGAGATTCCATAGAGTCCACTAACTATTGTCTTCAATTGTGGCCCCCGACCATTTGACAAAAACTTCTGTCACGGCGCGATCCTCATGTAGTTTTCATACGGCACAGTCCACAATGGCCTCTAGCTCAGGTTGTATCTCCCCGTGTGAATCGACAGGTGGAAGCGTGGTTATGGGCTGGATCTGAGCACCGATTTTCTTCATCAAGCAAACACGTGTAAGGTGATGTAACAACCCACAAGAAATTCAATGGTAGAATTTCTTTAGGCTTTAGGAATCTCGTAAAAACTCCATAAGTTTTCACAAATTGATCAATCGCATAGGTTTTAGTTTGTCAGCATAGTCAGTATTGCCATTCACTACGGTGCCCGAAGCGCGATTTTATTTATTTGAAATAGTTAGAAGTGTCAGAATGTCATATGGTCTGCGCCATTAGACTTAGTTGGTTATTTAGGATTTGATGGTACAATAATCTCATTTTTAGTTTTCAGACGAAATGCTTGTTTGAAAACGTGTTTTATTTATTTCGAGGCACTTCGGGTTGAATTTCGATAAACGAATTGCATAGTTAGTTTAGTATGCATGTTTAGGGTTTTCAGTGCCAAGTTTATTTTTTACTTTATTGAAGTGAATAGTAACTTCAATAGTAGCATCTACTGTAGTATTTTCAAAATCACTGTGTGGAATATCCAAATTAGGTTATAGAAGTTTTATTTAGACACTTGACAAGATCTTAACCACACTTGGTGAATAGTAGTGAATATTTGGCACCAAAAGGAACCATGAGATAAGGGTGGGCAGTTGGGCCTCGTGCGTGCTGCCCCTTGTGGCGGGGCTCATCACCCCGTCAGCCAGATGCAGGGGGCGGGATGAGGTTCATCCCTGCCCCGCGCCCGCCTTTTATAATATATCAATATATATATATATATAAATAATTGTCTATTACAAATTGTATATATATAAATATATATTACAATTTGTTAGACTTGTTCACAAGATTGTACATGGTCAAGGCAATACAACAGTCTTACTTGAGCAATGTGTGACTCACTTTTGAGTCCCACATTGCTCAAGTAAGACTCTTGGCCTTTTATATAAAGGTTGGCCTAGGTGGCTGATAAGTGCGCAAAAGTGCACTTTAGATACCCTATTATTGGATTAAAATGCTAAAATGTGAATAGAAATAATGAGATATAATTTATATTATTGAATTTAATATCTATTCACACTGAGATATATTTGAGCAGATTTTATAATATTTTAAATCTCAAATATTGCAGGGATAATTCCCAATTGTATCGAGCAATACTTTTCAACCAAGCAGGATTTTCAACTGAGAAGACTTTTCAACCATTAGAAGACTTTTCAAGGAGTAGGACTCTTCAATGTTGGGAGAATTTTCAAATATCACGAGATTTAAGGGGACCGGTTGGTAGGGAGATATACATACACCTTTTTGAAATATAGCGATATTGTAAGGAAGGGTTGGTAGGTGGACAGAGGGAAGCAGGACTTTGGAACCGACTAGAACTTTTCAATGGGAGGATAACTTTTCAATTGGAGGATATTAGGCGTAAGAAAAGTTGGTGGTTAGGGGGGACTCTTCAACCATTTTGGCGGCACGTACGCAAGGAGTTTTCAGATGATTATGGGTTATTGTTTTGGCTATTCTTTTTGGAGAGTTTTTGTTGTTCTTGCTCAAATGGACAACTAAATTCCTAAGTAGGGCTAGGGATGAACTTGCACAATAGATGATATTTTTAATTTATGTATTTGATTTTCAATTACTAAAACTCTTTTGTTTTATCCTTTTCAATTCATTGTTGATGTTTTCTTCTCCAAATAATCATAGAATTTATTTTGTTTATGGACTCAGTCATGTTTTTTCGATTGAATGGATTAGTTATTTGATTAAGTTTGGATCAATTATTTATCTATATTGATTTAATACTTTGCTGTAATATCACTCCCTAAGTATATTGTAACGCCCCGGTCCCGCAGGGATCGAAGAGTTACTCCCTATAACTTAAATCTCACAATTCATCAATATATTTATAAACTCCAAAATATAACGTCATCAGAATACTACAAAGTCTCTTAATAAAATCTGCCGCTACTCAGAATTCTTCTATGAGTAATCCACTATGCTTAAATAATCATCTCACCGATGCTCCATAATCCTGATCCTTAGCTGGACTATTCAAAAATCATCTAAAAAATAATTGGAGATAATGGGTGAGTTATCAACAACTCAGTAAGCAGATGACATATACTAGTGTATAAACATGAGCATTTTCACAGAGTTCAGAATGCAGAAACAAAACATTTCAGTATCAATATGCAAATCTAAAAAAAAAATACATTTTATCAGAAAATCAGAGCGACTTTTCAAACATTTCATATTCAGAAACCAACTTTTCATATTCAAAGACTCCTTTAGCACAACATGACTGAACATCTTCATCTTATCATATCATATCAGAACATCATATCAGAACAGAGACCATGTTTAACCCCCGTGGTAGGGTTGTGCATCCTGCGGAAAGCCAAGCAGAACATAAATCACCACGTTACCAAAGCGATTGCACTGAGAACAGAAAACCACTATTATATCCCGTGATGGGCCAGAGGTCACTATTATCTCCCGTGACAGGGCCAGAGGTCACTATTATATCCCGTGATAGGGCCAGAGGTCACTATTGTATCCCGTGACAGGGCCAGAGGTCACTATTATATCTCGTGACAGGGTCAGAGGTCACTATTATATCCCGTGACAGGGCCACATATCAGAGCAAAACAGAATCAGAATCACCATATCAGAGTCAGAATCAGAGTCAGAACAGAATCAGAAAGTCATGCCAAAGGTTTTTCAGATGCCACATAATATCAAAACAAAGTACTGATATTCAGATCATTTCACATTTTCCAAAACAGATTCAGAACATTTTCACGTCACATGCGAAATTTATCAAATTTTCATATTCACTCATTTGTCTCAGTTCAATAACAGAATGTAAAAAATAAGCTCATGTCTACACCAGTCATGACAGAAAATACTTTCTTCTTAAACAGAATCTCATGAGTAATGCAGAACAATTAACTGAGGCAGTTCAAATTTCTTTTCAACATCAAATATGTATATTTTCCAAAAATAACCTCAGCTCATTTTATTTTAATGCAAAGTCTAGCATAAGAACCCCGCTTACCTGAACTTCTTAGCTTTTCAGAATTTTCCTCAAAAATACCTAACAAATATTAATCCTCACCTATAAAAATAATCATGTAACTTCTATAAATTTCCAACCAACCAAGTATTTCGATATTTAAACATTAAAATGCTAAAAGAACCTACTTTAAGAACCTCAAAACCTAAAATTCTCATAATACCTAAAATACCAACATTTTCTAAGACCATCAATATCCACTTAAACGAATTCGTACTGAAGAAGAAAATTTATCAAATAAGTATTATGATAATTATAGAACTCAATAAAAACTAATATTCAAAATATCTAAAATACCAACAATATTTTATAAATAAAAAGAATACATTGGTTGCTAAAGTTTTCCTAAAATAATTCATGAAAAACTCACCTCTTAAGAAAAATAGATTTACTTAATAACATGATAAAATACTTAAATGATTTTCTGTAATCATAATAAAAAACGTTTATTAACACATGATACAAATTTTAAAACACTTGGCATAAGTTGCAGTTCAAAGGGTAAAAGAGTAATTAACTAAAATTAGCTTAGAAGCATGAAACTTACGTAAAAACTAATTTCTTTAAATAACACAGCAGCTACGTACGCGACGAAGGGCACGAAGGCAGCGAGCTGGGCGGTTGCTTACGGAGGTGGGGGCGTCGGTAGCACACTGGTTAGAGAGAGAGAGACCATCTAGAGAGAGAGAGAGAGAGGAACCTTACGTAGAAAAGAGAGAGAGATGGAGAGAGAAGCTCACCGTGAGCCTGAGGTGGCGCGCGACAGACAAAAAAAAGGCTAGGCGGAGGTTGGCAGTGGTGAGCTCGATGGCTGGGCAGTGATGATGCTTGAGGCTGAGCAACCGGCATGGAGGAGTTGCGGTATGTCAAATGCTCTGTTTCGGGTATTAAAAACAGGGGTCGTTCGGTGGTAGTGAAACAACGTCTTCCGTCGTGCAGTGGGCTTGCCGTGTGGGTTGCGGCGTGGAAGAGCTGCGGTGGTGGTGGTGAGGTTTGGGCAGGGTGGCTCCGTGCGGTGGACCTACGCGTGATTGGCTTTCATGAAGTGGCTCTCGGTGGAAGGGTCTCTTGCCGTGCGATCCGCATGCTCAGCATCTCACGTGGTGCAATGGTTTCCCGCGGTTGCTGACCTCCACGTATGAGCGGGATGTTCTCACGGTAATGGCATGCTGCTGCGGCTGAGGCCGAGATGGAGGTGATGGCGCACAGTGAGGCGTTGAGCCCTGGTGAAGGACATTTACTGGGCGAGGGAAAATGAGCATCGGTTTTACGTGCGTGGAGGTTGGCGACGAACTAGGAGGGGCTGCACGATGGTGGACTCTGGAGGCAGGTTGCAGCGAGGATACAAGGCAGTTTTCAAAAATATAAGATGAAAACGTGTATCTATATGGGTGAAAAGAAAAACCCTAAAGTTTGAAGAGAGAAAGACGTGCATGGGGGTAGTGCGGTGCGTGGGAAAATAAAATAATTAAAGTCCCACAATAAAATTATTCATTAAAGCAAAAAAAAAACAAATTTAAAAACAAACACTAATTAATATCACCAAAGCACATCAAAGTAAATTTCACAACTTAAGAATTATAAAATAAATCCAACGAGAAAAATCTGATAATTTTAAAACAAGAAAAACAATATTTAAATTAATTAATAAAAAAATAATCCTTCACTAAAACAATACGGGGGGTATTACATATATTGTCGTCGTTGGATTTTCTCAATAGTGGTAATAATTTACGTATTTTAAAAGTGGTGAATGATTTTTCAAAGGGTTACGTTTGGTTTAATTTTGGTTTATAAATCTATACCTTCCAATTGGAAATTTTGGGAATTGAGTTCTCAATTGAGTTATTCAATGAATTAAGAATAATTAAAATACCAAATTTGTGCAAGGGATTCCCGACACTTTACAGTTTTTCAAATTTGAGTACTTTTTCCGTTAGTCACTTTGCGTCACTTTAATTTGCATTTAAAATTAATCTTTGCTTTCCATTAATCATTTAATATTTTTCTTTAGTTTCTTTGTTCTTCCTGCTATTCTTTTAATTGTCTCTCTGTGGGATCGACATTCCAAAACTGTGTTACAACTACCGCGTTATTCTTTGGGCGTAATAAAATTTTGGTGCTGTTGTCAGGGAGACGGTAGAAGTATTGCTAGATATTTTTTCTTTTCAGCAGTTTATAAAGGCGGTAACTTCGTTCATTCCTTTAGCTTGCTGCATTATTTTTTTTTCTTTTTTTTATTGTATTTTTATTTGTTTTAGTATTTTGTTACCTTTGCATGCACAGATATAGAGATACCTTGGGTAGATTTGTTTGTAGGCCTGTGCTAGAGTCAGAATCAAACTTTTTAAATCTTTTATTTGACAATCCATCTAGTCCCGAAGAAATGAGTGAACACGAAGATTAACACGAAGATTAACCCACTAGAACACGGTCACACCATCATGCATCATGTTTCTAGTTAATACTCGTCAACTGGATTTTAAAACAGGGATGAGACAGTTACTTTCTACTCTTCATGGCTTTGAAAATGAAAATCTATATGTGCACATTAGGGAGTTTGAGGAAGTAGTTGTGACTTTCCATAGTCAAAATGCAACTGATGACGTTGTGAGACTTAAGTTCTTTCCTTTCTCTTTGAAGGATAGAGCTAAGAGTTGGCTATACTAGCTGAGACCACGATCTATTGAGTCATGGAATGAGATGACTCAGATCTTCTTTAATAAATATTTTTCCCAACATAAGATCAATACTTTAAAAAAGTAAATATTCACCTTTGCACAAAAGGACAGTGAGACTTTGTATCAGTCTTGGAAGAGATTTAAAGAGTTGTTGAGTATGTGTCCTCACCACAGGTATGAGAATTGGAGCTTAGTGAGCTATTTTTATGAGGGGCTTAAGCCTAGAGAGAGCCAATTTGTGGAGATGATGTGTAATGGTGAGTTCTTACAGAAAGATCATGATGAGGCCATAGAATACCTCAATGAGCTTGCTAAAAAAAGCTGAAACTTGGACTAGACCTAGTGCTACTAAGAGCACAAATAGGTCAAGACCTGCAGGAAACCCAAATGGTAGTGGAATTTACCATCTCAGGGTAAATGATAACCTAAATGCTAAGGTTGAGATGCTCACTAGGGAGCTAGAGGTGTTAAAGACAAAGGACTTAAAGCCAACACACGTGGCTAATCATGCAGAGTCTTTTAGGCCATGTTTTGTGTGTGGTGAGATAGATCACCTAGCTCAAGAGTGCCCCACATTTGTTGAAATGAGAGGAATGTATGAGGAACAATGTAATGCCTAAGGTATGTACAATAAGCATTTTACACCTTCTCCCGATACCTATAATTCGGGGTGGCATAATCACCCCAATTGTAGGTGGAAGTCTGAAAACCAGCTGCCTAAACAACTCCCTAGATCATATCATGCACCTTCATCTTCTAGGAGTCCTTTAGAATACACTTTGCATGCTTTTATTGAGGCACATGGTAAGACTAATCAAAAGTTTGAATTTTTTATTACACATGTTGTTGAAGAAAATAAGGAGAAAAAGAGCCAAGTGTCCAAATTGACGAGCTCCTTAAGTGTGAATGAGTGAGACTCTTCTCAAGCTCAGTTCGCATCCCATGGTCAACACATGGCGCAAGAGAATTTTAAGGATGTGAATGTCATTGTGACATGAAGTGGTAAGTCATTACACATCCTAACAACGAAGAAATCAGAGGATGTGGAAAAGGATTAAGATAGTAGTGATGCCGAACTTCCCAAGGTACCTGAGGTGACGAAGAGTCCTGTTAAGGTACCATTCCCTCAAGTTTTAAAATCAAGCAAGCGAATTCTGGATCCTAACAATGAAATCCTAGAGAATCTAAGGCAAGTAAAAATCAATCTTCCTCTTTTGCATGTGATTAAACAAGTTCCTACTTATGCAAAAGTTCTTAAGGATTTGTGTACAGTTAAGAGAAAGCACCATTAATTGTAGAGATGAAGTGTTGAAACTATTAGATGCATGAATCATATAGTGTTTGGTGATAGTAAATGGGTAAGTCCTACACAGGTTGTTCCTAAAAAGTCAGGTGTTATTGTGGTGAAGAATGACTTGAGAGTGTTAGTCCCTACAAAACTTGTGACTGGGAGGCGGATGTGCATTGATTTGATCAAATTCTTAAGCTTGTGGCTGGTCATCCTTTCTATTGTTCCTTGGATGGTTATTCTGGTTATTATCAAATTGAAATTGCATTAGAAGACCAGGATAAAACCACTTTTACTTGTCCTTTTGGTACTTATACTTTTCGTAAAATGCCATTTTGATTGTGTAATACACTCGCTACTTTTCAACGTTGCATGATGAGCATTTTTAGTGACATGGTTGAAAATTGCATGGAAGTTTTTATGGATGACTTGACTATTTTTTTTATCTTCTTTTGTTGCATGCTTATTGAATTTAGAGAGAGTGTTGACTCGTTGTGAGGAGAAGGAATTGGTTTTGTATTGAGAAAAATGCCACTATATGGTACCTTCAGGTATTGTCGTAGGGAATATTATTTCTTATAGGGGATAGAGGTTGATCAATCTAAAATTGAATTAATCTCTAAATTGCCTACACCTAGGACAGTAAAGGATGTGAGATCCTTTATTGGAAATGTGGGTTTTTATAGGAGGTTCATACAGAATTTTTTCACCATATCTAGATCACTATGTGACCTCCTAACTAAAGATGTCCCATTTGAGTGGACACAAGCTTGTCAAGAGGCCTTTAAAACGCTAATTGACAAACTTACCCAGCACTCATAATGCAGCCACCTGATTGGATTTTACCTTTTGAGATCATGTGTGATGCTAGTGGTTTTGCTGTAGGTACTGTTCTTGGACAACGAAGGGAGGGGAAGCCTTTTGTCATTTACTATGCTAATAGAACTCTAAATAGTGTTCAGATGAATTACTCCACCATTGAAAAAGAGTTGCTAGTTGTAGTGTTTGCTTTGGATAAATTTTGTGCTTACTTGATTGGTTCTCCTATTATTATTTTTACAGATCATGCAGCCCTTAAGTACCTTCTTACATAAAAGGATGCCAAAGCGCGACTAATACGGTGGATTTTATTTTTGCAAGAATTTGACATCACCATCAAAGACAAGAAAGGAGTGGAGAACGTAGTGGCTAACCATCTCTCGTGGCTCACATTTGAGGACATCTTTGGCCACCTGCCAATCAGGGATGATTTTCCTTATGAGCATTTACTTTTTATTACTTCTCTACCATGGTTTGCTCATATTGTAAATTATTTGGCTGCAGGTGAGATACCGGTGGATTAGAGCGCTCAGGACAAGTGAAAGTTCATAACTGAGGTACGTAATTTCTATTGGGATGAACATTTTCTTTTCAAATACTACCTTGACAAAATTTTTAGGCATTGCATCCCTGAAGACCAAATTTCTATTGGGTCAACCCAGATCGCAAAGATTGGTCTTTGAGACTAGTTGATGCACTTTGGGCCTACCGTACACAGCTTGCAAAACTCCCTTAGGCATATCACCTTATAGGCTTTTTTTGGAAAGCTCTGTCACTTACTTTTGGAGCTCAAGCATCGAGCTTATTGGGCCATCAAGCATTTCAATTTTGACATGAGAGAAACAGGTAAGATTAGAAAATTTCATTTGACCGAGTTAGAGAAGTTGAGAAATGATACTTATGAGAACTCTAGAATCTAAAAGGTTAAAATGAAAGCGTTTCATGATAAAAAATATTTTGAGAAAAACGTTTAAACCTAATGATTGAGTGTTCTTATATGATTCTAGACTCCATAAGCACCCAGGAAAACTTCTGTCTAGGTGGATCGGCCATTTTGTAGTGAAGAATATTTTTGCAAATGGCACGGTAGAAATAGAGGATCATAAGGATGGTCGGATCTTTAAAGTAAATGATCAACGCCTTAAAGTATTATTTGATAGGCAAGTTCCAGCAGTGGAAGACATTCCACTTATGGATCCGGTCTATCAACCTTGACCACACCACACAGGTGTGTTTTTCTTTATTTGTTTTGTTTGTTTTGTTTTATTTTTATTTTCTCTTATTTTCTTTCTTTTCCTTTTTGTTTGCTATTTTTTTTTTGTTTCTGTTTGTAAGTTAGTTTCATTTTGTCATTTTAGGTTACCATCTTTGGTGCTTGGCGCACTACCCACGTCACTCATCAGGTGTATTCTACCCTTTTTACTTACTTCCCATTCAAATTTGATTCTTAAACATTGAGGACAATGTTTCATTTAAGTTGGGGGTGGTGGTGCAAACTCAGTATTTAAAATACTTGTTGGAACTCTGTGGCATATTTTCATATGTCAATTTTTTTTTATTTGCATCACACGTGCATTAGTTTTACATGTGTACTCATTCTCATCATAGCTATCTTCGTGAATTCACCAAACCCACCATAACCATTTTTTGCTGAAGCATTCACAGAATTCCTAATGAACTCATCCAAGTTTTATGGTAAGATGGTAGTTTGACACATGTAGCTATAAAACTCTTTTACTTAAGTATTCATGTCAGTTTTAGAGAGGAATGAGAGCCTACAAATGCTGTAAATTGTGATTAGTGTTCATTTATCTGTTGAATTGGGCAATTCTTTTGAGAATATCATTACATGGTTTGTGGTACGATGATTGATATGCTAGGGATATGACAAAGGTTAACTTAGGATCAATGTTTGAGCCTTTCAAGCTAAACCTTTCCAGCATAGACCCCTAGTAGCCAACTTTGAGCCAATAAACACATGTAGCTTTTTCTTTTCATATGCCCACATCATCCATGCCTCTCCACATTGGAGCATAGACCCCTACTAGGTGTGGAATTTGCATTTTCTTTCTTTTGTGTTAGATTAAAAAAAAATCAAGGTTGGGTAGAAATGACAAGAATACCAAAGTGGCATGTGTTTGCTCATCAAATTATTGAAAAAAAAAAGGAAGAGGAAGAAGAAGGAAAAACATTATTATTCGATAATCTGAAAAGTTGGAGAGCACATCAAGTGAGAAGTGTGGTCGACTGAGATATTTAATAAGATTATCTTTGTATGTACTTGAAAGTTTTTGATTCATTTTTCATTTTTTTTTCATTTAGCCCCGAACTCAAGCCATATTACAACCTTTTGTGTTGTCCATTATGATCCTAAGTTAGCTTTTGGAAAGAGTGGTGGAAGTCTCATTTGTTAGTGTTCATATCATAAGATCAATATTTGTTTGTTGCTTGTACATAATTGCCTAATTCCCTTTGAGGGTGTGTGTACACCCATTTTCAACTCCATAGAGAGAATCCTTGCATGAAACACTTTCATACCCGTGAGTTATGGAGTTGAACATTTCACTTGAGATGTTCTTGATATTGCATGTGTCAGGACTTTGGTTAGATGGATATAGTTTGGAACACAGACATACACTCTGTGGTTTGCTATAATTGGATAGCTTGTGATAGGTTTATTGAATTCCTAAGATTGCTTTGATATGTGAATCGGGAAAGTGTGACTTGGTGGCCTTTATGTGTGATTTTCTTTGGTCTCTTTCGTTGTTTTGGCATAAAAATTGCTAGGATCTAACAATGAGTAAGTTGGGGGGGTGTGATGAGTGAGCAAAAGTGCACTCTAAATATCCTATTATTGGATTAAAATGCTAAAATGTGAATAGAAATAATGAGATATAATTTATATTATTGAATTTAATATCTATTCACACTGAGATATATTTGAGCATGATTTTATAATATTTTAAATCTCAAATATTGCAGGGATAATTCCCAATTGTATCGGGCAACACTTTTCAACCAAGCAGGATTTTCAACTGAGAAGACTTTTCAACCATTAGAAGACTTTTCAAGGAGTATGACTCTTCAATGTTGGGAGACTTTTCAAATATCACGAGATTTGAGGGGACCGGTTGGTGGGGTGTGATATATACCGTTTTTGAAATATAGCATTATTGTAAAGGAAGGTTGGTAGGTGGATAGAGGGAAGCAGGACTTTGGAACTGACTAGGACTTTTCAACGGGTGGATAACTTTTCAATTGGAGGATATTGGGT
Source organism: Juglans cinerea (assembly GCA_961763995.1). Taxonomy (NCBI): domain Eukaryota; kingdom Viridiplantae; phylum Streptophyta; class Magnoliopsida; order Fagales; family Juglandaceae; genus Juglans; species Juglans cinerea. The sequence goes on along the minus strand of CAUIVZ010000002.1, from coordinate 20,865,602 downwards.
GTAAGAAAAGTTGGTGGTTAGGAGGGACTCTTCAACCATTAGACTCACTTTCAAGTCTCACATTGCTCAAATAAAACTCTTGTATTGCATTGGCCTTCTATAGAAAGGTTCGCTTAGGAGGCTAATCCACAATACAATCTTATGAGCAAGTTTAATACTCTTGTGATAAAGTCTAACAAATTTAAAAATTGATAACATAGTTTTTCTGTTATCAGTTTTTAAATTATTGTTATATGTTTTAATTTTAATTTACAATTTAAATTATATAATAATTTTAGTTTAGGTCCAAAAGTATGTTTTTGGACACAAATATAATTTTTAGGCCGAATGGGGGCATCAATACCCTTGAAGTGGGCGGGGGGTGGGGCGGATGGGATGTCTGCCCCCGCCTCCAGGGGCAGGGTATGGGGCTCGAAACATCACCCCCGGCATATGTAGGGGTGGGGTGCGGGGAAGGGGAAGGGATGACCCCGCCCCCGCATATGCGGGTATCACCCCTACCATGACATGGATTGTGAAGGAAATCAAGTTGTGAGATCATGCTACTTAAGCAAAACCTTATTTCATCCAACATCAAATTGTACCAAACTAAAGACAATTTCAACCTTAGTGAAACCCTAAATGGTTGGAATCCAATTGAAATCCTAAAAGCTTGGTTGAAACCGAAACTGTAAACGGTTTTCCTAAACCCTAAAGTTGGCCTCCAAACTCTATTTGATCCGATTTCTAGTATTGTGTTTAATCACTTGAATAAATCACTTTTACATTCTATTAATTCATCAAATTCATGTTATGACATTATTATCCAACCCCTTAAACCTTGAAAATTTGATTGGACCAAGAAAAATTAGATTTGAGCTTAATAGCATCTCAAACTCTAACCAAACCCTCTTTAAACCCCAATGAATCCCACTTGTTTAAGGCCCATTTAAGTCGCACAAATTTTGGCCACCTTGACAAAACTTCTTGAAGAAGTTTCCCCCCACCCATAGCTGACCATCCTCTGCCCATGATTAAGTTGTTAATGATTAAGTTTCTAACATTTAGAACTCCTACTTACAGTTTCTTGTGTTTCGTGCTTTGTCTCGTAAGACACAACGATCACTATAAGTTAGCTCTTAAGTTACTATTAGATTACTGTGTATGTGTGATGGGTAAGGAAACTACAATTTATGTATGTATGTTATCATATACGCCATACTATGCCATGTCACTTCATGATTATCTGTTATACAATTTATTCTGTCATGTATTGATATCTGATACAAGCATATCATGTTACTTAATACTATTTGTTACACGTATATCATGTCATGTAATATTCTCTATTACATTTTATGTCATGTTATGAAATACTTTATACTTTATGCTACATCATGTTTTTCATCTCACATTCATGTCATGTTACATTACGTCAGGGCTTCTGTCCATTCATTTCATGTCACGTTTTGGTCTCGAGTACAGTTTGTGTGTCTCGGGAACAACCTTTCAAGTCATGCCAAATCTATTTACGTCTATCACGATTCTAAATACTTGGATGATGAAATATTCTAGTGAAACTCCTTTGTTCACTCAGGAGTGTCTAACCTAGTGTGAAACTTCCTAGATTGACAAGGTAAAGATCAACGAGTTGCGAGTGGGTCCTAATTAATTAGTCACCAGAGGCAGGAGGCACTAACGCCAATGGTGCCACCAACATTTTAGTTTCATTTTATATGTACTCGTGCAGGTGCAAATACCTTACATGGGATACGTACAGTACGTGTGTCCATAGTAGATGTAGATACCTGTGAACTGGCACGTACAATACGTGTGTGTATAGCAAGTGCAGATACATGTCAACTGGCACATATGTTAAGCACTTATAGCTAGTGCAGATACCTGTGTTGTGATGCGATAATTGGTAGGGACACATGGCTCAAGGGGATCCATGTGGGGTCACTTTTATTTATCAAGCTTATTAAACAAGATTCCAAGTTCATGTATCTCACATTCACGTTCATGCTATGTTCAAGTTCACGTTCAATCATGTTTCAAGTTCACGTTCAGTCATATTTCAAATTCACGTTTTTTCCAAGTTTCAATTCAAGTTCATGTTATTCAGATCAAGTTCATTGTCATGTTAAATTTCAAATTTAGTTCATGTTTCAGTTCAAGTCCTGTCAGTTATGCCATGTTACACGTTAAGTTATTTTATGTTTGCTTATGACTTTGATTATGCATGCATGCCTTTACTATCATGTATACATCATTAACCTTTGTGTAAGTTCTCTGTTAACTTGCTTAGATTTGTATTCAAATCTCAGCCGTGGTCATCCCAACTATCATTCCCCTCTAAATGGTAGGAGATGTGTCAGGTTAAGGAGAGGGAGCAGAGCTCGGCCGATTGGAGGAGGTTGATTAGGCGGCGCCAAAGTGAGGCGGAGCTTGTAGCCTCCTTAGTTAGATTTTTGGGCAGTATTATGGTATCGTTGGTTGAGTTACGCGAGATGAACTAACCCAGTAGTTATATTTTTGGTGATGTAATTATGGAGCTTGGTCTCCCATGATTTTGAGATTATAATCTTATGAGATTCGTACTGTAATCATGGATGTTTATCCTTTCAGTATGTCTGGATCATGTATTAAGTATTTGGAATATTATTAATTTGGTGCATAATGTTGCTAAAAGAAAAAAAAAATTATCCGCTGCGAATATTGCATATTGATGGATACATGTTGATGACTTGCATAATTTCTTATATTTTATCACTTCTTAAATTTAAACTTTAGTCTAAATACCCTATTATTGGACTAAAATGCTAAAATGTTAATAGAAATCATTGTAATTAATGTGTATTCTTGAATTGAGTTTCTATTTATTTTGGGATACTCTTGAGCAGATTTTATGTTTAATTTCAAAGTTTATAAAAGAGCAAGTCCAAACCCATTCGAATTCAAAGGGCTTTCAAGTGGACAAGATGTTGGAACAACATAAGAACTTTCAATGAGTGGATTCTTCAAATAAGGATAATGATGGGGTTTGAGAGTACTTCGAATCAGAGTCTAAACGCGCTAGCAGACAACATGGACACACTTTTCTTGATGTGTTGGAAAGCTATCTTAAAGGGCTACAAAGTTGTCTCTAGTAAGGATTTCCAAATTCGAACTCCTATAGCGCATGCGTGGCTGCCAAGTTGAGTCCTAAAATTTAGGCGATTTTGTGTGAGGGAATATGAAGATATTAGGATTTCTTTCCTACCCTAGTTAAGCATATTATTAGCATGAAATTGGAGTTTTTTTTCGAATGGGCATTTCTTTGGAGTTTTTCGTTTCAGACGTTGCGGCTTGCGATGGACGACACTGCGGACTGCGAGGAGCATTTTCAGTGTTAATTTTCTTCTATTCTTCTCTCAAAAAAATTATGGTGAATTCGTTTATGTTGAATTTAATTTTTAGCATGAACTAAATTTTCTTTATTCTAGGAAACCGATGTAATCTAGTTCCGAACTATGCTTGCTTTTCTATGTTAATTTGAAGTAATTATCTTCTATGTTTGTCTGATTTATTCTTAGCTTATTGCTTCTAATTAACTGGCCATTAATTAGTTGATTTTAATCTTGTGATTTACTGTCGAAAGAGGGAATTATAGGATAGATCTTGGATATTTCGGCATAAGTAATTATAGAGATCGAAAGACTTGTATGAACCTATGTAGTATTAAAATCATTGGTCTTATTGCTTTCTTACTTTATTAATTTGCATACTCTTCTGTAAAATGATGAATAAGAATAATTTCCAATTGACTATCGGAAAAGGCTTTTGGATGTTTGTGGAGATTTGCTAACAAACAAAGAGAACTAAATTCAATTAGTTAGATGAGTAAAGCATAGTGAGGGATTATGTGAAATCGATTTCCTAGAAGTTTTCTTTTCCATTGATTTGATCTTTGAACAATAGCTTTCTTTTCCTTTGAGTATTCTCTTTGAATTAATTTTATTTTAATTTGCAATTACAAAAATCTTAGTGACTTTTCTAAATAAAGTCAAGATTAATATAATTTCAGTATTTGTCAAAATTAAGTTACCAATCTCTGAGGACGATACTCTTCTCATCACTTTATTATAAAACTACGATACTGTGCACTTGCAGTTTTGCACTGATCACATGTTAGGAACATTGTGTAACACCCCGTATTTTAGTGTATTTTAATGAATGAATTATTTTTATTGATTCAGAATTTATTCTCTTGTTTTAAAATTATTGGATTTTAATTAGACTATTTTTATGATTTTTAGTTTACGAAAATTATTTTTTTGAAGTGCTTTCTTTAAATTAATTATTGTTATGTGTTTAAATTTCTTCTCGAATTAAATTAACTTATTGTTGGATTTAATTATTTATTTTCAATTTAATCACTGTGTTTGAATTATTTTATTTCACTTGCAGTTTAAAAATCGTTTCTGTTGGATCATTTTTTTTGTGACCCAAGATGTGAGGATTGGACCTCATTTCTTTTCCTACAATTTCTCTTTTCTCTTTTCTTTTTCCTTCCTTTTTCTTTTCTTCCTTTCTTTTCTCTTTCTTTCTCTGGTTTCCTCCCGCGCGAGCCCCTCCCTCTCTCTCTCCCCGTGCGTCCGCCCACTCCACCCAGCCCGCCGCCGTCGCGCCGCCGTGGGCGACACCGCCCCTTCCATTCCCCTCCCCATCGGCCGGCGACCCTTCCCCGTGAATCTCAGCTCCTATCTCGCCGCCGTTAGCCTCCACGCACAACACCATGCCGCGGCCTTCACTTCCTTCGCGCGCCGCCGTCGCGCCACCTCCGGCCACCAACTCTTCACCACTTCATCCCCGACCTCTTGGCAACCCAGTGGACCCAACCCCAGCTCCGATCCGTCACCGGTGAAGCCCCACCAAGTACATTTCCGATTTCGACTTTTTGGCCTTAAAACCGCCCCTTGCGCCGCCACCCACGGCAAACCATCACCACCACTAGCTTCACCGACATCCCTAGGCCCTACCCTATCAATCTCGGGTCTTCGTTTGCACCCGTTGAAAAGTGGGTATCTGTGACCCACGGCCACAGTGTATTTTGCACTGTTCTGCAACTATTTTTCCACTTCTTGCGCCTCCGTGATCCTCCATAAATTATTATATAGCAATGTAAGTATTTTTCAAAGAATTCTCGTGAATTTAATGTATTTTCGCACTAGCACATTACACTGTATTTAAATACTGATTGGTTTTGCCGGACTGAGTCCGAGGAGTAACGGGGTTGATTGGATTGGGTGATGGAGTTGTTAGTATGATTGGTTTAGACTATGAGATTTGTTGGCTATTCGGGTTTAAATATTGATGTTTTGTGTATGACGTGGGTTGTGGTGGATATTGGTGATTTTATGAAGTAATGATATATTTTGGGACTATGAAGGTTTTAAGTTTTGAGGAATTTAAAATAGGTTATTTAAGAAGCTTAGGTTTAAATATCGACATATGTGATCTATTGGAAACTTACAGAAATTACGTGATTATTTTTATAGGTGACGACTTATAGTCGACTCGACATTTTTGAGGAAATTTTTGGAAAAGTTAAGTCGTCCAGGTAAGCGGGGTTCCTATGCTGGATTTGCATAAAAAGAAATGAACTGAGGTTGGTTTGTAAAAATGTGCATGTTGTTTTAAAAAGAAAAAGAAAAAGTGAAAAACAACCTCAGTATATGTTTTGCATTCCCTCATGAGATACGTATGAAAGAGAAAAGAAATGTTTGACATGAAATGTGTAGACATGAGCAATATTTGACATGTTTCTGAAATATACAAAAGAACGAATATGATATCATTGAAATTTTATGCATGTGATATGAAATGATATGGATCTGTTTTTGATCAAATAGAAATGATATGAATATGTTTCGCACGTGTTTTGATATGATATGGATATGATAAAACTTTGGCATACTTATCTGTTCTGAATATGGTTCTGATATGATAATACTGTTCACGTGATATGGTTGGTACCACCATGATATGATATGAGTGCACCCACTTTGGAAACAAAGTGGTCTTTTTACGTGTTCTTTCCTGTGTGCACACTCGGGGCTCCGAGATTGAAAAAGGGGAAGTTCACCACATGATACTGCCTGGTTTGGCCACCGGGGATAGCACAACCCTACCACGGGGGTTAAACATGGTATATGATATGATATGATAAGATGAATATGTTCAGTTATGTTATGCCAAAGTGTTTTTGAATATGAAATGGATCCTCAAATATGAATTGTTGATTTGAGTATGAAATGTTTGAAAAGTCGCTCTGATTTTCTGATAACACGTTTTCTGAGATCTGCATATAAAAATAAAATGTTTTGTTTTTGCATATTGAACTTTCTGAAAAGGGCTCATGTTTACATGCTAGTATATGTTCTCTGCTTACTGAGTTGTTGATAACTCACCCCTTATCTCCACAATATTTTTCAGATGATTTGAATGTTTCAGTTGAGGATCAAGGATATGGAGCATGGGTGAGAAGAGTTAAGAATGATGGTTTAAGCATAGAAGGTTTATATGGGTATTGAGGATTTTCATTCAGTAAGTTTGTTGTGCTCTGATGATGTGATTTGTTGGGAGATTGATGTTTATATTAAATTTTGTATCGTTTTAGAATAGTTATTCTGGAGTAATTGATGTAAATATATGAGTATTTTGTGCGATTGGGAAAGATTAGAATATGTACTATGTGGAAGGAAAAAAAATTTTAAGTGACATGAGTTAACTCTCCGGACCCTAGGGTACGGGGCGTTACACATTGCATTTTTATTTGTCATGAACAGGGGTAGGTAACCTATTATTGCATGTCCCGACACTTCAGATGTCCATCCGATCCAAAGCGGAGTCTGGAGGCGTCATAGGTGGGGTGGATTTTAGAAGCAATCGGTAAGTTCAAACTATAAGCCACCTCCTGCACCACCTGAAATGGTCCACCATAGAAACGTGGTGATAACTTCAGATTGTACCATGTTACGAGAGTCTTTTCTTTTTATGGTTGCAACCGCAGGTAGACCCAGTCTCAATCTCAAATTTTCTTTCAATTCTCTTCTTATCAACATAGACTTTCATCCTATTTCTAGGGGCTTCAAGATTTTCTTTCAGTAGACTCAAGATCTGTTCTCGATTGTGGAGTGTATGATCTACTAACTCATTTGCTGATGTCCCGGGTACATAGGAAATAAGTTGGGGTGGGGGATAGAAATACAAGGATTCGAATGGGGTTAATTTTCTGGAAATATGGTATGGGGTATTATACCACCATTCTACAAAAGCCATCCATTGCTCCCATTTTTGTGGTTTCATTCCTGCATAACCCTTCAAATAGCCCTCTAGGCACTTATTAAGGGCTTCTGTTTGACCATTAGATTGTGGATGATAAGTATAATTGTGGTTGAGGGTAGATCCTTGTGTTTCAAAAAAAATATTTCCAAAATGAACTTAGGAAGATCAGGTCTCAGTCTGACACTAAGATCCTTGTGTTTCAACATTTTGTATTCATTCTTACTGAGTAACCAACTTGCTGATTTATTGTCATGGACACCTACAGGTAAAAGGCCTGTTCTTAGTTCGCTCGTTTTATAAGTCTCTTTCACAAGAGCGTCGTATTCAGTTTCCATGAAAAAAGGCTTTAGAGACAAAAGGCGCCTCTCGAAGTAGCGTTTTTTGTGTGGACCGCTTCGTTGGGTATGATCCTCACAATGGATAAATGAGGAAATGAAGGGTGATCATCACAAATTGGTGTTGCATGTGTAGGAATGGGGGTGAATCTGTAGATCATCTTCTACTACACTATGAGGTAGCTCGAGGGTTATAGAACGAGGTATTTAGTAGATTAGACTTGTGTTGGGTCATGCCAGAGACAGTAGTGGCGATGCTGGCTAGTTGGACAGATCTAAGAGGCAATCATGGAAAATGCTTCCTATTTGCATCAGGTGGTGTGTGTGGCAGGAGCACAATGAACGAACGTTTGAGGACAAAGAGAGATCGATGGAGGAACTAAAATCTTTCTTTTTAGAACTCTTTGTACTTGGGCTATATCCGTTAATTTTAATTTTAATGGTAAAGATTTCCATAACTTCCTTGTATCCTTTGCTACTACCTAGTTAGGGCATTCATTGTACTGAACATGGCTTTGCCCATTCTTTAATAATATACTTTTACTTGTCAAAAGAAAAGGTTTTGAGTTCCTTTAGGAATTCTTTGTTCACCATACAATGATCCTCATAGAACTACAAGTCGGCCTACCATCCCAAACACATGGTCAGCCAAAGCCCAAAATAAAACTTTGGAGTGCTATCTATGATGCATGGAAAATGCTTCCTATTTGCATCATGAGGTGTGTGTGGCAAGAGCACAATGAACGGACAGTTGAGGACAAAGAGAGATCGATGGAGGAACTAAAAGTTTTCTTCTTTAGAACTCTTTGTTCTTGGGCTATAGCCATAAATTTTAATGGTCAAGATTTCCTTAACTTCCTTGTATCCTTTGCTACTACGTAGTTAGGGCATTCATTGTACTAAACATGACTTTGCCCATTCTTTAATAATATACTTTTACTTATAAAAAAAAAGGTTTTGAGTTCCTTCTGGAATTCTTTGTTCACCATACAATGATCCTCATAGAACTACAGCTCGGCCTATCATTCCTAGACACATGGTCAACCAAATCCCTTTCAATCATTATAGCAAATTTCCCAATTCCTTACAAATATTCCTCCATTCATTACTCTACTTTCCTTATTACAATTGGAATCATAACATTATGAAACAACATTTTGGGATTCCCTTGACCAGTGTTCGATGTACCTTAGAAGAGCAATTTTTGTGGATTATTATTATTCTTGAGAAAGGAACTGGGGATTATTGAACTTGGAGCTGCTCTATTTCAATTTTCTACATGTTAGCTATTTTTTTGTTTCGTTTTGCGCAAAATCAATTATTCCAGAAATCAGAGTTTTCGGCGAGAAAAATTCTAAATTCAGGCCCATTGTTTTAACACACCTAGACTCCACTGTCGTGTTGCCGAAATTGAGACGATAGAATTGACGGTGACGTCGCGCCTGTCAACCACAACTGAGGGAGCCTTGTAATTGTAGATGCTACCCAAACTGGTAAGTTTATATCTTCCTCGTCTATTCTTTTCTCTATCTTTCTATGTTATCTAATCTAGATTTTGGCTAATTGAGTTTCTATCCTTTACTTCAGTTGTGAGCAGTTTTGATCATAGGATTCGTTGGACACTCTATTGACAGCTGAGTTTCATGTCTGAACTCAAGACACTTCTTGTTTGTTTTCAGAAAACATCTCATCTCATCATTACAACTTTCCCAACTTCCAATACAAAATAAAATAAACAATTCAACTTTTTCAAATCCCAAAACAAAAATAATATTAAAACATATATTCTAACAATATTTTATTCAACTTTTTAACTTTAATCTCAACTCATCTCATCTCATCTCCGAAAACAAACAAGCGCCAAGATTCCCATAACTTTTGGTATGTTTTTCTTTCCCTTCAGCTTATATGTTTATTGATTTGATAAATTAGAAACATGGATTTTATTTCTTCTAAACTTGCGAATAAGGTTAGATTTTCACTCTTTCAGAACCTAAACAACAAAATGATCCACTGGCCCAAACCCATCTAACTTAAATCATTGTCGCTCACCTACTTAGGCCTATTCAAAAAAATTAACAACCCGCACCCGCCCGATAAATCCATCTGACCCCACCCAATAAATGCGGGTTCAACTGGACAACGGGTTGGAAATCATCCAACCAGCTGTTTAACGGGCGAAACAGAAGCCCAAGACTCTATCAGCTATCGTCCATTCGAAACATCCAAACCTAGACTCTCTCTCTCTCTCTCTCTCTCTCTCTCTCTCTCTCTCTCTCTCTCTCCTTCCTCGTTCACGCCTGCAGAAACCGAGTCTCTCTCTCTCCTCGATCGCACCTCCAAGCAACCGAGTATGTTAAGACCTCGATAATGGTCTCTATTCTTGCGGATGATTGTATGTAGGATGAGCAATGAATGAATATGCAGTGTATTGATGGAATGGAGATGATGAACACTAGGTGTTTGAATAAATGCGGAAGGCCATTGTATTGATACGAGAGTACTTCGAGGGCTCCCAAACCTCCACATAATCCACTTCTTACAGAAAATATTCCGTAATGCTCCATTCCACTACCTTCCCTGCCTTAAGACGTTCACTCTAACAGAATTCAAATTCAACTAACTTGACCTCACAGCATGAAAGTAAATGACAGACCAATTATAAAAACAGCAAACTGATAGATGAACGCACCATTTGGAACACTTCCAAAAGCTGCGTTTTACAGACCCACTAATTAACTGACATATTAAACGGTGCGCAGCATCCATTCTATCTAATAAAAGAACATCCCCTACGGTGTGTTTTGTTTGTCAATCTCAGACTCCACGACGTCGTTCCCGCTTCTTCACATTACTTCAAGTCTATCTTCTCCATTTCGACAGATCCTGCCCTTGACTCCCGTAACTCAAATCCTGTCTCCTCCTTAGCATCTTACCATAAACGGAGCCTTAACAATCTCTCTCTCTTCAAAAAACCTTGCCCACAAGGTGTGGGTAAAGGTCTCTAAGCTTCCTCAACACATCCCATGTACTTTCTTTTGTTGGTAACCCACTCCATTTGACTAACACCTCCGTAACCGCATGATCCCCTTGTCTTCTCACTCTTCTTTCTAAAATTTCCTCCGGATCCGGTTGTATCTCCCCTGAAGAGTCAGTGGGAGGAAGGGTCTGAAGTATGGGAACTCGAGATCCCACTTTCTTCTTCAAGCAAGAAACGTGAAATGTGGGGCGGATCTTGGAATATTCGGGGAGTTTGAGTCTGTAAGCCACTGTCCCGACCCTATCTTCCACCTGGAAAGGCCCGTAGTACCTCGGAGAGAGCTTCAGATTCCTCCTCAAAGCTAGGGTTTTTTGGCTATATGGCTGAAGCTTAAGGTAAACCCAATCCCCTTTTGTAAATTCTCTCTCAGTTCTTTGCTTGTCAATGTAATGCTTCATCCTTTGTTGTGCCTCTGTTAAGTTTTGCTTGAGTACATTGATAACTTGATCTCTGTTGTTGAGGAACTGATTTGCTGCTTCATTTGTAACTGTGCCGGGTATGTAGGATAGAAGAGTGGGTGGGGGTTGGCCGTAGACAGCCTGGTAGGGGGTCATTTTAGTGGCGGTATGATAGGTGGTATTATACCACCACTCAGCCATTGGAAGCCAATGAACCCATACTTTAGGTTTGGAGCTAGCATAACAATGTAGGTAGGCTTCCACACATTTATTCACTACTTCTGTTTGGCCGTCTGATTGCGGGTGGTAAGCTAAACTGAAGTCCAGTGATGATCCTTGTGCAGTGAAGATGGCCTTCCAGAATTTACTTAGAAAAATTGGGTCCCTATCTGACACCACAGACCTAGGGCACCCGTGTAACTTAAAAACATTCTTCATAAACTCTTCTGCTACTACTTGAGCAGTATATGGATGGGCCAGGGGTATAAAATGGCTATACTTAGTGAGTCGATCCACCACCACCAATATTACACTGAAACTCTTCGACACTGGTAGCCCCTCTACAAAATCAAGTGATATATCAGTCCAAGGTTGGCTGGGAATGGGGAGTGGCTGGAGTAACCCCGCTGGATGTACTGTCTCATTCTTCATAATCTGACAAGTATCACACTCTTGAACCAGCCTCTTTATGTCACTTTTCATTCCCTTCCAGAAAAAATCCATTTTGGCCCTCTTATAAGTTTTCAAGTACCCTGAATGGCCTGCTTGTGGGTTATTATGGATAAATTGCAACACTTTTTTCTTAAAATCAGAATCTTCAGGTAACACAATACGCCCCTTTTTTAGAATAACCCCTTGTCTTAAGGAATACCCCTTAGGCACATTCAGGTTTGCCTTGAGTTGATCAAGCAACATAATCATCTCACATGATTCTTGATAACTATGTTTTAACTCATCTAACCATGAAGGGGTAGGGAAAGAGAGTATGGCTGCACATTCCCCCTTGCATAGGCCTTCCATTATTCTTGAGAGTGCATCCGCCACCTTATTTTCCTTTCCTTTCTTATACTCAATAGAAAAATGATAGCCCATCAACTTAGCCACCCATTTTTGCTGCATTTCAGTCCCCATTCTTTGTTCCAACAAGTATTTCAGCGCTTCTTGGTCGGTTTTAATAATAAAAATTTGACCAAGCAAATAAGTTCTCCATTTTTGAACTGCTGTCACAAGGGCCAAGAGTTCCTTTTCATATGTTGATAGTAACAAGGCCTTCCCCTTATGCCCCTTACTCATATAGGAAATGGGTTGCCCCGCTTGCATTAACACGGCACCCAACCCCGTTCCACACGCATCACACTCAATAGTGAAAGAACTATTAAAATCAGGTAATCTCAACACGGGAGGCTGTGATACAGCCTGTTTCAGCTCCTCAAAGGCCTTCTTAGCCTTGCCATTCCACTCAAAAGAATTGTTTTTTAACAATTCTGTCAATGGGGCTGCAATGGTCCCGTATCCTTTTATGAACTTTCGATAATAACCTGTTAGCCCTAGGAATCCCCTTAGGGCCTTCACGTTCTTAGGCTCGGGCCATTCTAACATGGTGGCAATTTTAGAGGGGTCGGCCATTACCCGCTTAGCATTAATGACATGGCCTAAGTATTCGATTTCTCCCACAACAAACCTACACTTGGACCTCTTAGCAAACAATGAATTATGTTCCAGCAGTGATAACACTTGTTTCAAATGGTTCAAATGTTCCCTTCGAGACTGGCTGTACACCAATATATCATAAAAAAAAACAAGCACGAATTTCCTCAAAAATGGTTTGAAAACATCATTCATTAACTCTTGAAACGTGGCCGGAGCATTAGTTAAACCAAAGGGCATTACCAAGAACTCGTAATGCCCTTCATGTGTTTGGAAAGCTGTTTTTGGAATGTCATCCACTGCTACTCTCACTTGATGGTATCTGGACCTTAAATCAAGCTTAGAAAACACCACTGAACCAGCCAACTCATCCAACAGTTCATCAATCACAGGAATGGGAAATTTTGCCTTCACTGTTTCTTTATTAAGAGCCCGATAATCCACACAAAGCCTCCAACTCCCATCGGCCTTTCTTACTAGTAAAACAGGAGATGAAAAAGGGCTCATGCTTGGTCTTACAACTCCAGATTTTAACAATTCTGCAACAATCTTTTCTATCTCAGTTTTTTGGTAATACGGGTATCGGTATGGCCTATTAGCAATGGGTTGAGTGCCTTCCTTAAGGACAATTTTATGGTCATATTTTTTGGGTGGTGGTAACCCCTCGGGTTCATTAAAAACCCCTCCCAACTCAGCCAATAGTTTGGTAAATTCAGGATCTAACACTTCCTCTTTTTGCTCTTTTACTTCTTGGGCCTTGATTTGTAACAAAATTCCCCTGCTCTTAGCCGTGGTGGCCTTGAGCAGCTTGTGTCCATCTTCTACCACAGATGAGTTTAATTTTAACCCCTTCAATTCCACACTTTTTCCTCCATATGTAAAACCTATCAACAACTTAGGAAAATTCCACGTTATAGTGTCTAACGTAACCAGCCATTGAATGCCCAACACAATATCACAACCAGCAAGATTTAATAAATGAAGAGAAGGTTGGAACACTATACCTTGCACCTTTAATCTCACTTCCTTGCATACCCCATCGCTCCTCAAACTTTGTCCATTAGCCACCCTTACATTCAAGTTGCTGGAAGCATCAATAGGCAGCTTTAATTTAGTTATCAAAGTGGACTCCAAAAAGTTGTGTGAGCTCCCCGAGTCCACTAGGATTACGACAGGTTCTCCCATCAAAGTTCCTAGTAAACGCATGGTACTCATGGTGGGTGTTCCTGTAATGGCTGCTAGAGAAATTTCAGGTGCTTCCACACTAGTCTCAGCCACTCCTATTTCATCTTCAGTGACCTTTACCACTACTGGTTCTTTTCCAGCTTCAGGTAACTCTTCATCCACTTGCATCAAGTAGATTCTAGGGCTCTTACACATGTGCTGTGGGTTCCATTTCTCATCACAGTGATTGCATAACCCTTTTTTTCTCTTTTCATCCATTTGAATGGACGAAACCTTCTTCGTTCCCCCCCACGGTTTTTGCCATGTAGTGCTGTTTCCTTCACCCGAGTAAGATCCACGACTGTAACTTCCTCCTACCATTGGACTGATTTTATCTACCCCCACCTTGCTGGATTTCTTGGAACTTGCAAGGTATTCTTCTTGTATTTTAGCCAATGCTTACGCAGCACTTAAACTAACAGGATTGAAGATGCGGATAGGAAGACGGATCTCATCTTTCAACCCACTTAGGAAACAACTTAGCTTGTGCACATCGGATAATCCTCTTAACCGATTAGAAAGGGCCTCAAACTGTGCTTGATAAGCAGCTATAGAACCTGTTTGTTTCAAACAAGTCAGTGCCTCCATGGGGTCATCGTAAGCTGTTGGTCCAAACCGAATTAGCAAAGACCTTGCAAAGGTATCCCAATCCCGAAACTGACCTCCTTCCAATGCCTCTTGGTACCACACAAGAGCCTCTCCATCCATATAATAGGAAGCCATGAGTAAACGGTGAGGTAGAGGTGTTTGATGAAATTCAAAATAGTGATTGGCTTTAAAGAGCCAAGCTGCTGCATTATCACCATGGAACTGGGGAAAATCCAGTTTAACTCCCCTCAGATTTGGCCTCCTAAGGTCATTTTGGTTATGGTCATTTTGGAAATGGATGTGTTCTTGGTGATGGTCTCTGTTTTGGGGAACTTGGTTATTTTGGGCTATGACAATGGTACGTACCAGGTCATTTAACTGCTGTATATCTGCTTTCAAGTCTTCCATTGTTTGATGATGATGAATGTTCTGCTGCTGGATATCCTGCACCTGTTGATTGAGGGCATCATATTGTTGATTTTTGGAGCGTGTGTTGTTGGCCATGGGAATTGCTGCTTGCTGATACCACTGTTAAGACCTCGATAATGGTCTCTATTCTTGCGGATGATTGTATGTAGGATGAGCAATGAATGAATATGCAGTGTATTGATGGAATGGAGATGATGAACACTAGGTGTTTGAATAAATGCGGAAGGCTATTGTATTGATACGGGAGTACTTCGAGGGCTCCCAAACCTCCACATAATCCACTTCTTACAGAAAATATTCCTTAATGCTCCATTCCACTACCTTCCCTGCCTTAAGACGTTCACTCTAACAGAATTCAAATTCAATTAACTTGACCTCACAGCATGAAAGTAAATGACAGACCAATTATAAAAACAACAAACTGATAGATGAACGCACCGTTTGGAACACTTCCAAATGCTGCGTTTTACAGACCCACTAATTAACCAACATATTAAACGGTGCGTAGCACCCATTCTATCTAATAAAAGAACATCCCCTACGGTGCGTTTTGTTCTTCAATCTCAGACTCCACGATGTCGTTCCTGCTTCTTCACACTACTTCAAGTCTATCTTCTCCATTTCGATAGATCCTGCCCTTGACTCCCGTAACTCAACTCCTATCTCCTCCTTAGCATCTTACCATAAACGGAGCCTTAACAGAGTACTCCAAGCAAACAATTCAGCTGCCTACATAATCCTAGCCAGTGGCGTTCGTTCTCCGTCACTGTTCGTCATCACCGTCGACCGCAGCTCCAAGAATAAGTAGATTTGCTGAGGTATGTTCCGTTTCTCATGCTCCAAATTTATCTGTCTTCACCTTCTCTGCCCTTCCAATATCTCGTCGTTGCTGGTGTTCCGTTGTGTTAGTTTTTTTTGGGATTTGCTTAGTTAATCTGGGTCTGATTCTTTCTTTTTTGAACTCTGTCTTGATTTCTCATTTGTTTAAAACACTTGATGTGCATAATGTAGAAATAAACCGCAATTACCATCTAGTGATTATGGTCGTTTGAATGAAGCTCTTTTTACTTTATGAAAACAGAGATACGGAAAAATAGGGAAACCCCATGAGCTTTGAAGGTTGGGATTTGGGT
Source organism: Juglans cinerea (assembly GCA_961763995.1). Taxonomy (NCBI): domain Eukaryota; kingdom Viridiplantae; phylum Streptophyta; class Magnoliopsida; order Fagales; family Juglandaceae; genus Juglans; species Juglans cinerea. Next base: position 20,849,500 of record CAUIVZ010000002.1, on the reverse strand, counting down.
AAATGAACCCTAAAATAATTGTTCACCAAAGAATCTATAAAGTGTTTGTGTTAAATTCCCACAATCCCAAGAACTGCAGTCAGTGAGTTGGAGTTCCTAACTTCAATCTAATTTTTTTTTTCTTTTTGTATGTTATTTATAAGATATGGATTTTCTGTCACACTTGCAATTACAATGACAGTAGGGGTAGAAGCTATAGTCGGCTTGGGTAGTAGTGTTAATGCATGGGTCAGCGGGGTGGGGCTATGGCCCAGCTCTTACTTTACTAGGCCTATTATGCTTATGTTATTTCTGTTTATCTTAACTGTATTGGCCTTTGGCCCACTAGTTAGTTAATGATCAACTCCTATTATTTAGCAGTTCAACTCCAATTATTTAGCAGTTCAATGTCACTTTAGACTTGCTGACTTAGCTAATTTGTCTTAGTAAGCATAGTTGGCTTTTGCTAATTTGGTTAAACATCAAGACTTTCGACAAGATTCTCAGTGCAAAATGCTTTGATGCGGAGACATTAATTGCTAATGCTAGTAATTAGTTTCTGCCTTCCTTTATGCTTCAAGCATATTCATGTTCTACCTCTATCTCTTTAATAGCTATAGCCTATATATAAGAATATTAAGGGACTTAATTCTTGGCACAGCTAGCTAGCTAGCACAGATCAGTCTCACATAAATATTCCTTGGATGCTAGAGTTTTGACTGAAAATTAAAGTGGTAATTCGTTGAAGAAAACAGGGTTGCATGTGGCTTTCTTTCTTTTCCACATTATTTTGCTTAGCAAAGTGGGTTGGCTGTAGTACTAGAATCTTCGTTGTGACCTCGCATCTTTGTTTTTTCTTTGCCTTTTACCTTTGTAACACCCCCATCCCGTAGGCTAGGAGTGCCACAGGAATAGATTCCATAATTTCATAATTGAAAAACTGAACTTTTATTATGAGGAAAAATATCTAATAAACTGAAATAAATTCATGTCATAAAAACATGTTTTATTTTAGAAAGTCTGAACTAAAAATAAAATCTCCTTCTACTCCTGGCCTGCATGCTCGTAATTATCATCTTCACCTGGGTGGTTAAAAACATGAAAATAAATTAAAATGAGTCGATGACTCAGTAAGAAATCTATCACAACGTAAACGTAATAAACATAAGATTTTCATAATAATTTTCATGCTGAGCTTAAAATCATGTCTATTCATACTGATGTTTATGCTATGTATGACTGATTTAACTGAATTAACTGACTGATTTATCTGACTTATCTGACTGGCCAACACACTTAACCCTGTGTGCAAGGTTGTGCACTGGCCCCACATCCCGCTGCAACAAGGGGAACCGCTGATAGTATTCTAGCATACTATGGTGGACCACGAATAAGTTCATGGCTTGCACACCACCCTGAACTGAACTGAACTGCATTGGTACCATGCATCTGAATGGCCATCTTATTAACTGATCTGATATTATCTTACACTTGAACTTAAGATGGCTTACGTGTCTTATACACATGAGATGCATGACATGATACATACATAATTATAATTTCTGAATCTGAAACATGATGCGGAATGACATGATCGTATGCTATGCTGGATGACATGTTTGCATATGACATGAGTGGTTCATAAATAATGGCTGTCAATGAACTGGCTTGAATATTACATACATATAAGCTAACTGTGATGATCTTAATTTATGATCAAATTTACTTACCTCGCTGCGTTTCTTCTTGAATAATACTTCGTAACTTGAGACCTATATACAATAAATAACTATCACTAAATTGTTTGGAAATAAATAAATACTAATATCCTACTTGATTAAACTCACAATCTAATAGGTAGTCAAACAAATCTTTTGTTTAACCCTTTAATCAATAAATCACAATATTGAAATTACTAAAATACTAATCTATAATTTAGTAGAATACTCGAGCTATTTTAAAATAATTCATAAAAACTTAAATTCTTAAACTAAGTTTCATTTCTTAACATAATTATTAAATCTTATAAGAAACCTAATAATTTCCATTAAATTGTTAACATAGTAATTTTGTTAAATTCTACTAAATCAACAAAGGAAATATTAACTAAAACATTAGACTTAAAATTATACTTTAAAATATATTTCCAATACTTTAAACATTTTCTTATAAAATGAACCTATGACTAATACGTTTATTTAACAAAAAGAATTACTCAACCAGAATATTAAATTCAATAAAATCACTAGAACAATTATTAAATAACAAATATAAGATGAACTGAAATTAAATACAAGTCCATTAAAGATTTTATTAAAATCTGCAATAGATGCAAATTCTAGCCCATGAAAACATTTCTACATGAGCCCAAACCAAATAAACAAACCCATCCCAACCTCATACGGCCTAAGGCCCAAAGCCCATCAGGAAAATTAATGGTTCTTCTAGAACCCGAAACATGGCAACCCGAAAGACAAGGCAAACAAAGAGTTGAGAGAGAGGGGTTTGCGATGGTCCGAAACTCACCAAGGGATGAAGAAGCTCACTATGATGGTAGTCTGGATGGCTGGCAGGGGTCACGACAGCGAAACCGAAAGCTCCACTGAGTATGGTAGTGCGATGCAGTGAGAGAAAAAGGGAGTTAGAGAGATGAACTACTAGACCGAAACAAAAGAGAGAGAGAAAAGGCTGGTGGCGGCCGAGGCCTTACCGGAAAAACGAGTGGCTCGATGGGGGCTGCGGGTCGGCGGCTTCTGTGTCGTTGGAGAGGGGTTCGGCGCCTCTAGGGGTGGCTACCGAGGAGAAGGGCGACGACACTGACTCGGGCAGAACCTACGGCTCAAACGAAAATGTTGATACTCGGTATCTCAGAAACAGAGGATTCGCACAGCTCACAAGTTTCTCCTCTCATGTACGGGTAAGTACATTTTATAATGGTAGAAATGATAGAGAAAAATAAGAGAAACCCTAGAAGAGTAGAGACGTGCACGTGCAAGAGAGTGTAGACGTGCATGTGTAGAAAGACACTCGGCAACAGAGTTGGATTTTCCACTAGGATGATAGCGAAAATCACTGAGAAACATATGGGTTTGAGGTTAGGGTTTCAAATTTGAAACTAAGAGACTTACGGGTTTTTGGAGGTTTTAAGTGAGTAAACAGAGGCTAACATCGAGATGAGGCTCGGTGGGCTAGAAGGAAAAATAAAACTTTAAATTTCAAACAAAACTCTAGTAAATGTAATCTGATACACTTTAGAAATCCTTATTAAAATAAAATTCTAACAAAACTTAAATAACAACTATAATAGAAAATATAAGGATAAAGTAAGTATAAATTCTGATAAAACTATAATCATAATAATATAAATTCTAAAATAAAACGTTTACTAGGAAATTACTTATATACCCTAAAACCAAGACTGGTATGTTACAAATCTCCCCCCCTAAAAGAAACTCTTGTCCTCGAGATGGAACGTACCTTGATTTAAATAAGTCGGGGTATTTCTCTCTCATGTCTTCTTCGTGTTCCCAAGTGGCTTCTCTCTCGCTGTAGTGACTCCAAAGTACTTTGACCATTGGAATGGTTCTATGTCGTAGCACTTGGGCCTTCTGAGCTAATATTTTGACTGGAACTTCTTCATAGCTGAGGTCGTCTCGAATCTGAAGAGGCTCGTATTCCAAAACATGTGTAGGATCTAGGGCATACTTCCGTAGCATAGAGACATGAAACACGTTATGCACTGCCGATAAGTGAGGTGGAAGTGCTAGTCTGTAGGCTGCAGCACCTATTCTTTCTAAGATCTCAAAGGGGCCTATGTACCTCGGGCTTAGCTTCCCCTTCTTACAAAACACATTATCCCTTTCATCGGTGCAACCTTCAAGAGTACTTTATCTTCTATATCAAACTCTAATTCTCGTCGTCTTTGGTTTGCATATTTCTTTTGTCGCTCTTGTGCTATGGCGAGCTTCTTTCTGATAATTGATATTTTCTCACACATGTCTTGTATAATTTCTTGTCCCAAAATCCTCCGCTCTCCTACTTCATCCCAGTAGAGTGGTGACCTACATTTACGTCCATAGAGAACTTCATACGGCACTGCCTGAATACTTTCCTGGTAACTGTTATTATATGCAAACTCAATGAGGGGTAGGTACTTAATCCAACTACCCTTAAATTCCATCACACACACTCTGAGCATATCTTCTAGGATCTGAATTGTCCTCTCTAATTGACCATCTGTCTGAGGATGAAATGCCGTGCTGTAGGTCAAATGAGTTCCCAACTCCTTCTGTACCTTCCTCCATAATACTGAAGTGAAACGGGTATCTCTGTCAGAGATGATCTTAGATGGTATCCCATGTAATCTGACAATCTCTCTAACGTACAATTCTGCCAGTCTATCCACAGAGTACGTCATCTGAATGGGAATAAAATGGGCTGATTTTGATAGTCGATCAATAATCACTCATGCTGCATCTTGACCTCCTAGCGCTTTCGGGAACCCTGAAACAAAGTCCATCCCAATCTCATCCCAAGTCCACACTGGTATAGGGAGTGGCTGTAGTGTACCTGAGGGTCTATGATGCTCTGCCTTGACTTGCTGACATGTCAGACACTGTGCTACATAAGTCACTATCTCTCGCTTCATCCCACTCCACCAATAGTGTTGTTTCAGATCCCGATACATCTTGGTACTTCCTGGATGAACTGTGTAGAGTGAACGATGAGCTTCTCTCAAGATCAAATCTTTGATTACTCTATCATTGGGTACACATAATCTTCCTCTAAATTTTAAAGTGCCATCATCTGACACTAGAAAATCAGGTCTCTTACCCTCTGCTATCTCTTCTTTAATCTTCGTCAATTCTGTATCACTTGCTTGAGCGACCTTAATTTGATCTATCAACGTTGAACCTAGGGTCAAACTACTCATCTTAGCTTGAGTGTCCTGGATTACCTCAATGCCAGCTCGCTCCATGTCTAGTAGTAAATACTTCTGAGGAGTAACATCGTAGCCAAAGTACTAGAGGATGACTTTCGACTAAGTGCATCTGCCACGACGTTTGCTTTACCAGGATGGTAGTTAATATTGCAGTCGTAGTCCTTCAGAAGTTCCAACCATCTCCATTGTCTCATATTCAGCTCTTTCTGTGTGAAGAAATATTTCAGACTCTTATGATCAGTATAAATCTCGTACTTTTCACCATAAAGATAATGTCTCCATATCTTCAAGGCAAAAACCACTACTGCAAGTTCTAGATCATGGGTCGGGTAGTTCCGCTCATAACTCTTTAGCTGTCGGGAAGCATATGAAATAACATTCCCATTCTGCATTAAAACACAACCTAATCCCTTTAGTGAAGCATCACTGTATATAACAAATCCTCCATCTCCCAAAGGAACTGTAAGAACTGGTGATGTCACTAATCTTTTCTTCAATTATTGGAAGCTGTCTTCACAATCATCTGTCCATACAAACTTCTCATCCTTTCTTGTCAACTTTGTCATCGGAGCTGCAATACTTGAAAAGCCTTCTATAAATCTTCTAAAGTAACCAGCGAGGCCTAAGAAACTTCGTACCTCACTGACATTACTAGGCTTGACCCATTTTACCACTGCCTCAACCTTTGCTGGGTCCACTGAAATTCCATTTGCTGATACCATGTGTCCCAAAAAGGAAATCTCGTGCAACCAAAACTCGCATTTCTTAAATTTTGCATACAACTTCTTTTCTCTTAGTGTTTGAAGGGCAATCCTCAAATGCTCCTCATGTTCTGCACTACTCCGAGAATAAATAAGAATATCATCGATAAAAACTATCACAAACTGGTCCAAATAATCCTTGAATACCCTATTCATAAGATCCATGAAAGCTGCGGGGGCATTAGTTAGACCAAATGGCATAACAAGGAATTCATAGTGTCCATATCGTGTTCGAAAGGCCGTCTTCTGCACATCTGTCTCCTTAACTTTCAACTGGTGGTATCCGGATCGCAAATCTATCTTAGAAAAGACTTGAGCTCCCTGAAGTTGATCAAATAAGTCGTTTATCCGGGGTAGAGGGTATCTGTTCTTGATAGTTACCTTATTTAACTCCCTGTAGTCAATACATAAACGCATAGACCCATCCTTCTTCTTTACGAAAAGTACTGGAGCACCCCATGGAGAAACACTGGGGCGTATAAAACCTTTCTCTAGTAACTCTTGTAATTGGTCCTTGAGTTCCCTTAACTCAACTGGAGCCATGCGGTAGGGAGCTTTAGATATAGGCGCCGTTCCTGGAGTGAGATCAATCACGAACTCAACTTCTCTATCCTGGGGTAACCCTGGAAGATCTTCAGGAAACACGTCTCTAAATTCTCTAACCACCTCTATGTCTTCAATCTTAAGTCCATCTTCTGGTGGTAAGATCAAACTTGCTAGGAATCCCATACACCCTTGCCTCAAAAGTCGGGTGGCCTGCAAAGCTGAGATTACACGAGGAGGGGAACTTCCTCGTACTGACTGAAAACTAAACTCCTCCCCATTTGCGGATTTAAAGACTACTCTCTTATTAAAGCAATCCACACAAGCATGGTTCCGGGATAACCAGTCCATTCCCAGAATCACGTCAAATCCGGACATATTAAATATGATTAAATCCGCAGGTAGAATCTTCCCTTGAATCTCTATCGGACATCCAATTAGTACAGAGTCACAAATAATATGATCTCCCGAGGGCGTAGCAACAGACATACAAGGTTCTAGTGGTTCTGGTATCTTCTCAGTCAAAGGTGCATAATGATTTGAAATGAAAGAATGAGTAGCACCAGAGTCGAATAATATGGAGGCATGACGTGAAAACAACGATAATGTGCCTATATGAATGTCATAACAACTTAGAGCTATCAGGATCATGCAATTTATTCATCATTCTATATAGATAACTAAATTTAAGAAAAAAACGAAAGGTACCTGTGACCACATCATTTGATGCTTCAGCATCGACAGGGGTAAGGGTATAAACCCTCGCTGTAGCCTGCGTCTTCTGTCCTCCGCTCCTTCCTGGTTCCCCGGGTTTCTTAATTGGGCAGTCCCGAGCTAGATGGTTTGGCTTCCCGCACTTGAAACACACGTTCTGGCCATACATACACTTTCCCAAATGTCGTCTCCCACATGTTGCACACGTGGGGTACGCTTGCCCTGCTGGTGGTTGCCTTTGACGATTCTCGACGTGAGGCCTCTTGTCCTTATGCAACACTACTTGGAGTTGTTGTTATTGCTGGCGCTTCCTATGGTTGTTGTACTCAATGCTTTCTTGGAGGTCTTCTTCAGCAATGGTAGCTCGGGTGACTAGCTCTGTGAAACTCTGAATCCTGAGAGTATGGACACACTCTCGAATCCTACGATCCAGTCCACGTTCAAATTTTTCAGCCTTCTTTTCCTCATCCGGAATTAAGTAACTAGCGAAACGAAAAAGCTCCATGAATGTCGCGGCATACTGTGCTACTGTCATTGATCCCTGAGTAAGGTCTATAAATTGGCGAGCTCTCGACTCCTGAAGAGTTCGTGGGAAAAAGTGATCCAGAAATAGTTTCTTGAAATGCTCCCAAGAAATGGGGACTGCTTCCCCTAATTCCAGCTGAACCAAAGCCCGAGTTGACTTCCACCACTTGATTGCCATGTCAGTCAAATGGTAAGTGACATATTTCACCTTCTGATCATCCGTGCAATAGAGCACTTCGAAAATCTGCTCCATACGCTCAATCCAGCTTTCCGCATCCATGGAATTCAATCTGCCATCGAAAGTAGGAGGATGCTGGCGAGAAAATTGCTCCAAGGTACAACCGGCCTGTGGAGCTCTAGGCGCCATAAATTGGCCACTAACCATTGATTGAAAGAATTGGGTAGCAGCTGCGACCAGATGGTCCGGGTTATCATTCTGATTAGATCCAGAAGATCCCTCTCGGTTTGGGTGATTTCTAGTGCCAGGGGCCATGATCTACGTTAAGATGTCATAGCAACAATTATCTAGTATTTGACATGAATGTAAAAATAATGATAATGAAACAAACTACACTGATGGTTCTAACTAGTAAAAACTATAAAGTTTTCAACCTTAAAATAAAACAAACCTGGATTACTCGCAAGCAGGCTAGGAGCATCCTAGGAAACTTTAACTAAAAAAATTTACATTTTTTTTTCTGAAAAGTCTACAGAATCGACCGGCTCTGATACCAAATTGTAACACCCCCTTCCCGTAGGCTAGGAGTGCCACGTATTTTAATAAAAATAACCCGGTAATAGATTCCATAATTTCATAATTGAAAAACTGAATTTTTATTATGCGGAAAAATGTCTAATAAAACTGTCTTCCAAAACATTAAATGAAATAAACTGAAATAAATTCATGTCATAAAAACATGTTTTATTTTAGAAAGTCTGAACTAAAAATAAAAGCTCCTTCTACTTCTGGCCTGCCTGCTCGTAATCATCATCTTCACCTGGGTGGTTAAAAACATGAAAATAAATTAAAACGAGTCGATGACTCAGTAAGAAATCTATCACAACGTAAACGTAATAAACATAAGATTTTCATAACAATTTTCATGTTGAGCTTAAAATCATGTCTATTCATACTGATGTTTATGCTATGTATGACTGATTTAACTGAATTAACTGACTGATTTATCTGACTGGCCAACACACTTAACCCTGTGTGCAAGGTTGTGCACCGGCCCCACATCCCGCTGCAGCAAGGGGAACCGCTGATAGTATTCTAGCATACTATGGTGGACCACGACTAAGTTCATGGCTTGCACACCACCCTGAACTGAACTGAACTGCATTGGTACCATGCATCTGAATGGCCATCTTATTAACTGATATGATATTATCTTACACTTGAACTTAAGATGGCTTACGTGTCTTATACACAAGAGATGCATGACATGATACATACATAATTATAATTTCTGAATCTGAAACATGATGCGGAATGACATGATCGTATGCTATGCTGGATGACATGTTTGCATATGACATGAGGGGTTCATAAATAATGGATGTCAATGAACTGGCTTGAATATTACATACATATAAGCTAACTGTGATGATCCTAATTTATGATCAAATTTACTTACCTCGCTGCGTTTCTTCTTGAATAATACTTCGTAACTTGAGACCTATATACAATAAATAACTATCACTAAATTGTTTGGAAATAAATAAATACTAATATCCTACTTGATTAAACTCACAATCTAATAGGTAGTCAAACAAATCTTTTGTTTAACCCTTTAATCAATAAATCACAATATTGAAATTACTAAAATACTAATCTATAATTTAGTAGAATACTCGAGCTATTTTAAAATAATTCATAAAAACTTAAATTCTTAAACTAAGTTTCATTTCTTCACATAATTATTAAATCTTATAAGAAACCTAATAATTTCCATTAAATTGTTAACATAGTAATTTTGTTAAATTCTACTAAATCAACAAAGGAAATATTAACTAAAACATTAGACTTAAAATTATACTTTAAAATATATTTCCAATTCTTTAAACATTTTCTTATAAAATGAACCTATGACTAATACGTTTATTTAATAAAAAGAATTACTCAACCAAAATATTAAATTCAATAAAATCACTTGAACAATTATTAAATAACAAATATAAGATGAACTCAAATTAAATACAAGTCCATTAAAGATTTTATTAAAATCTGCAATAGATGCAAATTCTAGCCCATGAAAACATTTCTACATGAGCCCAAACCAAATAAACAAACCCATCCCAACCTCATACGGCCTAAGGCCCAAAGCCCATCAGGAAAATTAATGGTTCTTCTAGAACCCGAAACATGGCAACCCGAAAGACAAGGCAAACAAAGAGTTGAGAGAGAGGGGTTTGCGATGGTCCGAAACTCACCAAGGGATGAAGAAGCTCACTGTGATGGTAGTCTGGATGGCTGGCAGGGGTCACGACAGCGAAACCGAAAGCTCCACTGAGTATGGTGGTGCGATGCAGTGAGAGAAAAAGGGAGTTAGAGAGATGAACTACTAGACCGAAACAAAAGAGAGAGAGAAAAGGCTGGTGGCGGCCGAGGCCTTACCGGAAAAACGAGTGGCTCGATGGGGGCTGCGGGTCGGCGGCTTCTGTGTCGTTGGAGAGGGGTTCGGCGCCTCTAGGGGTGGCTACCGAGGAGAAGGGCGACGACACTGACTCGGGCAGAACCTACGGCTCAAACGAAAATGTTGATACTCGGTATCTCAGAAACAGAGGATTCGCGCGGCTCACAAGTTTCTCCTCTCATGTACGGGTAAGTACATTTTATAATGGTAGAAATGATAGAGAAAAATAAGAGAAACCCTAGAAGAGTAGAGACGTGCACGTGCAAGAGAGTGGAGACGTGCATGTGTAGAAAGACACTCGGCAACAGAGTTGGATTTTCCACTAGGATGATAGCGAAAATCACTGAGAAACATACGGGTTTGAGGTTAGGGTTTCAAATTTGAAACTAAGAGACTTACGGGTTTTTGGAGGTTTTAAGTGAGTAAACAGAGGCTAACATCGAGATGAGGCTCGGTGGGCTAGAAGGAAAAGTAAAACTTTAAATTTCAAACAAAACTCTAGTAAATGTAATCTGATACACTTTAGAAATCCTTATTAAAATAAAATTCTAACAAAACTTAAATAACAACTATAATAGAAAATATAAGGATAAAGTAAGTATAAATTCTGATAAAACTATAATCATAATAATATAAATTCTAAAATAAAAAGTTTACTAAGAAATTACTTATATACCCTAAAACCAAGACTGGTATGTTATAACCTTCTTTTCCCTTTTAACATGTATCATTAAATAATCTTTTTTTTTTTTTTTTCAGAGTTTGATCCCAAATCAAGTTTTATTTATGTTTATGAGAGTGACTCAAGGCTTATGTTTGCACATTCTATATTTGTTGTTAAAGATTCATGTTTGAGGACTTTTATAGGTTGTACTCTTTTAAATTATGATGTTTAATGTACTCTTTTAAATTACTATGTTTTTTATACTCCTTTATGTAGCAAAAAGAAAAAAAAAATCTGTTATATTTGGATGCGTTACAAGATTGGGCATCTGTACAAATGGGGGTTATTAAAAAAAAGAAAAAAGGATCATTTTTACCCAACCCGAATGGTCTGGGTTGGGTCGGGTTATATTGTCCTGAACGCTATTGCGGGCTATGAGGGGTCGGGCCGAAATTCTATTGGACAGGCCGATGCACTGGCCTACACCTACTGCTTGATCTAATGTCTATTTGAGAACTTATTACTTATTTTATGATTTAGGTCATGGCTTTGTGGAAGAGTCTTTGGCAGAATGATTTTGTGCCCTTCATCGGGTGCCTTATCCATGCGAGGCTTTACAGATCCAAGGTGGACCTAAGCAAGCTCAGGCCAATGATTCTAAAAACGAATCGAGAGCCGGGCTAAGGAATACCCGTTGCGTGGCATGGTGCCGGTCGCCCAGGAGGTCCTTAAGGCTCGATCAGTCCTCTTCCATGGCGTGTCCACTCTTCTCAAAGTCTTTCCCATCATGGCCTGCAAGTAAGTCCAGCACCTTAAAAAGTTAACCTTTTCCTATAATGAATGTGGGTGTTCCACTTTATGTATTTGATTGCGATGTATGGTTCCAAATTTCTACTTGTTTCATGATTTACGTGTTTGATTTTGTTGATATATATGAGTGGTTAGGTTAACACTCTGGAGTGCTTGTTTTAGTGTTTTTGTGAAGATGTAGTTACTTATGCTATCTGATTTGATGCTAGTTCATAGGTGAATTGGGTTTTGATGCCCCCTCCCAAATTTCTATGCCTCTCGCTACTAATTAGCTGATATTAATCAACAGCTAATAGGGGAGCATTGTGTGTGCAAATTTGTCTCTAACATTCAATGGAGGTCTAACATTGTTTTTATATGCTAAATAAGTCGCACACTGCAGGGGACATGAATCCGTGACCCAACCACCAATCCATTATTGTGAGTGAAGATTCCATTCAGTCCAAAAGTCATTGGCATGTTTACTTGAAGGCTATTTATTTCCAAAAGATAATGCATCTAACTTGGATGTGATTCTTCTCGGTTTTTTGTAAATGTTCTCTTCTTCCAAGAGGAAATTGAGTCCTCATTTCTTGAAAATATACTTTTGCAGATTCTGTCCGGAAGTATATATTGGTGAGAAAGGTCTCTTAATTCAGACTTGCCACGGGTATAAGTGTCAGGCCAAGAATCGTGTTCATGAATTGATCAGTGGTGGTGTGAATGATATACTTGTTCCAGTAGAAACATTCCATCTACAGAACATGTTCCAAGACGTTATTAAACACCACCAGTGGTTTGATTTTGACCGTGTTCCTGCAGTTGTTGAACTGTGCTTGCAGGCTGGAGCTTATCCTAATGATGAAAATCTATACTCCAGCAGTACGATTGAATGTGTACCTGCTGGAATTGAAGGAGCGGACTCATTGTCGCCTCATGAACTAATGATGGTTGCTAATAGAACTTTCAAAGCATGGGAGATGCTCAGAAGTGGTGTACTGAAGTTATTGTTGGTTTATCCGGCAAAAGTCTGTAAATACTGTTCAAAAGTCCATGTTGGGCCATCTGGGCACAAGGCTAGGCTCTGTGGAGTATTCAAGTATGAGAGTTGGCGGGGAGGCCACTTTTGGAAGAAGGCAGAAGTAGATGATTTGGTACTTTCTAAGATTGTATGGAGGCGGCAGCTACAGGATCCTCCTGTCCTTCTGGATGCCCATAGAGACTTTTATGGCCATGCACCAGCAGTGGTGGATCTGTGCACACAGGCTGGCGTTATTGTACCAACTAAGTATAATTGTGCGATGAAAGTGCAAGGTTTATCAGGACCTGTTCAACTCAAAGTTTGAAGCATGATATAAGTTGAATTCTTAGCTGGTTGGCTTCAGGGAACTTGATCTGTACATTGGGTATAGCTCAATCCACCCGGAGAGTGATATTTTGGGTCTCTCATAAAAGGTTTATTGGTATGCACTTTTGCTTCCAGCAACAAATTTTGTTAGCATGGCCTATAACCGGACCAGAAATAGAATAATAGTTTTGAATGAACCCATATATGGTTTAATTGTTATGTTTGTACATTTTTCTTGGTATGAATTTGATAAATATTATCTACTGATTTGCGAACCCCAAGTCCATGTAATGGATGGTCCCCAAACATAGCCACAACAGGACGTAGAGGTCTGCTTACATCCGATGATAAAGAGGCAACCTAAGAGGCCTAGAATGTTGAGAAGAAGAGCTACGGATGAACAGCCTATGGCAATTGTTAAGGTACAACCCACAATGGTATACATGAATGTCCTGTACCTATAAAATCCTAATGCAAGGGTGTCGCCTAAAAGAACAAAGAGGCCAAAGCAACATTGCATGGGAGTAAACCAACTTCTTCCCAGCCTATGGAGCAAACCCAGGCTTTAGCTACTTCAACACAGTAGCTCAGGCATGTAGTAAGTTTATGATCAATTGCATAACATAGTTCATACATGATGGGATGTCATTTGTGATGTTAATTAGTAACGTTTGCTAAATTGTCCTGTAGAGCGCACCACAACCTATGGAATGCTACCCATGGGTTAAAGCTAAGATCAACAAGTGCAATGATTATCTATGAGCAATCTAGTAGAGGGTTTTTTCTAGGAAGGTTATTTTTGAATTATTGGAATAGATTGTAACAAAAGAGTAAGCACTATTGTGTTTTTTTTTTTTGTTTTTTTTGTTTTTAAAGATGGAGTTGTGATGTTAGTTGAACAATGGCCGGGGTACTTGATAGTGCACTTTTTGATGGTTGCCTTTTTGCTTGATGGAAATGTAAAGTTTATTTGAACAATGTGATGTAATAATGCACTCTTGTCATGTTTGTCTTTTTTGTATATAAATGAAGTCTGCGATGATTGCATCTTTGACGGTTGTCTTTGTATGGCTATGAAGAATCTGTGTAAGGTTGGTTAAATTGCTTTGTAGGGATGATCATTTTGGATGTCATTTTATATAAGGTTGGTTAAATTGCTTTGTAGGGATGATCATTTTGGATGTCATTTTATATAAGGTTGGTTAAATTGCATTGTAGGGACGAATAAATGGCAATGGACGATTTTGATCCCTACAAAAAAAGTACTGGAACCTGACCTCAGGTCCTGGGGTGCTAGTGATGAAGGCCATGGAGAGCAAAGCATAAAGGGAGCTTGGCACGTGGCTTGCAAAACTTATTTTGAAGAATCAAAAGCAACAAAAATAAAAGATAATGAAAGACAACGCAGGAAAAACAACGAAAAATAAAGTTTGATAGTCACCTGGGATGTAACTCAAATGGGAGTAGAGAATGCCGCTTAACTCCACTATTCGCTGAATCACTCATGTGACCAGCCACAAGTTTCATTGAAAAGGATAACCTAGGAAGCCACTCAACACTGTCTAATAATCGATGTCACTCAACATGACCAAGCCATGTGCTTGCTTAAGGGAGGAAGCCGCTCAACTCCACAAGAATAACACTAAAAAGTATTTTTCAGTCAAAAAGGTGTTTATTTTTGGTTCATTTCATTCACTTATATAGGAGGTTACATCATTTAATTCTCGCAACCAACATCAGCCCTAATGAGTGGGACCCACTGCTAAACCATTTTTCTCATTTCCGTCATCTTATTTGCAATGAGTAAGAATTGGTCACAAAATACTTTTCCCGGTGCAAATTACATCCTCGCAATTAAATTTGGATGTAAAAGTAAAAAGGCTACTTTTGGATATGTAAGAGTCAGAATATAACTCTATTTTGGTCTCTCTCTCATTAGATGCAAACCCACATGTTAGATTGAGGTTGTAATTCAAATATACAGTTCCCATGGTCAGTAGTAAAGTTTATATTATATATAGATCGTGTGTATATATATTGATGGTTGAGCCAAAGTTACATGAGTCCAGTGCCATGCAAAAAAGATATAGTTTCAAAACTTTATTCTATTATACCGAAGAGACTTGTGGTTATTATGTTGATTATGGAAGGTGTTAGATAAAACTGATTGGTTTATTTGACATTTACAATAAATTATTGGAAAATTCTTTGTTTGCCATTGGGTGGTTTGGTTGGTTGGTTGGTTGGTTGCTGGGGGCTCCAAGATCAAAGAACATTCCATGCATGCTTTAATTTCTTGCATGTCATGAGGATTTTATCTATGCATGATGATCTGTTTTTCCTAATTTGGTTCATGCTTGATGACTTGTCAGCCATGAGAACCATAACTAATTGACAATAAATATGTAGTGAAAGGCAAGATCATGTATTCTATTATAGCAAAATAAATTGCAGAAATCGTCTTCGTATATGGCATTGCAATATTTAAAATAGCATAAAAGTTGGTAGATATATATATTTATAAAAAAAAGATGCATATATACACACACTTCCGTGCTTTATCTCAATACAATAACTTATTACTTACCAAAAAAGTATATATATATATATACACACACACTTCCATGTATGGCCTTTTGAGATTCAACTCTTGACATTTGGTATTTTCCATGCATCACCCTAGGATATTCTTTTTCGAAAGCCTCATTATTTGCGATTAACGCACTATGGATAATGAAACCTATGTACAACATGTTACAACAATTATCATCAGTAAGCTTCCGAGCCCTTGTCATTTCCTCCACCATGTAAGTATTAATATCAATGGACATAGTTTTCATCACATTTGCCAACAACTCATGAATGGCTAGACATTAGAATAGGTGTATGAAATGAAGTATGAAATGAAGGGGATTTAGAACTTGGACGTCAGCTTTTATTTGGCCAATATTGTTGAAATAAATATAATTGTTAACTATTTGCATCAGTTTACCCTTTGGTTTTGCTATAGTAATGTTCTGGCTAGTACTTTTGCCTTAAATAGATGTTTTCTATTGGCTATTACAGTTAAGCATGGATGATACTTTTTCTAGGTAGATTTTAGGACACCGTGCTTTTGTGGATCAAGAGGGGAATATATATTAATGATGCATTCAAGAATGGAGATTGTCTCAGTGAATCAACAATATTATTGTAGCATGTGTTTAATTTTGTAATGTGTCATTTAGTCCCAAACTTATAATCCATGCTGTTTGTAACACCCGGGTCCAACACCCAGCCTGCTTTCTAAAATTTTCTAGGGGTTTTCTATATGGAAAGTCCTTTCGGAGTAGTTTTATTCCACGAGTTTGCCATGACAAAAATGGGTGGAAAAAATACTATTTCCCATGAAATCTACACTTTTTTCAACAGCAATCCCTCCCGGGAAAAAATGAGATATGTTGTAGTGAAACCATTTTTCTTATTTCCGTCATCTTATTTGCAATGAGTAAGAATTGGTCACAAAAATAATTTTCCCGGTGCAAATTACATCCTCGCAATTAAATTTGGACGCAAAAGTAAAAAGGCTACTTTTGGGTATATTTGGCGTTTCATTTCCAGCGAGTGAGTATTCTCCGCAAAAAATATATTTTACGATGACATTTAGTTGACCAACATGTTTTGGACGGGAAAAAACTTAATTATGACTTTTTAATTCTCTTACGGCGACATTAGTTTTCTGTTAAAGACAATTCGTTGTATTTAAATATTTACAATGAATTAAATGTCATCACAAAATGTCACAATTTAAATCATGAGCTCTTTCTCTTTTATTTTTTGGGTGCGGCTACTATGCCGCCCCCATCTTGACCGCTGGGCAGTAAAAAAGCTTTTTTTTATTTTTTTATTTTTTATTATTACATTTTTTAACATATTTAAATACATTTAAAAAAAAAAGACTAGCGGTCAAATGGAGGTGTCAAAAGGAGTGGGCATAGAAGTGTTTTTCTTATTTTTTTCCCTCAACCACGATACTCTGCCTCCCTCTTCTTGGTGGGTTTTCTGTCACCCCTTCTCACACAGTTGCTGCTCCATCCCCACCACGAATAGCCGGTAAGTCTCTGTAACGCCCGTCGTTGTGGTGGGACTTTTTCCAAAATATTTTTATAAAAGGACGACGGGAATTACCGTCCTATTTAAAACTTTTCACTTGCATACCCAGGGTGCGAGACTCCACGTTTATAGATTACATGTGCTTTGTCAACAAAAGAGGTTTACAGCGGAAAACATAAATCTTATAATAAAAGGCCTCTCGTACGTTTAAAACTCGTGCCTAGACTTCCGTGCTCTTCTCCATGGGCCGTGTCCGTCCTGATCATGCAGTTCCTGGGGGGGGGGGAGGGACATGCATAAAAACTAAAATGAGTCGAAGACTAGTAAGCATTACTTCATACAGTTAAAATATAGCAACATAGGTTTTCATTCATGCATTCATCACTCGTACATACTATTACGTGCATGCATACGTGTCATACGTGCGTTCGTTTGAAAACTTCACTGGACGGGGTTTTTCTCTTTTAAACATGGGCATCCTTTTTGTAAAACGTTTCTCCCGTCAGTGCCTTCATTTCTTCAAGAGTTCGTGCATGATGACGTGCATACGTGCATTCTTTTGAAAACGTCACTGGACGAGGCTTTTCTTTTAAAAGGCTTTCCTTTCTTTAAAACGTGTCTCCCGTCAGTGCCTTCATTTTCTTAATGGTTCGTGCATTCGTGCATTCGTGCATTCATACATACATGCATACATCCGTTCATTCTTATCACTTTCATAGGCCAGTACACACTGTTACGCCCCGTGTGTTTGGGGTTAGCGGTCTTCCTTTGGACCCGGATTCCGCCCGTGGCCACGGGTTGGGAATCCATTTCATAGGGGGCAGTAGTGGGTGCACTTTCAGTACTACTTACCCGGCATTGCAATCTGCCCATTCATTGGTACCCTTTCATTCATTCATGTGGCCGTTACGTATCTTCATATATTCATACTTTCATTTCTTTCTTTCTTTTCATTCATGCATGCATTCGTTCATGTCAGCTCGAAAGAGCTGGAGCTTTCATTCAGTTCATTCTTTCATTCATTGGTCCTTTCTTTTCATGAGAAAACATTTCTTTTCATGAGAAAACATCGTTTGGGGCATAAGCCCGAAAATAGTATTTTCGTCTTTTAGTTCTATCCTTTGAACTTTGAACGTCAGCTTTGAACGTCGTCAATCATGGCATCCACGAGCGTCACCTCGTGGCGCATATGAGAGCGTCGGTTCGTAGGATCCACAAAAGCATCCGTTGTCATGCCTTTCATGCATTTTCATTAGTTTATGGATTTTCTTAGAAAATACATACAATAGATACAGCGTATAGTCATCCATTCACATGCGTACAATTAATATTTTGGTTGCGTAAAAAGGGGCTGCCAAGGAGGGGCCGTACATACTTATACATTTGAACACTTAGCATTTTCTTCCTTAAAGCGTCTTTCGTTTATTTTCGTGAGCATCTTAAAGGAAAAGCATTTCTTGTATCTTGGAAAACTCTAGAAGAGTATGAACGTAACACTTACCTGGACTCCATGCTACTTGCATGTCATGCAGTCCATTCATGCTTGTCAGATGGCAACCTACATGCATACACATACCTTAACGTCATTCTCTATCTAGTACATAAGCAACTTGAACTATAAATAGAACTACGCTATACTTGGAACACTCTCATTCTATCCCATGCACTTACGTGCCCTTTACTATGTTAAAACCTTCGGGGACCCATTACGGTCACCCCATCTTCCAACTCAAGGTCTTGCCTCCAGTGCTTATTCACTAAAGTGGATCCCATGACTCACCTTAGGATTAAGACACTAAGACCTCTGTCTCATTCTTCTCATTAACCACATTCCAACGCATGACTCAGATCAACTAAGTCACGCATCCCTTCTTTGGACAGTACACTCGTTACTATCTTCATGCTTCTTAGCCCATAGAAATCTTCATTCCCATCCAGACAAGCCACATGGCTCTAAGCCAACTTTGAGGCTTAAGCACTATGTAACTGTGCTAATGACAGATTACCCATTACATATGGTGAATCCATCCGACACATATGTCTCACCATGTTACACATGTACCTTACCCCTTATCACCTAAGATGAACATATATAACACGTTGATCACCTGTTGGACAAGGGCCATACTCTGATACCAACCTTCTCTTAACCCGGCTAGCATGACTCCTCATGCTACCCGTCCCTTTGACAGTTCATCCCAACACTTAACATGACAAGACTTCAAATCATAATCATGTCTTATGCCACGTCATACAGCTCGAGACTATTCCCAATCTACACCGTGACCTTGTCGCGTTACCCAACATTCTGGTACGTAAATTCCTAACTCATCATGAGTACGATTCCTTACGTACTCTTGACACATCGTGACATTTTGCCACGTTCCCCTTACGCCATTCATACCCTATCGCTTCACTACATGGCAAGCACGACTGTCAGTAACCACGTCACGAGGTGACGTTGCCCAGTCAAGCTTCCGCTGCGTACTCTTACACTTATACTGCTGCTACACCCATACTTCCAGCCATAAGTCAAGTACGGTGACACATGTCACCTCAGACTACAGGCCACATCACAACTACTTCGGGACACTGTTCCACAGTTCCCGACACTATTCACCACGCTTATCAACTGCATAACCATCCTCATCACTGCGACACGCCATACGGTATGTCGCTGCACTTCGTGGAGTACACTCCTCGCAGACTCCCTTCATATACGCTACAACTCATCACCATTACGGCATATGCGCCACATGGTGCATTGCTCCTCTACATGGAGTACACTCCTCGTGTACTCCCTTCACATACGCTATGCCACATCACCATTATGGCGTACGCGCCATATGGTGCATCGCCCCATCACATGGAGTACACTCCACATATACTCCATTCACAGACGCTACGCCACATCAGCATTATGGCATACCCGCCATATGATGCGTCACTCCACTACATGGAATACACTCTGCATATACTCCATGCACGTTACGACACATCACCACTACGGCAAACCCGCCGTATGGTGCGTCACTCCATCACATGGAGTACACTCCGCGTATACTCCATGCATGTTACGACACATCACCACTACGGCATACCCGCCGTATGGTGCGTCACTCCATCACAAGGAGTACACTCCACGTATACTCCATGCACGTTACGACACATCACCACTACGGCATACCCGCCGTATGGTGCGTCACTCCATCACATGGAGTACACCCCGCGCGTACTCCCTTTATACAAACTATGCCATACAGAGTACACCTCACACGTACTCCATACACATTACATCACTTCACCACTACGGCATACCCGCCATATGGTGCGTCACTATACTACATGGAATACACTCTGCATATACTCCATGCACGTTATGCCACATCACCACTATGGCATACACGCCATATGGTGCATCGTCCACCACATAGAGTACATCCCACATGTACTCCCCACATATACAACACGCCACATCACCATTATGGCTTACTTGCCATATGGTGCATCAATCCACCACATAGAGTACATTCCCCGTGTACTCCTTTCACATACGCCACATTACCACTATGGCGTACCTGCCATATGGAGCATCGCTCCATCACACGGAGTACACTCTACGTGTACTCCCTTCATACATACCACGCCACATCACCATTATGGCACATCCGCCATACGGAGTACATTCCACATATACCCCCTTCATATATCATACCCCCCACAGAGTACACTCAGCGTGTATTCTTCCCATTCCACATACACTATGCCACCATTACAATACAATCCACAACACTACACAGCACACTTCCCAATTATGCCCAACACTTCACTACACATAATGCCCAACACTTCGTTACTCAGCACCACATCACAATACCACAACTCCACAATACCAACAGCACAGTCCACAACCTAGTCAACTAATCAATATCTAACATAAATAACGAGGGATAGAGAGTTATACCATCGACGGGATAACCCATGCATTGCTCATTGATCGTCATAGCCGATGATGTCAGAAGAGTCATACGTGGTGGCTAACTCACGTACAGTGACTGTTTAGGCATTTGGATAGCTAGGTGTGGTCTTGGAAGGGCTCATGGTGGCCTTGTGATGATGGCAAAGAGCATAACATGGCGGATCTAGCCGTGTGCAGTGGCGGTCAATCACATGCAGTGATTGTCCATCACGTGCAGTGGTTACCCACCACATAAAGTAGTGGTTTGGACCTAGGGCTCGGCTAAGGGAGGTGCGGTGGATCTCGTGGTGGCATCGAGGTGGCGCCACGATGGCTCACAGCGGCGGTTCAAGGCCGTGAAGTGGAGGAAAGGCCGTGGGAGAGTGAGAGAGAGTGTGCATGCGTGGGTGGCAGATCGGGGCTGTGGGAGGTTAGGTTAGTTTGGTGGTGGCCTGAAGAGGCTGGAGGTGGTGGTTACTAGCTGTGGGTGGCGGTGCACGGCAGTGCACGGTGTGCAACCCGTGCATGCGAAGAGCAAGAAGCCGTGCGGTGGAGAAGGGCTTCTGGCCATGGGTCGCGTGGAGGAGGAAGGGGGAGGAAGGGAGAAGTCCGTGGTGGCGCTTGGTGGCCGCGTACGGCGGCACACGGTGGGGAAATGGGTCAAAGAATTTCTGGTATTTGCCTTGGAAGAAGAGGAGGGCTGTGTAACAAGGGCTGGCTTCGGTGGAGGATGATGGCCGGTGGGAGGGGAGGTCGCCGTGGGAGCGGTGGAGCCATTGGGCGGCGCACGGCGGCGCTACGCGCACCAAGCCCATACGGACTGTGCACTTTCGAGATGGAGAAAGGGAGAGCGTGAGAGGGAGAGGCTGGGCTGGTTGAACTCGTCGGCGTGAGGAGCAGCCGGTGGTGCCGGCGGTGAGAGCTGCCGACGCACGGCGGTGCCGGGCTGTGCGATGGAGGCTTCGGCGTGGAAGGGGAATCCGCGTACTGCGTACGCCGAATGAGAGAGGGAGGAGAGAGAGAGGGCTGGGGGAAAAGTGAGGAAGAAAGAGAGGGGGTCTGGGTATTTAACCCAGTCCCTTCGTCTGGGGATCTACACAACGATCTAACGATGAGGAATTAAAATACTGATTTGAAAATGCGTAAACGTTAACTTAATTAAAAGCACTTAGAGGAATTAAGGTAGAATAATATTTTAGACTAACTTTAGTTTATAAAATAATATTTCTTCATCATTAATAAAATGATGAAGTCTTACTTAACATATTTAAAAGGATTAAACCATTTAATTAATAAAAGCTTTCAACATAATTTAAATCTCATAATATCTTAAATAATTGAAATCATTTTAATAATAATATTAAAATGATTTCCGACAATTATAATATTTTTGGAGCTCTTCAAGAATATTATGATTGTCGTATTTAAGATCAAATATTAATTCAATAACACTGGAAATACTCCTTATAAATATTTACAGCATATTTAAAACACTGGGCGTGCCCTAGAAGTCACACGATATCTTTCGAGACACGCCATCATGGTTCGACACGCATAACGTGGCTCGCAGTCACTAGTGAGAAAGGCAGATGATCACATAATCTCTGCCTTCGGAGATTTGTTTACGTCATAAAGACGAAACATACGTCAAAAAGAAGAAGCGTACGTAAGAAGGAAGGAGCAGGGTATTATAGTCTCTCCCTCTCTTTCGCTTTCTTTCCCTCTTCATTCCAAGATTTGCTCGTTGAGAATTTTGATTACTAGGATTTGCTTTCCATTTTAACTATGAAGTGCTTTTTTCTTCTGTTTCCTTTCTCTCCTTGAGCATATTCTTCCTTGACTATTAGGGTTTGCTTTCCATTTAACTAGTTTGCTTTGTTGAGTACCTTTTTTGCATGCTTTGGACTCATTTATTCCTTTGGTGCATGTTTTGAACTCATTTTTTCCTTTGTTGGGTTCCTTTGTTTAGAGTGTTATACATTTTAGCGAAGCTTTTACTGATAATTCTTTTTTATTCAATTTTTAATTTGTAACAAAGTATTTCGGGTTAAGTCACCTTTGTTTGAAAAAAAAATCCATTTCATTTGTTTTTTTATGATGATCTTGAAAAGTTAAACTTTATAAAAAGTTTCAATTTACAAGAACAAAATAAGGTATCACTATTGTTATCAAAAGAAGATAGAGAAAAAAAATAAGTTACTAAAATAAGCATTTGAAAACTTCTCAAAAGTGGTCATCATTGGCAATATGAAAACCAAAGTACATCCATGGCAACTTTTGGCTCTTCATGGTTTTGAAATCATGTGTTGTATTTCAAGCAATAGCTCTTGTTCATAAGAGTTAAGATGATATGAGATGAGTTGAGATCATCTCATTTTATAAGAGTTGAAATCATTTCATAAGAGTTGAAATCATGCATTGAAAACTTAGTTTAGGCTCAGTTTGGATTGAGAGTTGATCTCAACCTATCCCATCTCATCATTACAACTTTCTCAAATTCCCACACAAAATATAATAAACAATTCAAAACTTTCAAATCTCAATTCAATAATAATTAAAAAATAATATTCTAA
Organism: Juglans cinerea; assembly: GCA_961763995.1. Classification (NCBI taxonomy): domain Eukaryota; kingdom Viridiplantae; phylum Streptophyta; class Magnoliopsida; order Fagales; family Juglandaceae; genus Juglans; species Juglans cinerea. The sequence goes on along the minus strand of CAUIVZ010000002.1, from coordinate 20,825,976 downwards.
CAATATTTTATTCAACTTTCAACGTTCATCTCAACTCATTATCCAAACCTAACCTTAGTTTATACTATTTAGTTTCCTTTATTTTACACTTGTTTTGCCTTTTTCTTCTTCCTGATAATGTTTATTCCCTTGTAATTTTGATTGTATAAAAAGGTATGGTAAAGAATCCCAATTTTCTTGCACAAGTTTCATCACATTTTGGAAAATAGGATGAGATTATTATTGTAAGTTTCTTTCTTGAAAACTTACTTTTTCTTCCCCTACAGGCTCAAGATTTGGAATGATCTCTGGTTTTAATATAGTAATTTGCTTCTTTCAATCCGATTAAAGCAGTTAACACATTACATTTGTTCTGGATTTGCAGGTTTGCCAGAGTGGGAAAAGGTCGCTCATGGCTGCCACTAATCTGTTAGCTGTTGTAAGCACATCAAGCTTTTACTTGGTTCTAAAGCATTTATTTATGATGATTGGAATTGGAAAACAGAAAAGACTAAGGTTGAATATCAAGATCAAACGTATTAGTATTCCAAGGGGGCTCATTATTATAGAAAACTTACAACAATAGGCAATGGACCAAAAATGTTCATTGCGTTTTGCTAGGAATATTGAATTTATCCTTAAAAGTTTACATAAAACTTATATGATGAAAATGTTGAGTGATATAATTCTGAGAAAGATAGTGACATCACATGGAAGGATAAGTATTGATTTAGTAGCAAGATGATATAGATAGTGGACAGCTCAATAGCTGGGAGACCTTCACCCGAGTCCTTCAAGTTAGATTTGGACCCACTGTTTATGACAATCCAATGGAGACAACACTCACTAGGCTGAAGCAAGCAGTAACAGTAGCATGGGTAAGTTTGAAGCCCTTCTAAACATATTTAAAGGGCTCTCAAACACACACAAACTGAGCTGCTTCCTTAGTGGCCTCATTGATGAAATTAGTCTTCCGATCCGCATGCTCAATCTAGTGAACTTGAGTGCTACATTTGGCTTAGCAAAAGCACGTAAGAGTATTTGGTCAGTACAAGAAAAATAGTGAAGAACTGGGGGGAGAAGGGAAACTCATCATGGGTGGAGGGCAGTGGTTACCCTGACTTTAAATTGGAGTTAATTGTGATGTTTTTGGTAATGGTCTTGTCTGCCATTCAACGCATCCAAGATATGCTTTGAAAATGTTCCTTTTGAAACCCCCTGTCAACCAAGTCTGTAATAAGGAGATATAATATTCATAACAATGTTGGAACTATTGCCTTACACATGGGACATCTAAGTAATGAATGTTTAATTAAGCTTTGGGATGTTTTGTTTCATTCTGGTGCAAAACTTTTACAAGTTACCATTTTCGCTGCGATTTAATGCATACTGCTAGTACCATGCTAGGTTGCATAGTATGTTATTTGTCATGAACAGAGGTTTGTAGCCTTATGTTATATGTCTCAATGCTCCAAGTCTTCGTTCCATCCCAAGCGGAGGTTGGAGGGGGTCAGATTTTGTTTAAGCTTCAGAAAAACCAGGAGGTTCCTACGGCTACATGCTACAAAAGGGCTCAAACTTAAAAAAGAGAGCTTTGTAGTTGATCATAATGCCCCATTGAAAAAGAAATCCTCCAGTACATACATGATAACCCACAGGCAGGTCACATAGGATCTTTGAAGACCTACCAAAGGGCTAAAAGTGACTTTTTCTAGAAGGGTATGATGAAGGATATTAAAAGGATGGTGAATGAGTGTGACACCTACCAGGTTAATAAATGTGAAACAACACCACTTGCAGGACTCCTACAACCTCTCCCAATTCTAGAACAATCTTGGGAAGAAATTGCCCTAGTTTTGATTGAGGGGTTACCCGTCTTAGGGAGCTAGTGTGATTTTGGTGGTCATTGATCGATTGACAAAGTATGGACATTTTATGGCTTTGTCTCATTCCTATATTGCTATTGGGGTGGCACAAGTGCTCATGAACAAGCTTTTTAAACTTCATGGCCTTCCTAAGGCTATAATATCCGATAGAGACCCACTACTGATGGGTCTTTTCTCGCCACACAAGATTTTGTTTACGAGATGGGACAAGGATCAAATTCTGGTATGATACCTGGTGTGGTGATTGTGCTCTAAAGGATCAATTTCCAGCACTTTTCAAGGTTGCAAGTGCCAATGATGCTTCAGTGGCAGAAGTCATGGTGATAGCAGGGGAGCAAATCCAGTGGAACATCAATTTTAGTCGGGCGGCACATGATTGGGAAATGGACAGTTTTGCAGGCTTTTTTAGCCTTTTGTATTCATTCCTACTGAGTACCCAACTTGCTGATTTATTGTGGTGGACACTTATAGGTAAAGGCCTGTTCCTAGTTCTCTCGTTTTATAAGTCTCTTTCACAAGAGCGTCCTATTCAATTTCTATGGAAAAGAGTTTGGAGACAAAAGGGGCCTTTCAAAGCAGCATATTTTGTGTGGACCGCTTTCTTGGGTATGATCCTCACAACGGATACTTTGAGGAAATGAAGGGTGATCATAATAGATTGGTGTTGAATGTGTAGGAATGGGGGTGAATCTGTAGATCATCTTCTACTACACTGTGAGGTAGCTCGAGGGTTATGGAACGAGATATTTAGTAGATTAGACTTGAGTTGGGTCATGCCGGAGACAGTAGTGACGATGCTGGCTAGTTGGATAGATCTAAGAGGCAATCAACAGATCAAGGCTGTATGGAAAATGCTTCCAACTTGCATCATGTGGTGTGTGTGTGGCAGGAGCGTAATGAACGGATGTTCAAGGACAAAGAGAGATCGATGGAGGAACTAAAAACTTTCTTTTTAGAACTCTTTGTACTTGGGCTATAGCTGTTAATTTTAATGGTCAAGATTTCCATAACTTCCTTGTATCCTTTGCTACTATGTAGTTAGGGCATTCATTGATTTGAACATGGCTTTGCCCATTCTTTAATAATATACTTTTACTTATAAAAAAAAAGTTTTGAGTTCCTTCTGGAATTCTTTAATGCCTAAAATCGTACAACAGGCTGAAAGGGAAAAAAAAGTCATTCCTAGCCCACTATGATCGCCACTCATTTTTCACTGTACAATGAGAATATGTTTTCACTGGAGCCCCTTTAGTAAGGTTGACGAAGCTGAAGAAGAATTTGAAGTTAAAAATTCTCTTGAAATCTTCTGGCCATTTCCTTTTATATTTTGCATCTTTTCGCGTGCCCTAGGTAGTGGTGAGGATTTGCCGCCTTCCTTCACGTGTCTAATATCTTCCTTTTATTTCCACTTTTTTTTTCTCTTCCAGTTCCTTTCTTCAAAACCCTTTTTTCCTTTGTCCCCTCCTTGTCTCCCCTTCCTCTTTCTTCCTTTGTCTTCTAGTGGTGAGACCTCTCTCCCCTTTGACTGGACCTAATAGGCTTACTTTAGAGAGAGTATATTTTATCCCTTCCAATCATTACAGAAAATTTCCCAATTCCTTACAAATATTCCTCCATCCATTACTCTACTTTCCTTATTATTATTTTTTTGATAAGTAAGAGATCAATATTATATATATGAACGAAAGAGGCATAGCCTATGTACACAGGAAGTATACATAAGAACACCTAAATACATTCTAAGAGCGATAAATTAAAGACAAAAAATCATGAACATTGTTCCCATGCAATACAATAGCGGAAAACCAGCGCATTAAAGTGTTTAACAAAAAATTCTTCATCTCGGCAATTGTGCGTTCCTTGTCTTCAAAGCAACATGCATTCCTTTCCGTCCAAATGCACCACATGATGCATAACGGAATCATCTTCCATTGCGCTGCCACTTGATGACAGCCTTGCATCTTTCTCCAACAACCCAACAAATTCACCACCCTCATAGGCATAACCCAAGCAACATCAACCCTTTGAAAGATCTCATCCCACAACACCCTTGTTACCTCCCTCACATTGTAGTAATAGTTGGTTCACAGATTCTCCATTCCTTTTACACATCTAGCACCAATCCATCACTACACATTCTCTCTTCCTCAAGTTGTCCGTAGTCAATATCTTCCCAAGAGCGGCATTCCAAACAAAAAATGCTACTTTAGAAGGCACACAGGACCTCCAAATCTTCTTCCAAGGGAATGGAGTATGCTCTTGTGATGTCAAGATGTTATAATACTCCTTAACTGTACATATCTTGTGATCATTAGACCTCCACTTCAATCTATCTCGCTGTGCTATAGGAGTCCCCATGGAATATAGTAGGCTGAAAAAGTATGAAACAATAGGTAATTCTCAATCATGAAAATCCCTAATAAAAAGAATATTTCATTGGTGCGAGCCATGAGAAAGTAGCCGCACATCTGCCACTGAAACCTCCCTATTAACTGCAATACGATATAGGCCCGGAAAAGCCCTTTCCAATGCTCGATCCCCACACCACACGTCCCGCCATAAACTAATTCGATTGCCCTTACCAACTACAAAGCGTATGTGATTTGCAAAGCATGCCCACCCTTTCCTTATAAACTTCCATAAACCCACACCATAGCCCCCTCTCACTTTGTTAGAACACCAACCTCCCCCAGCGACACCATATCTAGCGTCCATAATTTCCTTCCACAATGATCTCCCCTCTAAGTGATATCTCCAAAGCCATTTCCCCAAAAGAGCTCTATTAAAAGTTCTCAAGTTACACACTCCCAACCCCCCATTCACAACTGAGACACAAACTGTCCTCCATCTAACCAGATGAAGTTTCTTTTACTCCACCAAGCCTCCCCATAAGAATGCCCTAAAGAGTTTTTCCATTCTGTTCATTACCCCTACAGGTATAGGAAACAATGATAAAAAATATGTGGGGAGGTTAGTGAGAGTACTCTTAATAAGAGTGAGGTGACCCCCTTTTGATAAATACACCCGTTTCCAACCAGCCAACCTTTTCTCTACCTTCTGCACCACTCCATCCCATATAGCTCTATTCTTGAAAGTTGCACCCAACGGAAGCCCCAAATATTTCATTGGGAAAGAGGGCACCTTACAATCCAGAAGGCTTGCTAAACTACGGATGTTAGAAACCGCACCCACAAGAACCATCTCAGACTTGCCAAGGTTCACCTTAAGCCTTGACACTGCTTCAAAGCAAAGTAACAGTGCTCGCAAAGTTTGGATCTAGCTATTATCCGCTTCACAAAAGACTAAAGTGTCATCTGAGAAAAGAAGACATGAGATAATAACATGGCCACTAGAGCCATTACCCACCTGAAAATCAGATAAGTATCCTCCCCCAACAGTAACCTGCATCATCTTGCTTAAAGCCTCCATAACTATAACAAATAAAAGGGGAGATAGAGGATCTCCCTGCCGCAATCCCCACAAACTATCAAAAAAACCAGCAGGTGTGCCGTTAACTAGAACTGAGAACCGGGCGATTGAAATACAATGACTCATCCATGAAACCCACCTATCACCAAAGCCACACATCTTAAGTAGATATAAGAGGAATTCTCAGTTCACATGATCACATGACTTTTCCATGTTAAGCTTGCCAAGAACAACTGAACCTCCCTCCCATAGTTTGTGATCCAAACATTCATTTGCAATGAGTACCGAATCAAGAATTTATCTCCCATGAATAAATATGTTTTGAGACTTGGAAATAATGGGTTCCAACACCGGACTAAGCCAGTTGGCAAGAACCTTTGAAATGATTTTATAAATGCTACTAATGAGACTTATTGGACGGAAGTCCTCAATAGTTGAAGCTCCTTGTTTCTTGGGAATGAGAGCAATGAAGGTCGCATTAAGGGATTTTTCAAACTTTTGACAAGAGTGAAATTCATTAAAAACCTGCATAACATCACCTTTGACTATGTCCCAACAAGTTTGAAAGAACCCCATTGAGAAACCACTCGGACTCGGTGCTTTATCCTTAGCCATACCAGAAATGACCTTGTAAATTTCTTCTTCAATGAAAGGTCTCTTCAAGACACTCACACTCTGCGAGTCAATTGCCTCAAAGGGCAATGCGTCAAGCTTCGGCCTCCAAGAATCCGATTCTATGAGAAGGGTCTCATAGTAAAATGTACAATATGGTTTTCTAGTTCCGTAGAAGAAGACAACACCTGAGAGCCAAATTGGAGGGACTCAATAGCATTGTTACGCTGATGTGAATTAGCTACTTTGTGAAAGAACTTTGTGCACCTATTCCATTCTTCAACCAAAGTGCCTTGGATTTTTGACGCCATGAAATCTCCTCTGAAAACAGAACCCGCTCCAAGTTTGCCATAACCGTGCCCTTCCTCAATAACATGTCTTCCGATGTATCCCCCAATAATTCTTTATCGTCTAACTCCTGCAGTTCCTCCAACAGTGTAGACTTCTGATTGTCAATGTGACCATATACTTCCAAGTTCCACTTCTTCAGATCCTGTTTCAGAGCCTTCAACTTGCCTACAAGAATGAAACTTTGAGTACCATTAAACTGATATGATGACCACCAGGCACTGACCATCTCTACAAACCCATCCGCTGTTATCCACATATTTTCAAACTTAAAGTACCGATGACCCCTGTGAATACCCCCACAATCTAAAAGGATAGGAAAATAGTCTGAACTAACTCGAGCTAACCGTTTTTAACTTACTTCTGGATAGTGTGCTTCCCACGAAGGAGAAACAAGGAATCTATCCAATCTCGGCCAAACCCTTCTGTTTGACCAAGTGTACTCGCCTCCTACAAGGGGAAGATCCATGAGGTCCAATTCAAAGATGAACTCAGAGAATTCCTCCATGGCCACAGAATTTCTATAATGCCCTGAACGTTCACTAGGAAAGCGAGTAATGTTATAATCACCCCCCATACACCACATCATATCCCATAAGGAGTATAGACCTACCAACTCCTCCCACAACCTTCTCTTATCCCCATCTATGTTAGGACCATAGGAACCTGCAAATACCCATTCCCATCCATCATCCACATTTTTAAATAAAGTCACAACCGAGTAATCTCCAATACACTCCTCAATTGCCTCAACCACTTTTTTATTCCACATTAGTAAGACTCCACCTGAGGCTCCCAAAGAAGCCAAAAAAATCCAACCCACGTGCGAGCACCCCCACAAACTTCGCACCATTCTTCTATCAATTAATTGCAACTTTGTTTCTTGGAAATGTACCACATCACCCTTCCACATCCGCAATAATGATTTGATACGAAGACATTTATTGCGATCATTGAGCCCCCGAACATTCCATGATAAAATCTTTGGCTTCATAAAGAACAAGTGTTGCCCCTCCCTTTCGATCTATCCCTACCTGAACTCCCTTCCTTTACATCATAATTAATGGAGTAAATTAGCCTTCTAAGTTCCTTATCTTGCTTTGTGGCTAATTTCGAATGGCTAGCTTCAAGAGCTACGAGAAGAGCCTTAAATTGTTCTTCATACCCTCCAAAAGAAACCCCAATAACATCTTGGATCTCCTCTACCATCCTAAAAATCCAATTTGATGGACAACTCCCAAATTTAGAGTTGGGAGGCAGTGTACATAGAGGAGTCAGAACGGCCCCCTCCTCCCCAGAACTAACAGGAGCTAATAAGGCCAGTTCCGATCCACATGCTAAATCAGGTTCACCACTGGATACCACCACATTATCAGAAATTTTCATTACTTCGAACCCATCTCCAGATTTATACACTTCAACCAAACCTATCACCAGTGGTAAGGTGACTAACAGAGCTCCCTGAAATGAAAAGCCGCACTCCAGCAAGTCTGGTTGCAAAGGGAGCTCATCTGGGCCTCCGACCACCACGCACGACGGCGACAACGACAACCCACACGACGACGATGGGAAATCAACACACAACAACCCATCCTCTGCCGACACCTCTACCAACTCGCCATCCTCAACATCCTCACGTTGAGGTGGCTATAACTGCTCACCGTGATGGTCGAGTACTGTCGGTGAAGCATTCTGTGTCAAATTGGGGTCCTACAAGATAGTTATTGGTGCCAAAATGCACTTCTAAACGCTACCGAAATTCTCTGTAGAGGTTGCCGACGCACTCCCTACACACCCAGACCTTGCCGATAGACCCATTCCCATCAACCCTTTATCACGCGGCTGAGTCTATGAAGATTCCGGTGAGGAAAAGCAAAATATTGGCTCAATCCGTACCGACGTCAAATCCGACACCCCAGCCCTCGCCGGTGAACCCACCACCGCCTCGGACGGAACCACCACCATCGACGTCGGTCGTTGATCCACCGCCAACGAAGGAGGTTGCCGTGCACTGGACGACGTTTTTTAGAAACACCCTTAGGTCTCCAACCAAGCTTATGGGCATCAGATAGGGGTTGGGCCTGCATGTTGGGCTGAAAACAGGCCTGCGTTTGAGGCTGACCAAAGCTACATTCTTTCCCTTAAATCCACCTTCTGCAGAATAAGCTTTGAGCCCAAATAGAGAGCCTTCTCCCTGGCCCATTACGGGATCCTTCTCCATCTGCAAGCCTACTTCAACGCGATGTTTTAAAATTTCCATATTTAGATTTAAATGCCCCACTTGCGTCTCCATCTCAGCCAAAGCCTGTGGTACAATTACCATACTTGGCCCCAACAAATGCCTGCCCAGACTTGCATCTTCACAGAACCGTGCCTTCACCAACGAGGAAGTAACACCTGTCCCCTTTGCAGGTTGAGACACGACCTCACTGTACGAAGTAACAACTTGTTGCCCCAGCGGCGGAGGAGGAGCCATCCATGGACAGCTCCCTCTGTTCTTCCCTCCCAAAACAAAGGAATTTGCAAAAATTTCTTTTAACAACTCTCCAAAATTTCTCCAGCCTACCCCTTTCCTCCCTTCCGGCATCATTAGTAGGCTGCGCTGTTTCTCTTGACCAAATTCCGATAGGGTGAAAAACTCCCATAAGAGTTATGCTGCCGTTGCACCACCAAAACCTAAGAACCATTTCTTCGGGTTCTAAGAAAACCAGAAGTCCCCTTAAAGGCAATACCTTCCTTCACCATAACAATCAACCATCCTAGCGAGGCCTGATCAATGAATATATGATTCATAGCACGACAACTGCTCTCAGTGATTCTCCACCACCTTGCATTCATCTTCTTAAACTCAAAACATTTTTTATCAATAATAACATTCCTACTAGACCCCATCACAACACAACTACTCATAATGTACTTTCCTTATTACAATTGGAACCACAACATTATGAAACAACATTTTGGGATTCCCTCGACCAGTGTTCGATGTACCTTAGAAGAGCAATTCTTGTGGATTATTATTATTCTCGAGAAAGGAACTGGGGATTATTGAACTTGGAGTTGCTCTATTTCAATTTTCTACATGTTAGCATTTTTTTTTTCATTTGTTTTGTTTCGCACAAAATCAATTATTCCATAAATCAGAGTTTTTGATGAGAAAAATTCTAAACTCAGGCCCATTGTTTTAACACATCCACATAGCCATCAACAAATCTATTGTCTAACAATTTGAGTTTTACAGCAAGCCAAATCCCTTCTTTGCCACTGCCATACACAACGACTTTAACCTGGGATATGTAAATCTTTAAAAGCTTTGACTCCTAGTCATCCCCCTCCACTGTCGTGTTGCCGAAATTGAGACGTTAGAACGGAGGCAACGTCATGCCGGTCAACCACAATTGAGGGAGCCTTGTAATTGTAGATGCTACCCAAACTGGCAAATTTATATCTTCCTCGTCTATTCTTCTCCATCTCCTCAATCTTTCTATGTTATCTAATCCAGATTTTGGCTAATTGAGTTTGTATGTCCTTTACTTCAGTTGTGAGCAGTTTTGATCATAGGATTCGTTGGTCACTCTATTGATAGTCAAGTTTCATATCTGAACTCAAGAGACTAAGATTCCCATAACTTTTGGTATTTTTTTCTTTCCCTTCAGCTTATATATTTATTGATTTGATAAATTAGAAACATGGAATTTATTTCTACTGAACTTGCGAATAAGGTTAGATTTTCACTATTTCAGAACCTAAACAACAAAATGCTCCAATGGCCCAAACCCATCTTGCAGAATCACTTAATTCATTGTCGCTTGCCTATTGCTTGATCTAATGTCTCTTTGAGAACTTATTACTTATTTTATTTTTCTTTATATATGATAAAGATTTAGGTCATGGCTTTGTGGAAGAGACTGTGCTAGAATGATTTTGGGGCCCTTCATTGGGTGCCTTATCCATGCAAGGCTTTACAGATCCAAGGTGGACTTAAGCAAGCTCAGGCCTACGATTCCAAAATGAATCGAGAGCCAGGCCAAGGAATACCTGGAGCATGGCATGGTGTCGGTTGCCCAGGAGGTCCTTAAGGCTCGATCAGTCCTCTTCCATGGTGTGACCACTCTTCACAAAGTCTTTCCCATCATGGCCTGCAAGTAAGTCCAACTCCTTAAAAAGTTAGCCTTTTCCTATAATGAATGTGGGTGTTCCACTTTATGTATTTTATTGTGAAGTATAATTCCAAATTTCTACTTGTTTCATGATTTACGTGTATGATTTTGCTGATATATACTAGTGGTTAGGTTAACACTCTGGAGTGCTTGTTTTAGTGTTTTTGTGAAGTTGTAGTTACTTATGCTATCTGATTTGATCTACTTCATAGGTGAATTGGGTTTTTATGCCCCCTCCGCAAATTTCTATGCCTCTCGCTACTAATTAGTTGATATTAATCAACAGCTAATAGGGTTGCATTGTGTGCAATTTGTCTCTAACATTCAATGGAGGTCTAACATTGTTTTTAGATGCTAAATAAGTCGCACACCGCAGGGGACATGAATCCGTGACCCATCCACCAATCCATTATTGTGAGTGAAGATTCCATTAAGTCCAAAAGTCATTGGCATGTTTACTTGAAGGCTAGTTATTTCGAAGAGATAATGCATCTAACTTGGATGTGATTCTATTCGGTTTTTTGTAAATGTTCTCTTCTTCCAATTGAGTCCTTATTTCTTGAAAATATACTTTTGCAGGTTCTGTCTAGAAGTATATATTGGTGAGAAAGGTCGCTTAATTCAAACTTGCCACGGTTATAAGCATCATGTCAATAATCGTGTTCATGAATGGATCAGTGGTGGTGTGAATGATATACTTGCTCCAGTAGAAACATTCCATCTATAGAACATGTTCCAAGACGTTATTAAACACACCAAAGGTTTGATTTTGACCGTGTTCCTGCAGTTTTTGAACTGTGCTTGCAGGCTGGAGCTTATCCTAATGATGAAAATCTATACTCTAGCAGTACGATCAAATATGTACCTGCTGGAATTGAAGGAGTGGGCTCATTGTCACCTCATGAATTAATGATGGTTGCCAATAGAACTTTCAAAAGTCCATGTTGGCCATCTGGGCACAAGGCTAGGCTCAGTGGAGTATTTAAGTATGAGAGTTGGTGGGGAGGCCAGTTTTGGAAGAAGGCAGAAGTAGATGATTTGGTGCCTCCTAAGATTGTATGGAGGCAGCGGTCTCAGGATCCTCTTATCCTTTTGGATACCCATAGAGAGACTTTTATGGCCATGCACCAACAGTGGTGGATCTGTGCACACAGGCTGGCGTTATTGTACCAACCAAGTATAATTGTGCGATGAAAGTGCAAGGTTTATCAGGACCTGTTCAACTCAAAGTTTGAAGCATGCTATAAGTTGAATTCTTAGCGGGTTGGCGTCAAGGAACTTCATTTGTACATTGGGTATAGCTCAATCCACTCGAAGAGTGATATTTTGGGTCTCTCATAAAAGGTTTGTTGGTATGCACTTTTGCTTCCAGCAACAAATTTTGTTAGCATGGCCTATAACCGAACCAGAAATAGAATAATAGTTTTGAATGAACTCATATATGGTTTAATTATTTTGTTTGTACATTTTTCTTGGTAATAATCTGTTGCCTTGTATGACAGTTTCCTTCTTTTGAGGACTTCTGGGTAAAATAGTTGCCGCATGTTATACAAGTCAGTAACCTCATGCTTTATTTTAGAGGTTTAAGACTCCATAATTTTCAAATTATGCTTTGTCATTGAAAACATTTTCTGTACTTCATGATATCTATATGGTCTAATATGATCCACAATTGTTTTGGAGTTCAGCGACTTTAGACTTTTTACTGTTAAATATTTAACATAAACATTAATGATTAGATCTTCGATCTTCTATGATCTACGATAATAAAATAATAATAGTTAAAAGACGTATCTTTCTCTATCACAGTTTGATGATGAATCTGACCTGACTGTCAGAGAAGGATCACCCTAGTAAAGCCTTACAAGTGTGTCCCAATGGCTAGAGGCACAATGATGTTGTAGGTGAGAACCCACCCCTCAGTACTATTTATAGACTTCTTACCATCAAGAAATCTAGACACTTGTGTCCCACTGTGATTAGATATAGTGTTAATTTATCTCATTAGAGTTAGACTCGTTTGGTTACTCTTTTTGGTCAAGGAAACTTTCTACAAAAACTCCAATGCAAGAAACATCATATGACAAAAGAAAAGCCCAAAGCCAAAGAAACCCATAAGTCGTATAACACTACTACTTATGAACCTAAGCCAAAATTCATCCGGACCTTTCTTAAGTGAGGTAAACCCGTGCGATCCATTCTAAGAATCCCCTTAAGCAAATATGGGAGCTCATCTTGTGTCAGCCATACTCTATTGTAGTCATTACTTCCCAGTCTAGCAAGGTAATCCGCTGCCATATTACCTTCCCTATAGGCATGTTATATTTGAAAATTCATCAACATTAACAGCCGACTCAACTCATCCCAAAAATCCTCCAAATACCATAAACTACACTTGCCTTCCCTTAACCAATTTACCACTAACAACGAGTCCATTTCTAAAATGACATTGTTAAGACTTATGGCCTTACAATTTTTAACACCCATTAAAAGAGCCATTGATTCAGCTTGATTATTGGTTCCACTACTTGTGCTAGCAGCAAATGCAAACTTCAATCTTCCTTGTTCATCTCGCAGCACTCCACCCACACCCAGATCTCCTGGATTTTGTAAACTACTTCCATCAATGTTTAGTTTCAACCATCCTACACACGGTTTAATCCAAGACACTGCTATTAGCTTCTCCTGTTTAACGTTGAACGACAACGTCAGCATCTTCAACATATCAATATCCCTACTTTCCAACCTAGAAACTGCATTTAATTTCACTCCAACCCAACTCATCCAATGCTTCATAGAAACTACCTTTAATTTCACTTCAATATATCAATATCCCTGCCTTTAACATTGAATGAATTGTTTGGTTACTTGATTGCACCTAGCTCAACTAAATTCGGTTCAGATTTAGACCTCTTCTAATATTCAAACACCCAACTCTCAATTATTAAACTCATCTCAACTCAAAACCTCTTTACACATGGGACCCACAACCTTTTTCAACTTCCCATAAATATATCTAAACTCATCTTAATATCAAAACATATCTAAACTTATCTTAGGTGGGTCCCACAGAACTCATTCCATCATCTCAACTCACTACTATTCAAAGAGAACTCAACTCAACTCAGCTCAACATCCAAACGCAGCCTTAATCTTATCCCATTGTGACTCATCAATTAAGTGATAAGTATTGAGCTATTCTAAACCCATCAAGATATGAGCGTGTGGGACATAGAGTTTAAATAAAACTCTTACAGTTACCAATGCGAGTCATGACGATCCTTTGTTATATGACCAACAAATTCACTTCTATGTACCAGTAACTTAATTTAACACGATTTTTAATTGGGACAATTAACGCTACTACTATGATGCCTTGGGTTCCAATTCATGTCTATTGTAGACATTATCTTGTCATCATTCATCCACACAATTTAATGTACATATAAAGTGAAAATGCAAGAAAACAAAAACAAAACAATCATAATAGATATCATTAAGTGTCCAACTAAAAAAAATCAAAACATCTATGAGCTCACTAACATGTCCACATCATAAGACCCATTCTATCAACATATTCTTTAAATTGCTTCGCTACTAGCCTCTTTGTGAATGGGTCTGCTATAATAAGCATAGTACTAATATGTTCTATGGACACTATTTGTTTCTGTACTTACTCCTTAACGCTTAAGTATTTGAGCTCTATGTGATATTGCAGAGGAATTATTGCAATAAATTCTCAGTGGCCTGGCAATAGAGTCGACAACTCCAAGTCCTGAGATAAAGTTCCTCAATCATAAACCATGCACTGTGGCCTCAAAGCACGCCAAAAACTCAACCTGCATTATAGATGAAGCAATAATTGTTTGCTTCATGCTTCTCCATGAGACCGCTCCACCAGGGAACAGGAAAACATAACCTGAAGTAGATTTTCTTCTATCAGAGCAACTGGCAAAATCAAAGCCTGAGTATCCAGTTACCTCCAAACTGTCAGTTCTTCTAATGGTAAGCTGGTAATCCTTAGTTTCTTGCAGATATTGCAATACCCTCTTCGTTGCTTTCCAATGAGACATCACTGGGTTACTTTGGTACGCTCAAGTATGCAGACTGCAAAACTAATGTTTGGCCTTGTGCAAATCTATGCATATATCAAGCTCCCCACACCCGAAGCATAAGGGATTTTTTTCCATCTCTTTATGCTCCCACTTAGTTCTAGGACATTGTGATAGGCTAAACTTATCACCTTTTGATATCGGAGTATCTAGTGATGAACAACTTTTCATGCCGAATCTCTTAAGAACTCTTTCTATGTAACTTTTCTAAGACAATCCCAACAGTCCTTGTTTTTCATTCTAAATTTTTTTGATTCCGATCACAAAGGATGCCTCACCCATATCTTTCATTTCAAAGTTCTTGAAGAGAAAACCCTTGGTTTCATAAAGTAGGCCAAGATCACTACTAGCCAACAAGATATCATCAACATGCATGATCAAAATTATAAACTTATTCCCACTGACCTTTAGATATATACATCGATCAACAATGTTTTCTTTAAATCCAAAAGCAATAATGGTATCATTAAACTTTAAGTACCATTGTCGGGAGGCTTCGTAGATTGATTTCTTGTGCCTACATACTAGGTGACCTTTGACCTTTACTACTCCATGTAGACCTCTTCATCTAAACTTCTATTTAAAAATTCTATTTTCACATCCATCTGGTGTAACTCTAAATCATAATGAGCTGTGAATGCCATAATGATCATGAAAGAGTCCTTTTTTATAAACAATGGAGAAAAAGTCTCTTTGTAATCAATGCCTTCTTTTTAAGTGAAATCTTAGCAATAAGTCTGGCCTTATATCGTTCTACGTTGCCTTTTGAGTCACGTTTGGTCTTAAAGACCCATTTACACTGGACTCTTTTACTCCCTTCAAGCAATTTAACAAGATCCTAAACTTGACTATGATCCATGGATTTCAACTCTTCTTTTATGGCATCAACCCATTTATTAGAATCACTTCCATCTATGGCTTGTGAAAACGTTAGTGGATCTTCACTTGTCTCAATGTCAAATTCAGATTCCTAAAGATACACCACATAATCTACCGAAATAGCAGGTCTTTGATCTCTCTGAGATCTGCGTAAGACAATCTATTCTGGTGACTCCAAACTTGGTTCATCAGTAGTATTATCATTCTAAGATGAGTGATCATTTACCTGTTCCAATGTATCACTGTGATGCTCAATCAGAGGAACCATTATCTTTTCGAAGGATGTAGGTATAGAGACATCTACCTGTACTTCCTCAATGATCACATCTTTGTGTTCAATTCTCCCACTGATCTCACCAAGTTCAATGAACTTGGCATTTCCTGTTTCCACCATTTTCAGACTGTGATTAGGACAGTAAAACGAATACCCTTTAGATCTCTTTGGGTACCCAATAAAGTACTCGCTTACTGTTCCAGGATCTAATTTCCTTTCATGGGGATTGTAAGGTCTTGCTTCGGTTGGGCAACCCCAAACATGCATGTGCGTTAAACTTGGTGTTCTACCAGTCCATAGATCGAAATGCGTTTTTGGAACTGATTTACTAGGAACTCGGTTTAAGATATACATTGTTGTCTTAATGGCTTCACCCCACAATGATTGGGGTAAGGTAGAATTGCTTACCATACTTCTGACCATATCCAAGAAGGTCCGAGTACGCCTTTCGGCAACATCGTTCTGTTGTAGCTTCCCTAGTATCGTGTACTATGCTACAATGCCATGCTGTTTCAGAAGTTTGGCGAATGGGCCAAGGTTACGACCTGATTCGTCATTCTTTCCATAGTATTCTCCACCTCGATCCGACGTGATGATTTTCACTTTTCTATCTAACTGTCTTTCCACCTCCATGAGAAATACCTCAAGTACTGAAATAGCTTGAGATTTCTCATGTAGTAGATAGATATATCAAAATCATGAAAAATCATCTATAAAGGTGATAAAATACTTTTCTCCAACAAAACATTCAGTGGGAGAATGATCCATATATATCTGTGTGAATTATTTCAAGAATCTCCTTACTTCTTGTGGCACCTTTCTTAGTATGTTTGGTTTGTGATAAGTGTTATTTTTATGTGATTTTTATCACTTTTTTATTTATGAAAAATATCATTTTCCCTTCAATACTATTAATTTTATTTTATTTATACATATTTTTATTTATTTACTTGGTTTTGAAGGAATTAGAAGATTTAGTGCAAAAGAAGAGACTAGGGATCTAGACCAATGAGAGGCAGCGAGATCTGAAGAGAGCATAAGAGATTTGGGCGAGGAGCATTGTCCCTTGGGCAACAAAGAGATCTATCTCACCCAAAGGCAAGAGGACTTACCTCTCAGTAGGCGAGGAGACTCACGACCAGAAGGCGTAAAGACTTGGCGACAAGGCTCTAGAAGGTTGGATTGGGTGACTAGTCTAAAACGACCAACTTAAAAGACCAACCTAAATGACATCATGAGCAACAACTAGAAAAGACGAGAGGAGTCTTTCATCCCGGTCGGGAGTCTTTCCACTCAGTAAGTGAGGAAAGGGCCGTGTGTTCTTTATGACCTCCACACCCATGCATTTGTCACCTCCACGCTAGTTATATTAAGCGCACATGGCATCTACTCACCTCTACCTTTCCAAGTTCTACAATCAATCTATTGGCGACTAAATCAGCCCGAACTTCGTAAATCAAGCCGCATATCACTGAATCTTCCATTTTAGATAATTCCGATTATTGGGATAAATTCCTTTTATGTTAATCTATCTTTAAAAACTATTTTCTAGATTTTTAAGCTAGATTGTAGCTGCATTTATTTTGTTTCCAGATTTGAGTTTTGACATCTATTTAATCACTTCATGTGGGATGAATAGGGAGTCTTTTGGTTTGTGAATTTTAGTTGGAGTTCTGAATCAGAGATTGAGAGTTTTTATTTTTTATTTTTGAAGTGTTATTTTGAGAAGGCAGATTTGGGGGAGCAGAGGCGAGAGCTAAATGCTTCATCAATCGACTTCAACAAAGAACACTAGTTTTATTCTTTTTCTTTTTAATTTCATTATGAACTAATTATATTTTCTAGAGTTTTGATGTATCCTAGCATTGAGCACACATGTTATATTCCAAGTTATTTTATTTACAGTATTTTCATGATTGAGTGTTTATTCCTTGTTCTTAATGTTTACAATTTTCTAGCTCTATTGTTCGATCTTTTGGATTGCAATGAGACCGAGAGGTGATTTGTGATTAAAGCCCTAGGATCAAACACCATTAGTTGAGCAAAAGCAGAGATGCTTTACTGCGACTAGTGTATTTTTAAGAAAAATTCAAAGAACTTAATGAGTCTCCAATTCGTTAAATTCACATAGAGATATGAAGTTATTAGTTGGAGATATTTTTGGTATTGTTCGAGAGAAAATATTGAATAGTTAAGGGATTTTTATCATCAACTTGGGATAATTGAGATTCCACAACAAGGAAGAATAAACTGTGTGGGAACTAGGTGAAGTCAAACGCTCTAGATCTACTCTCATTATTTTCAAAATCTTAATTTTAATATTTTTTTCTTCAGATTAATTTTGATTTTGCAAATAGTAATTAATTTAGTCAATTTCAATACTCAATAGCATAATTATTCCCTATGGGCTCGATAACTGTTTCCTTTAAAACACTTACTACTTGTTACGATTTTGTGCACTTGCATATTATATTTTTATGCAAATAGTTTGATTGCCTTTGATGCAATCCACACACTTCAAGATTAGTAAAATCTAAATGCAGATGTATCCATTCTTTTACTAATCTCTGTAACCTTTCTTTGGAGATGTGCTTCAATCTTTTATGCCAGAAGTAATAAGAATTTTCATTCATCATGTTTCTTTTAGTTCCAATACAAGCTTCACGGTAATGATCAAAAGAGTGCTGGAGATTGAACTCCACAAATACAAGTACTAATCTGAGGTAACTACTATACTACCATCTACGTCACACCGTCGCTTAGTCGACCTTTTCCAATTGGTCAATTCCCGATTCTCCTTCAGATCCTGTAACAAAATCTACCATTCGGGAGAATGGTAGTTGGGACTACCACAATGAGATTTGATTACAAATCTCAGCAAGTTAACAGGAAACTTCCATACAGGTTAATGATGCATGCATGGCAGTAAAAACATGAATGCATAATCAAATCAATAGAAAACATAACATATCCTGGAATAACATGGCATGAAATAATAAGCATAACGTAACTTGACATAACATGGCATGAGCTGACATAACTTGAACTGGAACTTAAACTTAACTTGACGTGACATGACCTGTACGTGAACTTTAAACATAACATGGACTAGAAACATAGCATGAGCGTGACCTTGAAACATAACATGAACGTGAACATGCATAATTTGAACATGAACTTGAACATAACATGAACCTGAGCATGACATAACATAAATGTGAACTTGGAACATAACTTGAACGTAAAATAACATGAACTTGGAATCTTATTCAATAGACTCAATTAATAAAGTAACCATATGGGTGCTACACGGGTCCCCTTGAGCTGTGTGTCCCTGCCGATTACCGCATCACATCACAGGTTTCTATACCAGCTGTGAGTGCATTAATACGTACTCCACAGTTGTTGTGGCCCCACGTATTCTACGTGTCACAATTGCTGTGTCTCACGTAGTGTATGCTCCACAGTTGTTCTGGCCCCATACTTCATGCTCCACAGTTGTTGTGGCCCCATGACTTATTTGTTTGTGCCACACTTGCTGTAGACACACGTAACTTAAAGTGTGGTTCCATCGGCGTTAGTGCCTGGCGCGCTCCGGTGACCACCTAATTAGGCCCCATTCGCAACCTGTTGACTGTACTTCGTCAACCCAGGGAATTTCACAACTATTTAGATACTCCAGCATAAACAAAGGAGTTCCACTAGGATATTACCCCATCCTAACGCTTAGGGTCGTGATTGACATGAATAACTTAATTGGCATACATGACATTTCGTAACGTGAAGTAACATGAACGTGACATAAAAGACAAAAGTCCTGACGTAGCATAATGTGACATGAACGTAAGACGACAGACATGACATACTTTGAGACATAAATGTAACAGACAACATTTCATAACATGGCATACATGTAACAGGCAACATTTCGTAACATAGCATAGCATGTAACAGACAACATTTCTTAACATGGTGTAATGGTGTAACATGTGACAGTGAATATTACGTGACATGAAATACATGTAACATATGGCATATTTAACTTAACATGACATACTTGCAATATATAGCAATACGTGACAGAATATCTTATGTAACAGATGAATAATTCATGACAAAATAAATTCTGTGTAACAGATAAATATGTAATGATTTGGCATGGTACATATGATAACATGCTTACATAGACTTTAGTTCCCTTACTTATCACTCATACACAATAAACTGATAGTATTTTAAAAGTTAACTTACCTCGATCTTCGAGCTTCAAGACAAAACTCAAGTGCGATCCGGAGAAACTGAAAGTAGTGATTTCTAAAAATTAGAACTTAATCACTAACAATTAGGAATATGAAAAAATAACAACTTAGAGTAAAATTACCATTTTACCCTCTACATGTGGGAAAATGACCATTTTACCCCTAACTTAAGGATGTTGCATCCTAACTCCAAAAATCATCAAAATCTACAGACCTTATGTAAATTTTGTCCTAAGCTCAAATATCAATTCAGAAAAATTTAAAACTAAATACAACCATTAAAACTCTATAGGGCCGAAACTTACAAAGGCTATTTCCTTTGATTTTTGTTTCTAACTTGTTTTGATCAAACCTCTTGATCCATGACTTCTAAAGATGTGATCTTCAAACCAAAACATAAAATGGTTTAAAAAGGTGTACTTAAACATATCCAAGCATCAAACTCAAGATCACATGGTTAAACATCAACCAAAACATAAATTTAGCCATGAACATCATCACTTTGGCCTAACCGAATATCTCCTTGCATAAACTTTCATATCTTTGAAACTAACATCAAATATCTTCCAAATAACATTCTAACATGTATATAAGAGGCTTAGGATCCTCCAATAAAAATATCAAAGCCATTGGAATAAGATTAAAACATAAAAGATTTAAAGTTTCTCAAAACAGAAACTGTTTTTCCTCTTCCAGTTTCTAAGTTTCTAGACCTAAGAAAATATTTCACCAAAACTTTTAATCATGCAAAAAATCCTCAACCAATAATCATATACACATGTTAACAGTACTCCATAAACTTTTCAGACCAAGATCTATTCATTAACTTGGTCAAAAACTCCAAAATATAACACACTCTCTAGTTTATCGCCTAGAATGACCTTTCTGGGTCTAAACAACTTTTGACCAATCAAATTATCTCCAAATGGAACGAATAAGGTATTCTCGTAAACTAGACTCCAAAAGAAACAACGTTCATGAAGGAAACTTGGGGCGAAACCACTTACAAAAGCTTCGAAATAGGCGTTCAAAAGTGGTAAGAAAAACTGCCCGAGAGTGTCTTTTGTGTTCTATGAAGGAAAAGTGTAAAGGAGAGTTGCTTTTCGTGGGAAGTGGACTATAGAGCCTCTTACAAAAGTTATGGAAAGTGATAGGACTGAAGGAAAGGTTGAGTGTTGGCCTTTTCTTCTCATAAAAATCAGTCCAAGATCTTTTCTCACGGTGGAGTGTAAGAGTAAAAGAGTGAGGTGGCCCTTTTACTTTGTACTTCAAGAACCTTCTAGGCCCTTCTTGTAAAGATCTGGCCAGCCACGTGGGGGTACAAAACTTAGCTATGAAGAAATCTTATGGTGACCAAATTCGTGGGCCTTAATGTGCCTAAACCGAATGGGCCTAAATTTTGGGGTTTAAAGAGGGTTTGGGTTGCTATCAAGCCCAAATCCAAAATCACTTGGCCCAATCAATTTTTCAAGGTTAACAAGGTTGGATAATGATATTCTAACACAAATTTGAAGGATTAATAGCATGTGAAAGTGATTTAATCAAGTGATTAAACACAATGCCAGAAATCGGATTAGAAAGGGTTTAGAGGTGAACTTTAGGGTTTTGGGGGAATCGTTTAGGGTTCCGATTTCAACCATGCTTTTGGGCTTTCAATTGGATTCCCACCATTTAGGGTTTCACCAGGATTGAGACCCTCTTTGGTTTGGCACAATTTGGTTGAGCAGATGAAACAAAGTTTTGCTTAAGTGGCATGATTTCACACCTTGATTCCTTCAAATCCATCAAACGCTCCTCATGGTGCCAAGTGTCTAATATTATTTACTAAGTGTGGCTAAGATCTTGCCAAGTGTCCAAATAAAACTTCTCTAATCTAATTTGGACATTCCACACTGTGATTTTAAAACATTGCAATTGGTGTGCTTACCGAGGTTACTATTCACTCTGAAAAAGTGAATCATAAAGTTAGCACTAAAAAATTCCTAAATATTCATATTAACGTACAGTGAAAATCTTTTACCGAAACTCAACCTTGAAGTGCCCCTAAAAATAATTTCATAGTTTCGAACAGGCGTTTCGTCCGAAAAATATGAAAATAAACTTATTGTGGCATAAAATCATAAATAATCAACTGAGTCTAATGGCGTAGACCATAACACATTCTGACACTTCTAACTATCTCAAATAAATAAAACTCATATTTCTAACACCATAGTGAGTGATAACACTGACTATGTTGACAGACTAAAACCTATGCGATTGGTCGATTCGTAAAAATTTATGGGGTTTTCACGAGATTGCTAAAGTCAATAGAAATTCCACTTATGAATTTCTAGCGGGCTGTTACACTAATAGTGACGATTGTGCTCGGGCTTTTCGATTTCTTTGAATGTGGGGTTCTCACGTTGATTTCTTCCGTTGGTGAGGCAGATTTGGATTGAGAATGTAGAAGGTTGTGCTATGGTGCGGATTAGAAAACAATTAAAAATATTAAAAGGTGTGTTGTTGCAATGGAATAGAGATATCTTTGGGCGTGTAGAGGTTGAAATCGAGAGGTTGGAAGATCGAAT
Organism: Juglans cinerea; assembly: GCA_961763995.1. Taxonomy (NCBI): domain Eukaryota; kingdom Viridiplantae; phylum Streptophyta; class Magnoliopsida; order Fagales; family Juglandaceae; genus Juglans; species Juglans cinerea. Next base: position 20,803,468 of record CAUIVZ010000002.1, on the reverse strand, counting down.
TATTTGGCTGGAAGAGGAAGTAACAAGTAATTTCTCTGCTTTGTCCGAAAATGAGCTAATACGTTGTAAACAAGAGCACTTGTAGTGGGTTAACAGGGAAGAAGTCTTGGCTTGTCAGAAATCCAGGATCAAATGGATTACAAAAGGGGGTGCTAATACAAGTTTTTTTCATGCTGCTCTGAAAAATTGAGAAAATGATTCGGCTGACAAAGTGCATGATGACGCTACGGGATTTTTTCAGAGGTTATTTTTCTCATTTGCCATACTATTAGACGCCTGAATTGGACTTGCTCGTTCCGTCCATTACAATGGTAGAGAATGAATTATTGCATGCGATGCCATCTGTTGAAGAAGTAAAGCATGCTCTTTGGTCAATTCCTACGGACAATAGTCTAGGACCTGATGGGTATTTAGCTTCTTTCTTTTCTCTTGCTTGGGATATTGTTAAAGATGGCGAAGGATTTTTTTGCTGGACAACCTTTTTCTACTTTTTATGGGTCGACAAAATTGGTCTTGATTCCTAAGGTGGAGGAACCTGTTTGATTTGGACAATTTCGGCCTATTAGCCTTTGCTCGGTGGTGTACAAAGTTATGACAAAGTTATGGTTGTGAGATTGGCGCCTATACTTGAAAGAACTATTTCGAAAGAGCAAGCAACATTTATCCCAGGATGAAGCATTTTTGATAATATGTGTTTGGCTCTGGAATTGTCTCAGTGAATAAATCGGAAGGTTCGAGGGGGTAATGTGATGATGAAAATTGATATGGCCAAGGCATACGACCGTGTGAATTGGAGGTTCCTTTTGGAAGTATTACGTAAATTGGGTTTCTCTGATAATTGGAGAAATCTAGTTTACAATGCGATTGCTTCTCCGTATTATTCAGTGATAAAGAATGGTTGCACAAAGGTTTTTTTTTTTTTTTTTTTTTTTTTTTTTTTTCAGGCATCGCGTGGGCTACGGGCAAGGTGATCCTTTATCTCCTTACCTTTTATTTTGTTGCAGGAGATTCTCTCTCGCATGCTACATCAACAATTTAGTCTGGGTCGTATTAAACCTTACCATCTGAGTGGGGGTACCTTTATTTCTCATTTGTTGTACGCGAATGATACTCTGATTTTTGCGAATGGTGAAAGGTGTCCATCCGGAATCTCATGTCAACGGTGCACATGTATGAATCTTTGTCTAGACAGCTGATTAGCCCGAGTAAGTCTACTAATTTTCTCTTTTCTTCCATCTCTACGGGTAGGAGAAATAGTCTTAAGTTGATTTCTGGTTTTGAAGAGGGATCATGGCCTTGTTTATATTTGGGAATTCCACTTTATGTGGGGTGGATGAAGATTATATTTTTTTATTTTTTGTTGGCAAAAATTTAGAAAAAGTTAGCGGGTTGGAAAAGTAAGCTTTTATCTTTCGGGGGGGAAGATCATTCTTATTAAACATGTGTTGAACAGCATGCCAATCCACATGTTATCTGCTTTGAAGGTGTTGAAAGTCGTGTTTGCAACTGTTAAAAGAAATTTTTCTTATTTCATTTGGGGCTCTTCGATGAAGATTAGAAAACACAAATGGATTTCATGGAGTTGTGTGTGTAAGCCAGTGGAGGAGGAAGGTCTTAGTATTAGAGATCTTATGGAGGTGCAAGATTCTTTGCTTATGAAATTTAATTGGAAATTACTAAAGGGGGATTCTATGTGGGCGGCATTTTTTGGAAAAAGTACCTTGGAAGGGAGCATATTTATAACGTTAGTCAGGCTAACAAAGGATCCCGACTCTGGAAGGGAATTACAGCGGTAATGCCAAAGGTGATTCTGAACTCTCAATGGCTTGTGAGGAATGGGCAGTTAAATTTTTGGATGGATAATTGGGTGGGGTGTGGTCCCTTAAGAAATCTTTTTCCGGTGGTAGGTAGCTTAATTTGTTAGTTGATGAAGTGATCGATGAAAGGGGGCTGAAAATTGAACAAATTCAAAGCCTGGTCACACCTGAGGTATTGCAGAAAATTTCAAAATCTGGTGTGAGGCTTCGGCAGGGGAGGGATGTCCTGATATGGAAGCATTCTTTGGATGGATACTTCACCACTAAATCTGCCTGGAATATTTCTAGGCAACATGGACAAGTTTGTGAATGGAAAAAGTGGCTTTGGCAAGCTGAAACACCCAAGAAAATGTCGTTCTTTGTTTGGAGGGTGAAGCGTGGAGCTATGCTGACTGATGATTCTGTTCAACGCCTGGGCATCTCGTTGGCCTCTAAATGCCACTGTTGTACCATGCCTCAAGTGGAAACAATGAATCATATTTTATGTGAGGGGGCAAATGCTCAAAAGGTATGGAAGTTTTTTGCAAACATCTGTAAAATAAGATTGCCACTGATCCGAAATTGGGAGGGTATGATGTCTTTTTGGTGGCAGCGAGTGACGACACACTCTCAAGTTGGGTGGATTCGTCGAGCTCTTCTCATTTTTATTTCTTGGGCTTTATGGAAGTCTAGGTGTGCAGCTAGAATGGAAAGTGAGGTGTTTAGATTGAAGATGTTATTAGAAATGTGAAGTTTTTACTTATTGATGCTTCTTGCAATTTGGAAAAATTTCAGTATATGAGAAAGAATGAGAGGTCAGTGATTGAGAGTTTAAAGATCCTGATTGTTCCTATTCATAAGAAAAGAGCTATGACTATTAAATGGAACTTGCCGCCGACTGGGAGGATGAAGATTAATTTAGATGGTGGTGCGCTTAATAATCCGGGAGATGCAGGGGGTGGAGGGATCATCCGAAATTCAACTGGTAAAGTAATAGTAGGTTTTACGCACTCCTATGGCGTTGCATCAAATACTGTTGCAAAATGTCGAGTGTTACTTTATGGTCTTCGCTTATGCAAAATTTTAAGGCTGCAGAATGTCATTGTAGAATTGGATTCGATGGTGATCATGAATTGGCTCGCATCTGGATTTTGTTGTCTTTGGTTCCTGTGGGATTTTTGGGAGGAGATTAAGGAGCTTGCTCTAGAGCTCAATGCACGGTTTAGGCATATCTTCCGTGAAGCAAATATGGCAGCAGATATTTTGGCGAAAGAAGGTTTGCATGGAGGCCGAAAGGGGTCAGTTGGGTTGATTAAGGCAGAATTTCCATCTGGAGTTTATCGTTTGGAGTTAATGCTCAAGTTTCACGTTGGTGTTGCGCATTTACATACGTCTAGCATTCGTTTCACGTTGGTGTGGGAAATGGTTCACGGTGGTCTGTCTTTCTTGAGTCATTATACATATTCTTTTGCTTTAACTTTAAGAAAAAAAAAACCATACATGAACAAAAGTAGTGTCCCTAAAACAACAGCCCTCTCAAACCTCAAAGCAGAAGACTTAGTACATGTTGTAAGATTCCAATCCTCATCCTGTACTTCCCAAAATTTCTACGATCACATCTAATAATGTCGAATTGACTTCCATGAAGTAATTAGCTAACACTAAGCGATTCTCAAGAGTGAGAAACTGGTAGACATAGAGGCTCAAGATTTCCCTCCAAAATTCCTGCAATACCCTTTAGTAATATTTGTGACACCCCCAACCTCCGCTTGGGATGGAATGGAGAGTTAGAGCGTCGGGACATGCAACACAAGGTTACATACCCCTGTACATGATAGTTAATATGCAATGTATCCTAGTATGCAACTAGCAGTATGTAATAATCACAGCAGAATAAGGGTGATTAGTTATAACTCATGCCAGAATGGACCTAAAACATCCCACTAGCATTAATAACCATCATAAGTTCAAACTTAAGGATAGCATTTCCTTAATACAAACTACTTAATCCAAGTTCCATGGTTAGATCAACTATTTCATACGCTCTGAAGTATGAAGAGTCAATGCTTATGAGCATGAAAATTATTTGTAGTCTTCGTTCAAGGTCCAACTCCTCTTCAACCATCTGCATCCAGTGATCCATCATGTTCATCCTTTACCTCCTATCACAACTTCTATCGTTCCGGGAGAAATGATAGTGGTCCCACAAGGGGTGAGATTTACTCGAAATATTAGTAAGTTAAACAACCAACTTGCACAGAGATAAATTATGCATGAAGAATAAAAAATACAAATTGCATGAAATGCTGAAAAAATGTGCGTGTCTCCCATCCAGATTCCTCAACATTTTTAGAAAAACCTTGATGCACTTTCGCTTTCAAAGAACATTTTCACTTTCTCATTCCAAAAACATGACATTTCGAAAGAGAACATTTCATACTTCATTGCTTCCAAAAAAATCATAACATTTCATCGTTTACTTAGGCCATCATTAACATATGTTTGGTAGCAACATGATTCCCCATATGCACCATGAGCACCTGCCGATGACCATAGCACAACTCATGTTGGCACTACGTCATTGTCTACAGACATCATTCTCAATGCATTGGTAACATAACATAACATCATAACATCATAACGTGTACACCCACCAACATTAGGTGTCATAACATGTTGACTTTGCTCTGTCGTTTTTTAAATAGAACCCATTCGAAACCCGTTGACTATTCTTTGTCAACCCAAGGGTTACTACTTTATTCTTAAACACTCCAGAGTGGACAGAGGAGTTCCACTAGGATAATTCCCCATCCTAGCCTTTGGGGTCGTATCAAAAATTATTTTTATGCTATGTTTAAAAAATATATTTCATGACATGTGCATATGTACATATGTATTTCATTGTATGGAAGGCTACCCCATATGGTAATTTTTCATAAGCTAGTGCTTGGGAGTTGATTCGATTTAAGTCGAATGCATCTCCAGAATTGCAGTGGTTCTGGCATAAAATTTTACCGAAGAAAATCTCCTTGTGCATGTGGAAGCCACGTTTTCAGTGCTTATCAGTGGATACTCGGGTGCAACCTTGTGGGATTTCCATGGCATCAAGATTTGACTGTTGTGTGGCTAAAGAGGTAGAATCTATTGATCATGTTTTATGCTTAGGAGAGAGTGCGGCTCAGTTATGGTAGAGGGCAGCTTGGGAATTTGGTATTATGGTTTTGTCGTCGAGAATCTGGTGGGGTTGCGTGACTCAATGGTTTGCTCTTGCTAAGAAGAACTCTCAACTAGGTTTGCTCATTGGTGTCTTTCCTTGTCTTGTTACTTGGAAGCTTTGGCAGAGACGTTGCAAAGTTAGGATGGAGGTTGTGTGGAGTTTGTTTGGGTCTCGCTTAAAACATGGCTGGGTATTTTGTCGAGTGATTATTAGAAAGTGCTTTCCTTTTGATTCTCGGATGAGAGGATTTTACAGAGTTTAGGCCTACCTGTGCAGCCCATCCAGGGTCGTCGGGTGAGGCGTGTCTCGTGGTGCAAACCGTTGCCTGGTTATTTGAAACTCAATGTCAATGGAAGTTGTTGAGGAAATTCGGGGACTTGTGTTGGAGGAAGGGTGATTCGGGATAGTGGTGGATCTGTTTTGGGGGTTTTTTCTGCCCATTTTGGTAACGGAACAAATAATGAGGCTGAACTTAAAGCCCTCAAAGAGGGGGTGGAGCTATGTAAATCTATGGGTTTTCGTTTTTTGGAAATCGAATGTGACTCGCAATTAGTGGTGGATTGGGTGCTTGCTGGGAGTTGTTCTGTTTGGTATCTTTGGGATTTTTGGGAGGAAGTCGGCATTACAAGGCATTAATTTCTCGATTCGGCATGAATTTCGAGAAGTTAACCAAGCTGTATATTTTTTGGCACGTCGAGGTCAGGAAGGATTTACATATAGTTTCGAGGGGAAGATTCTATGCCTAGGCATTTGAGGGGTATCATTAGGTTAGATAAGTTGGGCTTACCTTACTTACGATGTTAACATGGGGGGTTTTGTTTTGTTTCTCTTCTTATTCTTTGGTTTTGGTTATAGGCATGTTTAGATTGGTTTTTGGTCATTGGCATTGACTCTCAGTTTGTTATCACGATATTCCTCCGCCACAAGTGAGGGCTTTTAATAAATTGGGAGGGAGTCATTCATGGATGGGTGACCTTCGTCTCTTTCTAAACAAAAAAAAAAAAGCCTTTTTATGTGAAATGACATTTGTAGATGCAATATGCTAAAATGGTAGAAATATCATATGACATGTAAATATACACTCAATATATCATAAAACATGATATTTTATGCTCAATGTGATAATTGAAACATGAATGAGACATTTATCAATAAATCATAAATAATCTATCAAGGTGTAAATCAAGTGTGTACTAAGTTAGGATTAATACTTCTATGGGTGAGGTCCAGAATCAAAAGCTTTAAAAATATATATTTACAAAAATACCCCTAGACCTTCAGAAATTTCCATTAAGGCCCTAAATTTTCATTAATCGCAAACGAACTCCAAATTAAATAAAAATTCAAGGACTTCATACTTTTGTGATTCCAAAACCATTTATGCCCTTGGATTTTTGAAAGTCAAAGTAGAACTTGTCCAAATGGTCCCAACCCGTGGCATGCACTCTAATTGATGCCTAAGTGTATTTTCAACTATTGGTCCCTATTAATGCATGAATATGAGATGTTATTTAATCACAAATGATCACTAACAACTTTAATGAAATAATGAAAACTATTCTTGGGATAATAGAGTTCATCCCAACAGTTAATCATGACTAAGATATCCTTAATCTATACTTCATTCAAACTGATTTATACTTGATGATCAAAACAAGATAGATTCAAAACCTACCATGGCATGCTTCTAACCACAATTTAAACCTTCCATAATCATGTTAATACAATAATGAATCATATCAGACTTAAGACATGCCATAGCTAAGTTCTCACTTAAAAACATTTAATTAATCGAACCATTGCTTAATTGACCCAGTTTTGAACTAAGCTTGATAACCTTATCAAAACTTACCCAGATTTCATACCAACACATGGAAACAAGCTTGACATGCTAACTAAGATCAAAAGAAAGAAAACTTAAAAATTTTGTGATTTTCCAAGCACTCTAGACAACCTTACACAAGAACACTCAAGAACTTACTAGGAACTCACTCGGTTTCACTCTTTTGATCTCTAAGAGGGGGGAAGTGCTCTTCAAGGCTCAAGAGGAATGTGATGCCCCCAATCCTCACTTGGGATGAAACGGAGACTTAGAGCATCGGGACATGCAACACAAGATTACATAGTATGCATCGGGACATGACAGTTAATATGCAATGCATCCTAGTATGCAACTAGAAGTATGCAATAATCGCAGCGGAAATAAAAGGTTAAGGTAAAAATATGCTAGAATAACTAAAACATCCCAAATTCATTAGATAATCATCATGTTCGTAGCATAGACTTATATACAAATTCATATCATTCTCTTAATGTGATCTATAGCATAAAGGACTTAGGTTATGAACATTTAAATTAAGTCCAGCTTCCTCTCCTGATCCGGCTCATCCTCAATCATGCAAACCCAGTGCTCCATCAATCTCGTCCTAGTCGATTCCTGACACAACTTCTATCATTCCGAGTGGAATGATAGTGATCCCATAAAAGGGTGAGTTTACTCGAAATCTAAGTAAGTTAAACAACTAACTGATACAAAGATATATCAATCATGAAAAATGATAAATATGCAATGCATGTAATGTAGAAAATCAGTATGCATGTCTCCCATTCAGATTCCTCAACATTGTTTTTTTTTTTAAAATATGGAGACACGGGTTCTTACTCAGTAAGTAACTTCGTCATCATTTTTTTTAAAAGATATAACTTCTACATAAAAATTTTATCATAAATTTTCTTCATCATATACTTACATCATTATCTTAATTAATAACATAACGTGTGGTAGGGTCACAGTTTCCCATATGCACTATGAGTACCTGTCGGTGACCGTAGTATAACTTACATGAAACTACGTTGTCTACAGACTCGTTCTCAATGCATTGGTAAATAACATAACATCATAAAAATTATAACGTGTACACCCACCAGCGTTAGGTGTCATAACATGTTGACTTCGCTTCGATGTTCTTTAAAAAGAACCCATTCGAAGCCTGTTGACTGTTCTTTGTCAACCTAAGGGTTACCACTCCATTATTGAACACTCCAGAGTGGACAGACGAGTTCTACTAGGATAATTCCCCATTCCGGCCTTTGGGGTCATGACAAAAATGATTTTCATGCTATGCTTTAAAAAATATTTTTCATGACATGTGCATATGTAGTAAATTTCATGCAAAAATGACATTTATAAATATAATATGCAAAAATGGTGAAAATGTCATATGTTATGTAAGTATGCACTCAATATTTCATATAACATGATAATTTATGCTCAAAATGATAATTGAAGAATAAATGAAGCATTTATCAATAATTCATAAGAAATTTATCAAGGTGTAAGTTAGAGGCCAACTTACAAACTTCCGGAGAAATTCGAAATTAACACCGTAGCTGCGTAAATCGTGTGTATACTAAGTTAGGGTTAATAATCTTATGGATAGGTTCAAAATCAAAGGCTTCAAAATTTTGAGTATTTACAAAAATACCCCTAGACTTTAAAAAATTGCCATTTAGGCCCTAAATTTTCACTAATTGCGAACGAACTCCAAAGTTAACCAACTTTCATGGACTTCATATTTTTAGCATTCTAAAACCATCTATGCCCTTATATTTTCAGAATTCAAAGTGAAACTTGTCCAATTAGTCCCAACCCGTGGCATGTATTCTAGTTGATGCCTATGTGTATTTTCAACTATTGATCCCTATGAATGCATGCATATGAGTTTTTCTTTAATCATTAATAATCACTAACATCTTTAGGGACATTATGAAGTCTAACCCTTGAGTAATGAAGTTCATCCCAACACTTAATCAAAGCTAAGAAATCCTTAATCACCAATATGCTTAAAACCTATTCATGCTTGATGATCAAAACAAGATAGATTTAAAACCTATCATGACATGCTTCTAGTCACAAATTTAACCTTCCATAATCATGTTAGGATATTGATAGCTCATATCAAATCATGCTTAGGACATGCCATAGCTAAACTTCCAAATAAAAACATTCAATCATTCAAACCTTCATTTAATTGAACCGGTTTTGCATTAAGCATCATAACCTTCTCAAAACTCAACCAAATTTCGTACCAACACTTGGAAACACACCTTTAAATGCTAGTTAAGATCAAAAGGAAGCAAAATTACAAATTTCATGGCCTTCCAAGCTCTCTAGACTGCCTTACACAAGAACACTCAAGAACTCACCAAAACTCACTCGGTTTGCACTCTTTTGATCTCTAAGAGGGGGAAATGCTTTCAAGGCTCAAGATGATGCTTGGAGCTGTGGTGGGGATGAAATGAGAAGGGGAGGGAAGTATTTATAGGTGGCCAAGGGGTGAGGGACGTTGGCTTGGGTGCTTGGTGATTGGGTGAAGTGGGAGGTGCTTAAATCTGGAAAATTTCCAGATTTGCTTGCATGAGCTTAGGTCACTTGTGCAGAATGGAATAGTGCCCTATACCACCATCATTTCCTCTCCACAGTAGCTGCAAGGGTCCTGTAGATGACTCCAGGTCGTGGGGCATCATTTGGAAGGCAGAAGATCCCTCAAACCACTCTTGAAAACAGGTGGATGAAGGCGGTTTTGTGGTGCCAGAAAATCAGTTCGGTTTTGGATCTTTTTGGACAGCAAAAATGAGTCAAAATCCTTCATGATGATCATGGGACTTCTTGGTGATTGGGTGGAGAAGGAGGTGGCATGGGGTGGTGGTGCAAACCATGGCTGGAGGCTGGTCCAAACTCAATCCAATTGGTTCCTACACAAACTAGACTAAGGTGCACCCGGTTTGGTTCTTTGAGTTGGTTGATGCAACCAATTTCGTCCAAGGCTCAAACTGAGTTTGTTAGGGTCTCATAAGGTGTTTAAGGATCATATTACCCTTGAGGATAAACCATAAAAATGTTGGAATCAAGGGCAAAACAGTCCAAGCATTACACAGGGCAATGCACAAAACCGATTAAAGCATGGTTTGGGCTTGTTATGTCATTTTTCTTAATGACATGTGGAATGGTTTAGCTAGAGTATTAACATGGTCTAATCATGGTTTAAGGGAGTATTAATTTAAGAAAATTTGAATTAAAAAGTTTAAGAAAAGATTAAGCATGATTAAGCTTCAAAGCATGGCTTAAAGTGCACTTACCTCAAGTATGATGGTTAATGGCCTTATCCAATTTTCAAAACTTAATTTGGGTACTTTGAGTGTGATTTGGGCTTAATAAAACCAATAGTATGGTGTATTGGGCCTTTGGTCTTTGAATAGTAAAATGAGTCCAAACATGGCTTTGGGCCATATGAGCTTGAAAAGGGCCAATGGTCCAATCTACACCAAAAGCCTTATACCTTCCTATACTTGGATCAAGACTAGCCTTCATTTCCTAAGGGCTTGGTTCAAGGTTTTTCTTGGGCTAGGCCCATGGATGCACTTGGGTCCTAAAAAGCCTCACAAAAGTTACTAATGGACTTGCCTCTCTAATCCTTAGCTCATTAGCACTAAGTACCAACATTAATGTTAATCCCACTATCATCCATAATGAAAGTGATTAACCAAAAATAAATAAAAACTTAATCTAGAGTACTTAAGGGTTAATCAAGAGTTAATTAAGTGGGGTGTTACAAGGAAAAACCTAATCTAGAGTACTTAAGGGTTAATCAAGAGTTAATTAAGTGGGTGTTACAAGGAAGCTTGGAGTTGAGGTGTGGAGGAAATGAGAGGGTGAGGGGGCCTTTTATAGGCAACCAAGGGGAATGGGATGTTGGCTTTAGTCAAGGGGAATGATGGAAGATGGCGTGTGAATCTGAATTTCCCAGATTTGCTTTCATCAGTTTTTGTCAGCATGTACAGAATGAAATAGTTCACTAAACCACCATGATTTCACTCCTATGGTTGCTACATTACTCCTATAAGGGCTGGCCAAGTCGTGGGAAAGAGGAGAAAAATCATCAAAACTACCCAAGGGGCCTGATGGGTTTAACAGGTTCTCCTTTGGCAGATTTTGATCATTGTCTTGACTAATCCCTTTGAACCATCATCATGGCTGACTTGTGTAGGAGCAAGGTCTCAGCTTGAAGACTTTTTCTGGTGGTAGAGGGTGGAGAGTTGACTGCCAAGTGATCATGAAGGTGCAGCCCTAAATAAGGTGATGAGATGGAGGTGTCCTGTTGAAATTTTCAAACTGCCTTCTGCAGTTTGTGTCCTTTTGAGCAAGGGGAATAGTGGCCTAAAACTATCATGATTTCTTCCCTACTGTGACTACATTGGTCCTACAATGGTGGCCAGATCGTAGGGTGATAAGTGTTATTTTTATGCGATTTTTATCCAGACCAATGAGAGGCAATGAGATCTAAAGAGAGCCAATGAAATTTGGGCGAGGAGCCTTGTCCTATGGGCAGCAAAGAGATTTCTCTAGCCCAAAGGCGAGAGAAGGCTTACCTCTCTATAGGCGAGAAGATTCTCGACCGGAGGGCGAAGACCCAGGCTTGAAGAATAGAGGGCGTGAAAACTTGGCGCCAATATATTTTACCTTCTAGGCCAGATGACTTGGCGACAAGGTTCTGGGCGAGACGACTTGGCGACAAGGTTTTGGGCGAGAAGACTTGGTGACAAGGTTCTAGGCGAGAAGACTTGGCGACAAGGTTCAGGGCAAGAAGACTTACCGACCAACTTAAAAGTCCAACCTAAACGACATCGTGGGCAACACTAGAAAAGGCAAGATGAGTCTTTCATCCTGGTCGGGAGTCTTTCCACTCGGTTGGCGAGAGGAGGCTTTCATCCCGGTCGGGAGTCTTTCCACTCAGTAGGGGAGGAGAGCGCCATGTGGTCTTTGTGAACTCTGCTCCTGTTCATTTGTGACCTCCACGCCAGTTATATTCAATGCACACGGCATCTACTCGGTAGAATACTTCATGCAAAAGGGCCTACTAAACAGCTGAGATCATAACGCTTGTCCAAAATGGCTATGATCAAAAGAGTACTGGAGATGCAACTCCATAGTACAAGTAGTAATTTAAGTTAGCTACTATATTAACATTGACGTCGCACCATCGCTCAGTCGACTGTGTCCAGTTGGTCGAATCTCGATTCTCCTTCAGTTCCTTTAACAAGATCTACCATTTGGGGGGAATGATAGTTGAGACTACCATAGTGAAATTTGATTACAAATCTCAGCATCTTAACAGAAAACCTCCACATAGGTTAGTGATGCATGCATGGCAAAAAAAGTATGAATGCATAATCAAAGTCATAAGTAATCATTGCATAACTTGACATACAACATAATATAACTGACATAACTTAAACTGAAGTGTGAACTAAACTTGACTTGCTTAAACTAAATTAGACTTAAACTGAGACTTGACTTGACATGAACTTTATCTGAGACTTGACTTAACATGAACTTGATCTAAGACTTTAACTTAACATTATCTTGGACTTGAATTGAAACTTAACTTTACATGAACTTGAACTTGAATTGAAACTTAACTTTACATGAACTTGAACTGAATTCTTTACTTAACATGAACTTGGACTTGAATTCTAACAATAAAAATGATTCTGTCAATCGTTTCGTTAGAAATAGTGAACAATCAGAATGATTTCACCCAACATATTCCATCAGAGATACTCAAACAATTAGAATGATTCCATCATGAGTATTTTAAACGAGATACCCTAACAATGAGAATGATTATGCCAAGAGTATCTGCATAACTGAACTTGAACTGAATTCTGACAATCTGAATGATTTCGCCAGAAGTACCTCGCGTGAACTACAAAAGGGGATGCTTAGACAATCATAGTGATTACATCATGAGTATCCTAGACATAACTGATTTGAACGTAACTCAAAAGATATGACTTACTTGAGATGGAAACATTTCGTAACATGGCATAACATGTAACAGACAACATACTTAACATGACATACTTGCAACCCTGAATTCTACAAGACATGACATACATATAACAGATGGCATACTTAATTTAACATGGAATACTTGCAATGTATAGCAATACGTGACATAATAAATTATATGTAACAAATAAATATATAATGACTTGGAATGACACATATGATAACATATATATATATATATATATACATACACAGTAGTTCCTTTACTTATCACACATATACATTAAACTGGTAGTAAGTTAAAAGCTAACTTACCTCAATTTTCGCATTTCTAGACAAAACTCAAGCACGATCACGAGGAGCTGAAAGTAGTGATTTCTAAAATTCAAAACTTAATCACTAACAATTAGAAATATGGAAAAATGTCAACTTAGAGTAAAATTACCATTTTTCCCTCTACATGTAGGAAAATGACCATTTTACCCCTAACTTAAGGATTTTGCATCCTAACTCCAAAAAACACCAAAATTAACATACCTCATGTAAATTTTGTTCTAAACTCAAATAAAAATTCAGAAAAATTTAAAACTAAATACAACCATTAAAACTCTATAGGGGCCGAAACTTACATAGGCTATTTCCCTTGATTTTTATTGCAATTCTTCAAAATTCTAAAACTCATGATTAAACCAAAAAGTTTATTCTAATATACTCATAACATATTCCTAAGAATAATCATGTTTTGGGAATCATGAAAAAAATTCATTAAAATCACTAAAACCATACTTGAACTTTTCAGTTTTTCCTCTAAGTTCAAAACCGATTTTGGTTTCTAACTTGTTTTGATCAACCTTGTGACCAAGAATTAAAAAGATGTGATCTTCAAAACAAAATATCACATGGTTTAAAAAGGTGTCCTAAAACAGATCTAAGCTTTAAACTCAAGATCACATAGTTAAAAATCAACCAAAACATGAATTTAGCCAAGAATATAATCACTTTGGCCTAACCGAATATTGCCTTGCATAAAATTTCATATCTTTGAGACTAACATCAAATATCTTCCAAAAAATATTAGAACATGTATATAAGAGGTTTAAGATCCTCAAATAAAAATGTCAAAGCCATTGGAATAAGATTAAACCATAAAAGATTTAAATTTTCTCAAAATAGAAACTGTTTTTCCTCTTCCAATTTCTAAGTTTTTAGATCTAGGAAAATCTTTCACCAAAACTTTTAATCATTCAACAAATCATCAACCAACAATCATATACACATATTAACAATATTCCATAAAAAGTTTGGGCCAAGATCTATCCATTAGCTTAGTCAAAAACTCTAAAATATAACACACTCTCCAGTTTATCGCCCGTAATGACCTTTTTTCGGTTGAAAACTTTACGAGAAAACACTTACAGAAGTTTCAAACTAGGTGTACGAAAGAGTTCAGAAAATCTGCCTGAGAGTGTCTTTTGTGTTTTATCAAGGAAAAGTGTAAAGGAGAAATGATTTTAGTGGGAAGTGGGCTGGAGGGCGTATTAGACAAGTTATAGAAGATGATGAGGATGAAATAGAGCTTGAGTATTGGTCTTTTCTACCCAATTCAATATACAAAAAATCAGCCCAAGATATTTTCTCAAGGTTGAGTGTAGAATTGAAAGAGTGAGATGACCCTCTAGCCTTTTACTTCTGAAATTCTCTAGTCCCTCTTGAAAAAATCTGGTTAGTCATGTGGGGAGTGAACTTTCTTAGTCAAAAAGCAATGCTAAGATAACCCAATTTGTGGGCCTTAATGTGCCTAAACCGAATGGGCCTAAATTTTGGGTTTTTAAGAGGGTTTGGGTTGCTATCAAGCCCAAATCCAATATCGCTTGGCCCAATCAATTTTCCAAGGTTAACAAGGTTGGATAATGAAGCTCTAACAAAAATTTGAAAGATTAATAGCAGGTGGAAGTAATTTAATCAAGCAATTAAACACAATGCTAGAAACTGATTGATTTAGGCTTTGGAGGTCAACTTTATGGTTTGGATAAAATCGTTTAGGATTTCGATTTCAACCATGCTTTTGGTTTCTCAGTTGGACTCTAACCATATAAGATTTCACTAGGGTGGAAAACCTCTTTGGTTTGGCACAATTTGATTGGTCGGATGAAATAGGATTTTTGCTTAGGTGACATGATCTCACACCTTGATTCCTTCAAATCCATTAAACCTTCCACTTGGTGCCAAGTGTCTAATACTATTCACTATGTGTGGCTATGATCTTGCCAAGTGTCCAAATAAAACTTCTCTAATCTAGTTTGGACATTCAACACAATGATTTTAAAAACATTGCACTTGGTGTGTTTATTGCGGTTACTATTCACTCCAGAAAAGTGAATCATAAACTTAGAACTAAAAATTCTTAAAAATTCATATTAACCTACAGTGAAAATCATTTACCGAAATTCAACATTGAAGTGTCCCTAAAACTAATTTTATAGTTTCAAATAGACATTTCGTCCGAAAATATGAAAATGAACTTATCTCGCCATAAAATCTTAAATAATCAACTGAGTCTAATGACGCAGACCATAATGCATTCTGACACTTATAACTACATCAAATAATTAGAATTGCACTTTTGGCACCATAGTGAGTGATAACACTGACTATGTTGACAAACTAAAACATATGCAATTGGTCGATTCGTGAAAACTTATGGTATTTTCATGAGATTCCTAAAACCAATAGAAATTCTACTTTTGAATTTCTAATTAGCTGTTACAGTGAAATGAACATAAATATGCATGAAATGACTTGGCAAATAGCATGATAGGTGCTTGACTTAAAAAATAACGTGGCCGCACATGGACATGACATGACTCAACAGATTTGAACTTGACATGATGATGAGAACCAAAGTGGGCCTAGTCTTATAGATATTTTGCAAGTTTCAGATGACTGAATCACAAGATCAAGGGCCAAGAAGATCAAGGAGGCGATGCAAGAATTGATGCAATCCACTTGGGACGAGTTTAGCAAGAGCCCAACATTCAAGATGGGGCTTAAAGGATGAATATTCAGTTTTGATTCATTTGATGAGCTATGGAAAGGGCAACAATATGACTTAAAGGCTTTGGGCACTTGAAGGCTTTCAACTTGTTTAATTCATTTAAAGGACTTATTTTATTAGTTTAGAATAATTGGGTTTGTTATGGAAAACACTTAAGGGGGGCCTATGCAAGGGCATGTTGGGAAAGTAATCATTTTATTGAATAGGGTTAGGGTTTTACTGTAGCGAGTACTGTAGCCACGACGCTGTTCATCCAGGGGCATTTTTGGAAGATGGGGATTTATTTTGGCTATGGTTTGATTAGATTTTGCTTTAAATACTCTTTGTTGCCTCATGTTAAGAAGTTTATGAAAATTGATGAATTTATTCATTGTGAGTTGAGTTTTACTCCTCTTATTCTTAATTGAACTTTTGAACTTATCAAAGGTAAATCACAACCTTTGTAGCATTCCTCCTTCGTAATTTGGGTTCTTGAAACGAGTTCTCATCGGGCCTAGATTCTCCATCCATTGACTTGATTTTGGCTTTCCTAGGGAGTTTCAAATTGATTGTGGGTTTAAGGGATCTCATTCCTGCGGGTTCTTATAATTTGGTATCAGAGCCAGGTTTCCAATCAGGTCTGATTCTATTTTTTAATTCTTGCATCTTTAATTTTGATTGTAGGGCTTCATTGTTCTAGGGTTGAAAAACAAAAAGTAGGCTGCCTAAATTCTTAGGGTGTTTGGTCTGGCTGAAATTTGCATCACCTAGGGTTTCAAAATTCTAGGATTTCTTTTATCTCTAAGTTTCTCAATTGCTTGGAGTGCCGTTCCATTGTTTCTCTTCTACTTCATTGTCAATTCTTGTGTGTTTGAATTCAATTGCTTGATTTTCACAATTGAATATTGCTGTTTGTGATTGAATGAGAGAAAAGAAGAGAAAAAGAAAAGAAAAAAATTGAAAAGAAATGAAAAAAAATAAAATTCGAAAAAAAAAGAAGAGGAAGAGAAAAGGTAGCATATTCGAAGGTTGTTATATAGTTACAAAGAAGAGTATCTTGTTTGGTGAAAATGGGTATGAGAAAGAAGAGTATGGTGATTTTCTTGTTACTAGGCGTGCACTCAATACATTTTTCATACTAGATGCCACATCAACAACAAGGTATGTAGTATGATCATTGATTTGAGGAATTGTATTAATTTGGCTAGCACTACTTTAGTTGAGAAATTGAATTTATGTACCTTGAAACACCCTAGACCATACAAGTTGTAGTGGTTGAGTGATTGTGGGGTGGTTAGGGTAAATAAGCAAGTGCCTATGCATGCTTGCCATATTTTGTTGGGAAAACTGTGGCAGTATGATAGGAAGGTGATCCCTGATAGGTTAAGGAACATGTACAGTTTTGAAAAGGATGGGAAAACAATCAAACTTGCTCCTTTAACTCCAACACAAGTCCATGGGGACCAATTGAAACTGAAAAGTGATGTTGCTCAAAAAAGAAAGAGTAAAAATGAGAGTGATCAAAAAAGAAAGAGTGAAAGTGAGAGTGATCAAAAAAGAAAAAGTGAAAAAGAGATTGAGCTAAAAAGCAAGAGTGAAAGTGAGATTGAGCTGAAAAGCAAGAGTGAAGGTGAGATTGAGAAAAAAGAAATAGAGGGGCCGAAATGGAGAAAGTGAGAAAAAAGAAAAGGGTGATACTGAGACCTCAAGAAAAAGAGAGTGACAAAAAAAAAGAGTGAAAAGAAAAAAGAGTGTGAAAGGGAAAAAGTGAGTAAAAAAAAAAAGAGTGGAAAGAAAAAAGAGAGTGAAGAAAGTGAGAGAAAAACAAAGAGAAAAGTGAGTTTTTATGCTAAGGCGAGTTTTAATACTAATGAACTTGACGTATCTTTGCCTAGTATTGTTGTCTCTTTGTTGTAGGGATATGAGGTCGTGTTTCCTAGTGGTGTGTTTAGTGGATTGCCACCTATTAGGGAGATAGAGCACTACATTGATTTTGTGTCAGGCGCGACAATTCCTACCCGACCTTTCTTTGAAGGACATGAGTCATTGACACACTTTAAGAGACAAGGTAATTTGTTGACTAGAATGCATGCTATGTTGGAGGACTGTATTGAGACTTTTCCTCATGTATTCAAATACACACAAGGTATGGAAAGGTTTGTGGTTGATGCTTTAGCAAGAAGGTATGTCCTTGTCTTCATTTTAGATGCAAAATTGTTGAGACTTGAATATGATAAGGAATTGCATGCTAATGATGATGACTCTGCTAGTGTGTATGGAATATGTGAGAAATCATCATTTGGTAGGTTCTATAAGCTAGATTGGTACTTGTTTAGAGAGAATAGAATTTGTGTGCCTACTAGTTTTATGCGTAAGTTGCTTGTATGTGATAGATATGGTGGTTTGTTGGGTAACTTTGGTGTAAGGAAGACTTTCAATGTGTTGCATGAATGTTTACGGGAGTATCATTTGCCTTTCATTGAGTTTGCATATAATTGGAGTGGTCATTTTGGGGTGAGGAAGACTTTAGATGTGTTTCACGAATATTTATTGGAGTATTGTTTGTCATTCATTGAGTTTACATATAATTG
Organism: Juglans cinerea; assembly: GCA_961763995.1. Classification (NCBI taxonomy): domain Eukaryota; kingdom Viridiplantae; phylum Streptophyta; class Magnoliopsida; order Fagales; family Juglandaceae; genus Juglans; species Juglans cinerea. The sequence continues at coordinate 20,784,978 of CAUIVZ010000002.1, read as the reverse complement.
GAGTGTTCATGCTACTACTAAATTTTCACATTTTGAAATTGTTTATAGACTTAATCCATTTACTCCTTTAAATTTAATGCCTTTACCTGTTGACGACAGGAGTAGCTTGGATGGATTTTTTCAAATTCTTGAACAAATTAATGATAATGCATATGAAATGGATCTTCCAGGTATGTATCATGTTTATGTTATTTTCAATGTTACTAACATTTTTCCCTTTGATCCAGGTGGAGATTTGAGGTCGAATCCTTTTGAGGAGAGGGGGAATGATGGGAACCAAAGTAGGCCCAGTCCTAAAGATATTTTACAAGTTCCAGATGTGTCATTCACAAAATCAAGGGCCAAGAAGATCAATGAGGCAATGCAAGAATTGATGCAATCCACTTGGGACGAGTTTAGCAAGAGCCCAACATTCAAGATGGGGCTTAAAGGATGAAAATTCAGTTTTGATTTATTTGATCAGCTAGGGAAAAGGCAACAACATGACTTAAAGGTTTTGGGCACTTGAAGGCTTTCAACTTATTTAATTCATTTAAAGAACTTATTTTATTAGTTTAGAATAATTGGGTTTATTATGGAAAGCACTTAAGAGGGGCCTATGGAAGGACATGTTGGGAAACTAATCATTTTATTGAACTACGGTTAGGGTTTTACTGCAGCAAGTACTGTAGCCACACTGTAGCCGCGACACAATTCATCCATGGGCATTTTTGGAAGATGGAGATTTATTTTGGCTAGGGTTTGATTAGGTTTTGCTTTAAATACTCTTAGTTGTCTCATGTTAAGAAATTTATGAAATTTGATAAATTTATTCATTGTGAGTTGAGTTTTACTCCTCTTGTTCTTAATTGAACTTTTGAATTTATCAAAGGTAAATCACAACTTTTGTGGCATCCCTCCTTCGTAGTCTGGGTTCTTGAGACGGGTTCTTCAACGGGTCTAGATTTTAATATAATCTAGGTTCTTGAAACGAGTCCTCATCGGGTCTAGATTCTCCATCCATTGACTTGATTTTGGCTTTCTTGGGGAACTTTCAAATTGATTGTGGGTTTAAGGGATCCCATTCCTACGGGTTCATATCACTTGAACTAAAATTGGCAAGAAGATATACATGTTTAATTAAAAATGAACTGTGGATGCTACACGGGTCCACTTGAGTCGTGTTCTCCTCCCGGTACCACATCGCATCACAGACATCTATGCCATTTATAAGTACGTCATGATAACTGAAATTATAAATGAGATTGGCACCACTTGTAACGCCCCTTTCCCGGAGGTCCGGAGAGTTAACTCTTAATACCTCAAATCAACTTAAATAGTACAACTATAAAATCCGAAAAATCCAATAAAATATTAATAAATTTAATCAATCCAAATATCCAAATTCCTCCATGGGGACAATAAAGAAAATCTCAATAACATAAATTAAAAACTCTCAAAAACTCGAAATTATCCTTAACCCATCAAATCAAAATACCCAAAACATAAATTCAGTTTACTAACTACTACTCTCAAATAAGCACTTGTACCCTCGGGCACTTATTCCACTCTGATCATCACAACTGCTAAAACTTTCTACTCTTGTTCTTCAGCTGAACCATCAAAATTATCTGAAAAATATATGGAGATAAGGGGTGAGTTATCAACAACTCAGTAAGCAGAGGACATATACTAGTGTGTAAACATGAGCATTTACAGAAATCAGAATGCAGAACAAAATATTTTCTTTCAGAATGCAGAATCAGAATAATGTTTTCAAAATGCAGCGTCAGAACATGTTTTAAAAAATATCAGAGCGAAAGTTCGAAAATATTCATAATCAAAATCCCTTTGGCATAGCATAAACTGAAACATCACATCTTATCTTATCATATCAGAACAAATACCATGTTTAACCCCCGTGGTAGGGTTGTGCAAACCCCGGTAGCTAACCGACCAGAAACAGAAAAGTTGGTACCAACCCGAATAGAGGCCACAGTTTTACACTCGTGGTGAGGTTAGAACGGAACAGAAACAGAAACAGAATGTTATGCCAGAGGTTTTCAAAAATCACATCAGATCATATCAGAGTACAGAAAATCTTCAGAACAGAACAAAAATCATATCACAACATAATTTATGCACAAATTTCATATTCGCTCTCTTTTTCAAAGTTTAGAACAGAATGTCAGAAATAAGCTCATGTCTACACCAGTCATGACAGAAAATAATTTCTTCTTAAACAGAATCTCATGAGTAATGCAGAACAAATAGCTGCGGCAGTTCAAACTTCTTTTCAACATCAAATATGTATATTTTTCAAAAATAACCTCCGCTCATTTTATTTTAATGCAAAGTCTAGCATAGAAACCCCGCTTACCTGAACTTCTTAGCTTTTTCGAAATTCCTCAAAAACGTCGGACAATAATTAATCGTCACCTATAAAATAATCACGTAATTCTCATAAATTTTCAATTAATCACGTATTTTGATATTTAATCCTAAGTTTATAAAATAACCTATTTAATTCAAACCTAAAATTACAAATCCTCACTTTCTAAAATCGTCAATGCTAATTTAATACTATGACTAAAACATTTAAAAGCCAGACCTATTTATTATTGAAAACCAACAATAAAGTTTAATACTGGATAATATAATTATTCCAAAATATTTTAAAATAACCCATAACAATTTTTAAATAGACTAAAACATATCTAAAATGTAAAAAAATAACATTACACCAATATTGTTTACTATTAAAAAAAAATCTTTACTTAATAACATATTAAAAATACTTCAGTGATTTTCTTTAATCATAATTAAAATGTTTAAAATAAAATTTCACACTTTCAGTAAAAATAATACGTTACACTTGGTATTATTTAAAAAAATCCTATATAATCTATGTACAATATCTTATATATCCCACAAAGGGTAATATTGTAATTATTAGTCAAAACATTTCCTAAACTACGGAAGTTTACGGAACAACAATAAATCATACAAGCAACAAGGCAACGCCGCGCGGTTGGAGAGTAACGGAGGACCTACCGAGAGAAGTGGAGCAGCGACGGAGTTGGGCGGGTGCGCTAGTGGTGGTGGGTACTGCGGTGGTGCACTGGAAGAGAGAGAGAGAGAGCTGAAACCGAGAGAGAGAGAGAGACGGTGAGAGAACGAGAGAGAGACCGAAAGGAAAGGACCCTCAACCGGAAGTGGCGCGAGCTTACCGTGGGAAAACTGAGGCAGCGTGCGGCGGACAGGGGTGATGGGAAGTCCTCGCCGACAATTTATGTGGAGGCACAGAACGGTGAGGCTCTCGGTGGGGGGTGATTGCAGCGGCTGAAGGTTGCTCTGTTTTGGACAGTTTAAAATAGGGGATTTTTGGGCTGGTAATGGAGGTGTTGGGAGGCGGCTGAGGTTCCGCGTGGACTGGGTCCGGGGGAGTGGCGACTTGTTGGCTGGGCTGGTGCTCTGTTTTTCGGAGGTGCAACCGATGTGGTGTTTACACGGAGAGGGTGGTGGCGCCGGCTTGAGTGGTGGACTCTGTGTGGCTGAGGTTCCATGTGTGTGGACTGAGTTCGGTGAAGAACGATGCGTTGGCCTGGCTGTGGGGGGTGGCTGGGCTGCTGAACGCAACCGAGGCTTGCGGTTTGGTGCTTTACGGAAAAGTAGGGACTGGCTGCAAAGGCCACGGTTTCTTATGTGCTGAGGGTGTGAAATGAGGGCAGCGGCAATGAGTCTTCAACATGCACAAGGGGTGAGTGTATCAGTGTGTATGAATATGTGATGAGAAAACCCTAGAGGGAGAGAGACGTGCGTGTGGAGAATGCTGAAAATAGACATGTGTGTGCATGATCGTGTGTGTGCGCATGGAGTGGACGAGTGGAAACCCTACGGGATTTAAAAAATATAGACGGAAATAGAAATAAATAAACACACATGCGGGAAAGAAATTAACGTGTGAAGACTAATAAAATAAAATAGAATAAACTAAAACAAAATAAATAATAATAAATAAATAAAACGAGGTCGATTGGGTCCGGGTGTTACACCACTAGCATTGGATGCCTCTGACTTTGCTCCAGAAACGTGTTGTTTAGGTCTCATTCGAAGCTTGTTGATTTTTACCTTATCAATCCATTGAATTCCACACCAGTTTAAACACTCTAGCGCATAGGTGGTTGTTTTATGGGCCAAAATGGGTCTGTTGATCTTTACCTTGTCAACCCGACCGTTGATCTTTACTTTTTCAACCCATAGGTGGTTTTTGGGCCATGAAATTTCATTGGAAGCCTATTGATCTTTGCCTTTTCAACCCATAGGTGGGTTTTTATGGTCCAAAATGGGTATAACCAAATGGGCCTCAACTTAGGGTATATTTGGGGTTTGGTTTATGGTTTAGGTTGGATCAAGTCCAAGTCTAATTTTTCTTGACCCAATAAAAGTACCAAGGTATAAAAGAGTGAATGAGTGTGTAAGAACATGTCTTTGAGTGGTTAATAGCATATGAGAGTGATTTAATCAAGTGATTAATCACTTAAGCAAAACCGGCCACTTTAGGGTTCAAGGAAACCATTTAGGGTTTCACTTTCCATCATGGATTTTGGGGTTTCCATTGTATTCCAATGGTTTGGGATTAGACTAAGGTTGAAACCCTATTTTGGTTGGCCACACAATGTTTGGTTGAATGAAATATTGTTTGGCTTATGTGGTATGATCACATGGCTTGATTTGTCTTCCATTCATCCACATCTCCATCTCATGGTTCATCCTAGTGTAGAGTGTCCTACACTATTCAACAAGTGTGGTTAGGATCTTGCCAAGTGTCCAATAAATACTCCTCAAGGTTGTTTTGGACATTCCACAGATTGATTTGATAATCGTTTGAACTAGGTGCCACGTGGCACTATCTCGGGAATAAATTTGTTTCACAAAATTAGATTTCTAAGTGCCTCGATGAAATAAAAAGGAACTCCCGGCTACTATTCAGTCGAGAAGTGGGAAACGTATTATTGTACAGTAAAATCTTAAATATTCATATGAGACTAATGATGCAACTCATTTTGCTAACTTATACTCCTAAGTGCCTTAAATAAATAAAAATGCAACTTTGTCACCATAGCATGTCAGAATCCGACTATGCTTACAGACTAAAACCTAATCGGTCGCTCAATTTGTGTAATCTTTTTGAATTCATCCACTGATTTTCTTCCGGGTCATTACATCCACCCCTCCTAAAAAAAAATATTTCATCCTCAAAATCTACACGCGCACATACTTTAACTTCTACCATATAAAAGGAGAATATAACACTCATAAAGGCTACTGCCTAAACTGAACAAGTTCTAGGCAAATTGTCTAAGACACTGAATCCTTGCCTAAGTAAACTCACTACTATCCTTGCTGCTCAAAGGGTTATTCACCACAGATATATCCACTAGTCAGTCAATTGAAAAATTTGTGCACACGTAACTGAATCCACTTTCTCTATTACCTCTACGAACCCAACCTGTTTAACTAGGTTACTTCTTCATAACCAAAATGATTTTTCCCTCTTCCTAGGTGGTACCTTGATAGTCATTTAGTCACTAATATAAACTCAAGGCTTTCTCTCTTATGGTTGGCATAATTGTTCTATCCAACACGAATTGTCCTTTGTCCTGACCCTAATCAAAAGGATGTGTTCCTACTATTCACACAAAACCTTAGATTCAAGACTTTTCTCTCCCCATATTAATCTGCAATATAAGAGTGACCTATGTTTCTACTAATACAGTGCATCGCTAAAGGCAATTTAAGCAAATCCTGCTAAGTTCTGAAGTTTCTCCCAATTACCCCCTACTTTTTCGATCAAAACTCAATCGCATCCTCTACGTTGAAAAATTCATTTTGTCTGCTCATCCTCAAAATCCCAACAAACTCTATTATGCGGAATATTGTTTAATAGACCTTCAATATCCTTCTCCTTAATCATAAAGGGAAGTCTAATTGTCCACGAGTATAAGAAACAATATTCCTAACTGGGATTGTTACTCTTACCTCCTGGGTAACAATCTGGTGTACCAACTAAACACTCGCACAAAGTCGCAGTTACTAAAAATAGTGACGCGCTTGAAACTAACAACAAACAAGCTACAAATCTCAATGGCTAGGCATTGCTTAATGTTAACCATATAGCAATACTATTACTAACCGTAGTTACTAATTTTAGCTAAACTCAAAGATATAGAGTTCTAGAGAGATAGCAAGGATGGTGCCAGCTTCTTCTATTCCTGGGGCATCAGAATCTACATTTCCATGAGTCGGCGCATACACTTGAGCTAGTACTTGAGGCCATGACTTTGGCTCGAAATATTCTTTGGGAACTATCCCATTTCCTAGAGCTCTTTTTGGAACAATTTTTTATCAACTGGTCTGGTTGGCCACACTCGAAACAGTCTTAAGGAAGTTTGCACTTGCCTCCATGGTTTCTACCGCACATTTGACATATTGGGTATGTGGTCGCATCTAACCCTTCTTGGTGGTAGCTTTACTGCTTTGAGGCCTAAAAGGGCAGTCTTTGATCGGATGTCTCAATTGGCCACACCTAAAACAAGTCCCACTAGCACATCTGCATTCGCCTCCATGCTTTCTGCGACACCTTTTGTAGACAGGTAGTAGAATTGGCATTCATTCCCCAATCTTGGTGTCCTTTCCCCCACTCATTCCAATTATCACTCTTCGCATTCGTTCCCCAATCTTGGTTGATGGGAAGGCCAAAAGCCACGTCAGCACCACCCTTCGCATGGAAGCTTCCTTGGTTGAAAACCATGCACTATTTTCCACTCTTACCCACGGTTTTGGCTAAAAACCCATCACTAAAAGTGTCATTCACACATCTCCTATCACCCCTCCAGATGTATAAGTTTTATCCTTGTCCATTTCACTAGCCTTTGATCATTTTTGAAGCCTTTTCTTGGAAAGGAAACCAGAGGAACTCTCGGACAGGTTTTCTAACCTTCCTTGTTTGAATTTTTCGAAGCTCTTGTAAGTGTTTTCACACAAAGTACCTTTCACATAAGTTGTTCCTATTCATATTTAGTTTCTTGTGATATATTGTTTGTAAATTTTTATGGACGTTTTATGGGTACAAAGAATTGTTTAACCATTTGGAGGTCATTCTTGGCGATAATTTGGACATTATGTTTTCTTTTGATGCTTTTCACTAAGTTATTGGCAAGATCTTTGTATGATATTTTTATGGCTTATAGTTAACATGCTAATATAAAAGTTTGGTGAAGATTCATTGCATGTTATAAGTTTCTTTTGAGATTTTTGTGTAGATCTAAAAAGTTGAAAACCAAGAGTATGAAAATGGATTCTATTTTGAACAAGCTTAGGTCGTTCGTTGTGAAAGCATGCTCCAAGGGTTTAGCTATTCATGTATGATATCCCTAAGACTTTTATCTACATTTTAGAATGTTATTTTGAGGATTTATGGGGTCATTTTAAGGATATGAGTTTTTATACGTGAAAAGCTTTGGATAGGTCTTGTATTTGAGGTTCTTGGGTAGATCTATGACTTTATGTAAATTTTGCCATGTGATCTTAGGTTTTATGCTTAGATCTATTCTAAGACTTGATTATTAAGCATATGATTTTTTTCATTTACAATTTATTTCATGAAAATTTTGGATCTAATGATTTGATCAAAACCAAACCACGTAGCTTTTGGTTTTAGTGAAAGGGTGAAAACTGATTGTGTTAAGTTTGATTTTGTGACTTTTTGTGGTTTTGGCTTGATGATTCAAAGCATGATAGTTCTTAAGAATTTTTATATGAATGTATTAAGAGTATGTTATTGGACGTTTGGACTTCTTGGAGTGTTTTGGAAAGAATTACACTATGAACATCAAGGGGTGTCCTTGAAGTCAAAATACTTTGAAATTTTATTTTGAAGAAATTTGTGATTTTTGTGATTTGAGTTTTTTTGGTTGATCTAGATGTGAATTTTTATGTTGCATATTTCAGTTTTAGCATGAAAGATAGGATTTGAAAGAAATGCAACAAAAATTAAGAGTTTTAGCCTATACAAGTGTCGGCCTATGCATGTTTGATGTAGTTGTGTTATGTTTTAAATTTTTCTAATTAGATATTATGATTTAGGATAAAATTTACATGAGGAATGTAAGTTGTGGTGAGATATGAGGTTAGGATGTGAAATCGCTAAGTTAAGGGTAAAATGGTCATTTTACATTAAGCCAATATTTTTATATTTCTAAGTTTGTTAGTAAGGAATTTATAATGTTTAGAAATATCTTCTTATCATTTGCTGTGATTCACGCATTTTATTTGTCACGCTATGCTCATAGTAAGTTAGTCTCTAACTTACTATCAGGATATTGTGTGTGTGTTGGTAAGATAATAGTTTTTCATTTTCTTATGATCTTATACATGTCACACTTATATTATGTCACAAAATTTTTATTTGTTACACATTTTACTACATCACGAAATGTTTTGTTGTTACACCATTATGCTATGTCACAGAATTTTTATCTGTTACACATTCTGCTATATCATGAAATGTTTATCTGTTACACATTATGCTATGTCATGAAATATTTATTTGTTACACATTATGCTATATCACGAAATGTTTATCTGTAACACATTATGCCATGTCACAAAATATTTGTCTGTTACACATTACGCTATATCTCAAAATATTATCTATTTTAGGTTATGCCATGTCATTCATATCATGTACATGTCACGTTACGTTACGTCAGGTCATCTGTCATTTTGTTTCACGTCACGTCATATTTATAGTACAGAGTTTGTCTCGAAAACAGTACATGTACTTCAGTCAAGTCATTTTACGTTTGTCCACTCCTTTTGATATGAACCAGCGGGAATGAAATCCCTTGAACCCACAATCAATTTGAAAACTCACTCAAGAAAGCCAAAATCAAGTCAATGGATAGAGAATCTAGAACCGATGAGAGCTCGTTTCAAAAACCTAGATTATATTAAAATCTAGAACCGATTAAGAACCTGTCTCAAGAACCCATATTACAAAGGAGGAACGCCACAAAGGTTGTGATTTACCTTTGATAAGTTCAAAAGTTCAATTAAGAATAAGAGGAGTAAAACTCAACTCAGAATGAATAAATTTATCAAATTTCATTAACTTTTTAAAATGAAGCTACAAAGAGTATTTAAACCAAAACCTAATTAAAACCCTAGCTAAAATAAAGCCCATTTTACCCAAAATGCCCCTGGATGAACCAAAACCTAATTACAGTTACGCTACAATAACCTCTTAAAACTCTAGTTCCTAAAAAATAACTTTCCAAATAAGCCATTGGCCAAAATACAAGGCCTTCCCAAAATCTCTAATTCATAAGAAATAAGACATATGTGGGTCAAGCATCCTCAAACCATTCTAGACTTATTTCTATAATTAATAAAATAAGCTCATTTAATAAAATAAACAAGTCCAAGGCCTTCAATCACATAATCATAATAATAAACCCTAATTTATGTTAAGCTCTTTCATAGCTTGTATCACATGGATGATCACTGGATCTCCTTCTTTAAAGCCCATCTTAAATATTGGGCTATTGCTAAACTCGTCCCAAGTGGATTGCACCAATCCTTGCATTGCTTCCTTGGTCTTCTTAGCTTTTGATCTTGTAATTGGCAAAGGATCTTTAAGAGTAGGTCCACCTTGGTTCCCATCAATCCCCCTCTCCTTAAAAGGATTCGACCTTGAATCTCCACATAGATCAAAGGGAAAAAGGTTAGTAACATTGAAAATAACATAAACATGATACTTACCTGGAAGATCAACTTTATAAGCATTTTTATTAATTTTCTCAAGAATTTGAAAAGGTCCGTCCAAGCTACTCCTGTCATCAACATGCAAAAGCATCAAATCTAAAGGAGTAAATGAATTAAGTCTATAAGCAAGTTCAAAAGGAGAATATAAAGTAGTAGTATGCATGGTCCTATTATATGCAAACTCTATAAATGGCAAACAACCCTCCCATGTTTTTAAATTCCTATTAACTTCTTCAGTCCAACCATTAGTTTATAGATGACAAGTAGTGGAAAATAAGAGCTTAGTTCTACCCAATTCCCCCCACAACACCTTCCAAAAGTAGCTAAAGAATTTAACATCTCTATCATAAAGAATACTCGTAAGTACACCATGGAGTCGCACTATCTCCCTGAAAAATAAGTCAGCTATGTTTGTGGCATCATCTGTTTTATGGCATAGAATGAAATGTACCATCTTACTAAATCTATCCACAACCACAAAAATAGAATCTCTACCCCTTTTTGTACTAGGCAGCCCCGAATAAAGTCCATAGATATGTCTAACCATGGCTCATTAGGAACGGGTAAGGGTGTATACAACCCATGTGGCAAAACCCTAAATTTAGCCTTTCTAGATGTAATGCACCTGCCACAAATGCGATTGACATCTCTCTTCATCTTAAACCAAAAGAAATGTTCATGCAAAATAGTTAAAGTTTTCTTGACATCAAAATGACCACTCCAATTATATGCAAACTCAATGAAAGGCAAATGATAGTCTCTCAAACATTCATGCAACAAGTCAATGTATGGCAAATGATCCCACAAACGTTCATGTGACACATCTAAAATCTTCTTTACACCAAAATAATCACTCCAATTATATGCAAACTCAGTGAAAGGAAAATGATACTCTCGCAAATGTTCATGCAACAAGTCAATAAATGGCAAATGACACTCCCACAAACATTCATGCAACACATCTAAAATCCTTTTTACACCATAATGACCCAACAAACCACATCCATGTACTAGCATCTCACGCATGGCTTACAACGTTTAGTCTCTCTAAACAAATATCAATCTAGTCTATAGCACTTACCAAACAACGCCTTCTCACACGCTCCATACACACTAGCAAAGTCATCATCATTAGCATGCAATTCCTCATCATATTCAAATCTCAATAATTTTACATATAAAATGAAGACAAGGAGATACCTTCTTGGTAAAACATCAACCACAAAATTTTCCTTGTGTGTATTTGATTACATGAGAAAAAATCTCAATACAATCCTCCCGCTTTAGCATGCATTCTAGTCAACAACTTACATTGTCCCTTTAAGTGTGTCAAGGACTCATGTTCTTCAAAGAAAGGTCGGTTAGAAATTGTTGCACCTGACACAAAATCAATGTAGTGTTCTATCTCTCTAATAGGTGGCAATCCACTAAACACACTACTAGGAAACACGACCTCATATCCCTGCAACAAAGAGACAATAATACTAGGCAAAAATACATTAAGTTCATTAGTCTTAAGACTTGCCTTAGCATAAAAAATCATTTTTCTCTTTGTTTTTCTCTCACTTTATTCACTCTCTCTTTTCTTTCCACTCTCTTTTTATTTTTTACTCTCATTTTTCTATCACACTCTTTTTCTTCATCTTTTTTTGTACTCTCGACCTCACAATTATTTTTCAACTCATTCTCTCTTTTTCTTGAGGTCTTAGTCTCACCCTCTTCTTTTTTCTCTCTTTCTCCATTTCGGCCTCATTATTTCTTTTTTTCTCAATCTCACATTCACTCTTGCTTTTCAGCTCAATCTCACATTCACTCTTACTTTTTAGCTCAATCTCTTTTTCACTTTTTTATTTTATTTTATTTTTTATCACTCACACTTTCACTCTTTCTTTTTTTATCACTCTTATTTTCACTCTTTCTTTTTTGAGCAACTTCACTTTTCAGTTTCAGTTGGTCCCCATGGACCTGTGTTGGAGTTAAAGGAATAAGTTTGATTGTTTTTCCATCATTTTCAAAATTTTACATGTTCCTTAACCTATCATGGATCACCTTCCTATCATACTGCCACGATTTTCCCAACAAAATATGGCCAGCATGCATAGGCACTACATCACAAAGGACCATATCCTGGTATTTCCCAATTGAAAAAGAAACTAGCACTTGCTTATTTACCCTAACCTTGCCACAATCACTCAACCACTGCAAAATGTATGGTCTAGGGTGTTTCAAGGTAGGTAAATTCAATTTCTCAACTAAAGTAGTGCTAGCCAAAATAATACAACTCCTCAAATCAATAATCATACTACATACCTTGTCGTTGATGTGGCATCTAGTATGAAAAATGTTCTCGCTCTACTGCTTTGTATCATCCATCTTAATTTGTGTATTGAGTGCATGCCTAGTAACATGATAATCACCATACTCATCTTTCTCATACACATTTTCAACAGTAGACTCACATCGCCTCCTATCTCTCCTGCCCTATAGATTTCTAATTACCTTATCTTGATGATCCATCCTATCCCTCACTTCACCCAACTCCAAGTACAACCGCTCAAACTGTTGTTGCATGGCTTGCAACACAAATGATGAGTTATCTACAATCCCCTTTGGTGATAAGTCACTCCTATGAGACATCATAATGTGCTGCACAAAAAGAATGTTAGTGGAAAAATCCTCACACACTCCCTTACGTATTTACACAAGAATAATGGCACTCCACTCGTGTTTCACTCTTAATTGGCTTTTTCTCGATAATAGTCTCACACTCTCTTGCCTTTTACCTCAATAGTTTTCCCGCTCAAGTTCTTTAAGAACTTGTTGAACTAAATCAAGAAAATACAACCTTGTTTTATTCCAACTAGCAATAGGTTCAAGAAACAAGAACAAGAAATATGGAATGAATAAAATGACACGAGACTCAAGGAATTTATACAAGGGAAAGAGTAATTATAAACCAAGATACCTACTAGAAAGATGCATTCAGCCCTTTTGATGATAAAGCTCAATTAACAAATGTCTCTCTATCTCTTTGTTGTAACTATGTAGCAACCTTTAAATATGCTACATTTGCTTTTCTTTTTTTTTGAATTTTTTTTTCTTCTTTTCTTTTCCTTTCTTTTCTTTTCTATAATTCAATCACAAACAATAATATTTAATTGTGAAAATCAAGCAATTGAATTCAAGCACACAAACATTGACAATGAAGTAGAAAAGAATCAATGGAACGGCACTCTAAGCAATTGACAAACTTAGAGATGCAAGGAACCCTAGAATTGTGAAAACCCTAGGTGATGCAAATTTCAGTCAAACCAAAAATCCTAAGAATTTCGGCAGCCTACTTTTTGTTTCTCTTCTTTTTTTTCTTTTTTTTTTAGCAACCGTAGAACAATGAAGCCCTATAATTAAATTTAAAGATACAAGAATTAAAAGATAGAATAAGATTGGAAACCTGGCTCTGATACCAAATAAGGAAATCCCTTGAACCCACAATCAATTTGAAAACTCACCCAAGCAAGCCAAAATCAAGTCAATGGATGGAAAATCTAGACCCGATGAGAACTCGTTTCAAGAACCCAGATTACAAACAAGGAAGCCACAAAGGTTATGATTTGCCTTTGATAAGTTCAAAAGTTCAATTAAGAACAAGAGCAGTAAAACTCAACTCACAATGAATAAATTCATCAAATTTCAAAAATTTCTTAAAATGAGGCTACAAAGAGTATTTAAACCAAAACCTAATTAAAACCCTAACTAAAATAAAGCCCCTTTATCCAAAATGCCCCTGGATGAACAGTGTCGTGGCTACAGTGTCGCAGCTACAGTAATGCTACAGTAACCTCTTGAAACCCTAGTTCCTAAAAAGTAACTTTACAAATAAGCCCTTGACCAAAATACAAAGCCTTCCCAAAATCCCTAATTCATAATAAATAAGACATATGTGGGCCAAGCATCCTCAAACCCAATTATTCTAGACTAATTCATATAATTAATAAAATAAGCTCCTTTAATGAAATAAACAAGTCCAAGGCCTCCAATCACATAATCATAATAATAGGCCCTAATTTATGTTAAGCTCTTTCATAGCTTGTATCACATGGATGATCACTGGATCTCCTCCTCTAAAGACCATCTTGAATATTTGGCTCTTGTTAGACTCGTCCAAGTGGATTACACCAATCCTTAGATTGCTTCATTGATCTTCTTAGCTCTTGATCTTGTAATTGGCCTATCTGGAACTTGCAAAATATCTTTAAGAGTAGGCCCACCTTGGTTCCCATCACCTTTGTTCATGCTGGAGAATTTAAACAAGAAATTCCTTGTGTTGACAAGGTAAAAATCAACAGGCTTCGAATGAGGCCTAAATAACTAGTCACTAGAGCAAAGTCAGGCACCAACGCTGATGGTGCCACCCACATTTCAATTTCATGTTATACGTACTCGTGTGGGGGCAAATACCTGTCACGAGATATGTACATTAAGTTTCATGGTAGGTGTAGATACATTTGAATGGATACTATGTTAACGCACTCACCTATATATTCACATGTTAACTTCACAGTTGATGCACATTTTCTTTTCCGTCTATTTTCTCCCCTAGAGTTATGTCACGTCCATGGAAGTTGGCATGCACGTTTCTTCATCTTGGTGTTTCCCTTAGGGTCTCCATCACATATATAAATCCACCTTATATGCGTTCATGCACTGTCGCCTAGGGCTTCATCTCTTTTTCCCTCTGTTGCGCCGCACCCCCTTCCTTTCTTGTCTCTCTTTTCGATTTTCTTTCTTGTTTTCAGTCGCGTATAAATACATACATTTATCCCTGCTGCATGAAGAAACACTTATTATAGGGCTACCGCAGCCTGCCTTATTACACATCCACACTGCTTTAACTCCCTCTCGTTCACTACCGTCACCACGTTCACATCCAACCGCCAGCCTTGGGCTGCCTAATCGTGACCACTAAGTTGCCGTTCAGCTCCAGGTTGCATCCTCCCACCACGAAAGGCCAACACAAGTCACCCCCTGCACAAAAAAAAAACCTCACGCCGCTGCCCTGCCACACGAGGTCATAGCCAGCAACTCCTCCTTTAAATAGCTCACCACCCTCCAGCCCGTCCTCACCACCATGGAAAGCCAACCACCGTGGCCCAGCCGTTGAAGGAAAAACACCCACGAAATACTCTGTTTTTGACCCTCGAAACAGAGGAAGTAGTCTTCCCCATTGTGTGCAACCAACCTACCACCCTACGTCGCCAACCTCCTCCATGACATCGCCACCGCACAAGAGCATCACCTGGCGCTGCACTCCATCCAAGTCCATCGCTCTCCTCTCGGTAAGATACCACTGAACTCACACTCTCCTCTCCGTCTCTTTCCGTCTCTTCCTCTTTTTCCACATAAGGAGGCTTGTCTCTCTCTCTCTCACCACTCTCTCTCTTGTCCAGTGCACAGCCGTCGAGTCCACCACCTCCCACCACACCCAGCACCGCACACCTTCCCTCAAGTTGAGCCTCCGTCGCACGCCTCCTTCTCGTCTCATGGAAAGTTTTTGTTTCCTTCCACACGCCGTGGCCCCGCTCTCTCACTCTCCATTTTCTCTTTCTCTCGTGCTTAGCCCAGCTTGACAGCATCTCCGCCGCACACCTGCTCTCCAACTGGGTCGCCACTGCCTTCCCAGTCCAGCCGTCGCACGCTGCCGCGTGATTCTCCTTGCGTAAGCCCCTGCCATGCAAAGTTCTTTTTTTTTTCACATAGGTTATTTTTGTTTTCAAAGAATTAAATAAAATTACATTAGTACCCCTTTACTACGTGTTGTATTAATGTGCTTTTAAACTTTTATTATGTATTAGCACTCTCTAATTTATTTATGTTTTACAGAAATCTTTTAAGTAAATTAAATTAGTATTAAGCAAGGTTTTCTTTCAAAGACTAAACAATAATCACTACAACACAATTTGTCTTTTGTGATAAAGGAAACCGTCACCAAAAATTGCCAAAATGTCACTAAAGATATTTGGTGACGGTTTGAAATCCTCACCACCACCGTCAACTAATGTGCATCACAGAAAACAATTAGTGACGGTTGGAGGTGTTCCGTTTGGTTGAACGTTTGAACGTTATCTTTTTTTGTGACGGTTGAGAACTGTCACAAAAAGTAACGTTTGGACGTCCAATTGAACGTTCGAACGGCAACCCAGCTAATTGGCGTTCGAATAAGAGAAGTTGATTTCCGTTGATTGTAGTTTGAACGTATCATATTTACATTCGAATGTTTATGCGTCTGAATGTTAATTATAATAAACATTCAAATTTTCGTTCGAACGTTAACGGACCAATGTTCAAACATAACGGGTTTAAAGTTCGGATGTTATTTTGAATGTAAACAAAGGAGCGTTCGAATGCAAGTGGTATGTTCGGAGGTTTGCTCGAACATTAATCGTTTAATCATTCGAACATTTTGTTTGTTTGAGGGTGAGTACGTTCGAACGTAGAGGCCTACGTTCGAATGTTACTATACAATTTTTTGTATTCACGTTCGAACATTGGTTCGAATGTGAACCAATGATCGAACGTTTTTAATTTACATTCGAACGTTCAGATCAGAAATACTAATTTCATAAAATTTAAAAACATACCAATTGTATCATATTACATACCATCAATTAACAAGTAACAATGTATTATAAAATTTTAAAATTAGATATTAAAACTAGCCACCAATACTGATAAAATCTATTTCTTCTTTTTCCCTCACCCACTGCAATTCTGTTGCCACAACATAACAAGCTCCATTTGCACCATCATCTCCCGTTGCACTTGCTCTTGGACTTCACTATGTATTCTTTCCTCCTGGTCTCTCTGTTGGTCCTGCAAACGAGTCTCTAAATGAGACTGTTGTTCTAAGAGAGACTCAAACTCTTGTTGTCTCGACCTCATATACTCATTCTCATGTCGTGCAGCTTCAAAAGTTTTGGTAAGATTATTAATTTGTGAAGTTGATGAGGTTGAGGAGGATGAACATCTATGCTTGATAGATCGTCCCAAACCTCTTGCCATACTAGACTACGGCCCGAGCATTTGCATGAATATGTCTATGTCACTAGGAGAGGATTCCCCAGATGCCGACTGCATCTCCATCATTTTTTCCTGCAATTTGAAAGGTAATGATTGTTAATAGGTAACGTATTAAAAGAAATAAGAATAAAAAATAAATTATTTACATGTTACATAATTTATTTAACAAAATTAACACTGCTTACATAATTATCTACAGCGACAGGATCGATCCACTCATTATGCTCATTAGTGTGAGCAGCAGCATAGACATGAATGAAGGAAAAGTTTTCAGGATCATCATGTTTCTAACAAAGCGACATTAGCAATTTTAAAAAGATAATGTTAGTACTTAAATAAAAGAATATCA
The DNA here is from genome assembly GCA_961763995.1 of Juglans cinerea. Classification (NCBI taxonomy): domain Eukaryota; kingdom Viridiplantae; phylum Streptophyta; class Magnoliopsida; order Fagales; family Juglandaceae; genus Juglans; species Juglans cinerea. The sequence goes on along the minus strand of CAUIVZ010000002.1, from coordinate 20,767,745 downwards.
GAAAAATAAATGAATTCTATATTTTTTTAATTACCATTTTTTCAGCAAGATGGTGTAATGACCTTGAATCGGCAAGATGGTGGACAGACAAAGCGGATCTATTCTGTGCATTTGTAGAACTCAAGTGCTATAAAATATATTAAAAATATTAATTGTAATATATATACATATAATATATAGAACGAATATGAATGTAAATAATTAAAAGATATAAATGTAAAATACCTGATAATCTGGAGATGTAAAAGGATCACAACACTTTCTCCAATCATCTAACTTCATCTGCTGGAAAGGAGACTGTGCAACCTCTTCCAATGTCTCAAACTTCTTGAAGTAGTCATGACATCGCCCCTTGTGACGTCGGAATAGTGTAGCCATCAACTCATTCATGGTTCTCAAATCCTCGCTACGGCCAAAGTCGAGGTCGAATTCATCCTAATAAGTGAATCAGGTCAAAAATATGATATACTAATCTAGGTAAAAACAATGTACTCTCAAAGAAAACTCACTAGCACACGACTTCGAATGTGCTCCTTAATCTCATTCGGAACATCTCGCCATGAGCGCACATAAAATGGATCATAAGCTCGAACTACTGTGCCAATATAGGAGGAAAGCGATGTTAGACTATCATCCACTCCTCCAGTGGAATTATCAGGAATGGTGATCTTGAGTTTTTCGTGCCTTCTACTTTTCTCAAGAGAGATGCCACGTGTATAGACATGACTGCGAGATGCATCAACTACATGATAATAGATAGTATAATTATAGTTATATAGTTATTGAGACAAAAATATTAACTATATAATTAATTATCAACGAAAATATTTCCTTACTGGTAGGTGTCAACTGACTGTTGTTCTCTTGCGTGTTAACTTGATCTTCAGGAGCGGATTCCTCGAGTGGGGAGTCCTCAATGGGTTCGGGACTTGGACTTGACGGAAGCACATTTCTTCGTTGTCGTTTTGGCATTCTTGAAATAATTAATTATATCAAAGAAAATTAATTAGAAGAAATTATGAAAATTCAAGATATGTTATAATCACCTATATGAATAAAATATTTACTACTTTTATTCTTTATCTTCGAATGTATTTTCCATGCTTGTTTCAGAATCTCCCTCAATAACATCTTCATCATCATCATACGCTTCTTCATCCTCCTTATCCACCTCCTGGCCGGATTCTGATTCGTCTTCATCTTCTGACACTTATTCTTCTTCTTCCTCCTCATTTACTTGAATTGAATGATCATTTAATACGGATGGGTCGAGATGGATGGGTGGGACATCATCTCTACACAAGGGGAGCAACTCGAATGCATCGAGGTCAACAAACAAGTTAATACCCTCTCCATCTTCCTTGTATGCCTCCACAATCGGAGTGTCATCTTCATCTCCACTATTCTAGTACTCTGCACTCGTTCCTGCTTCATATATATTTCGAGTGACAAATTTTTGTACCACTCACCAAGTTATCTCTCCATTATTTAAATTAGCACTTTTCATTGGATCAATCAAGTAATAGACTTGGGTAGCTTGACAAGCTAATACGAATGGATCATCTTCGTACCATTTAGATGCAGCATTGATACTCGTAAAGTGATTATCCTTATCTATCGAAACCCGACCACCGCCTAGATCCCACCAATCACATTTAAAGACATGTTACAGACCCACCCAGATATTTCAATCCGATAATATCACATATGACACCATAATAGTCAATATCATCTGTTCCATGACTCCTCTCGACCAACACACTAGAGTTTTGAGTCTTTCTATTACGTTCATGGTCCAGAGTACGGAATCTATAACCTCGAACCATGCATGCAGTGTATCGAAGTGCTCTATTTGAGGGATCACGAGCCAATTCATACAATTCAGAAGAAATTGATATGGGATCACGAGCACGTTGTTTCAAAATCTAACAATGGAAATTGTATATATTTATTAAAAGTTACCCAGAGTTAAAAGTTTCAAAATATAACATATATAAAATTGTAGTTCATACATGTTCTTCAAACTATCTGGGAAATTCTTCCTCGTGTCTTGCCTCTATATTTTCTATGTCTTCCGTCCTAAGTTTGTCCATGTGCTTACTGTTATAGATAAATGCAAAAAAAAAATATTTTGAGCACAACAGTTATAGTTAAACTTGAAAAAAACTAGAATTATTCGAAATATGGAACGACATACCTGATATAATTATCAATCTCCTGCCAATTATTTAGCACATACCATCGAACTTTACCCAACTCTCCATCGATTAAATCGTAACACGTTTGTGCACCCAAGGGTCGTACATTCTGGGAAAACACTGATAGCTCACGAGGAGGCAGAGCAGCAAGATCAATATTTTGCTCTTGACGATTAAATCGTGTCTCAATACCACGAAGATATAGAGAGCAAAATGTTAACCATTTATCGTGTATATAGGCCTCTACTATTGAACCCCCAGCTCTGGCTTTATTCCCAACAGTGCGCTTCAGTCGAGCCAAATATCTTTCAACTGGATACATCCAACGGAACTGCACCGGTCCATCCAACAGTACCTCTCGCGGTAAATGTATTGCTAAATGGACCGTGACATCAAAAAATAATGGTGGAAAGATCTGCTCGAATTTACATAGTATAGTAGCAATGTCTTCTTCCAATTTCTGCAATACATCTCGATTTACTACCCGAGCGCACAAATTCTTAAAAAACATACAGAGTTCGGATATGACGACACGTACATTAGATGTCAGCTTCCCATGAATTCCCAAGGCAATAACTTCTGCAAAAATACGTGACAGTCATGACTTTTCAATCCACTGATTTTCTAGTCATCAGGACTCACGCATCTACCAAAATTTGAAGCATAAACATCTGGCAACTTCACACCTTGCAACCATTTGCAGAATTCCATCCTCTCCTCCCTCGTCATCATAAAATATGCATGTGGCGTGACCACCCTATTGCCTTCCACCCGCAAATGTAGATTATGTTTAATTCTCATTCTCTCAAGATCTTTCCTCGTCTTGATCATGTCGTTCGTCTTTTTGCTAATGCTCATCAATGTACCAAGTATATTATCACAAATATTCTTCTCTATGTGCATTACATCCAAACTATGTCACAACTTGCAGGATGACCAATATGGCAAGTAAAACAAAATACTACGCTTTGTCCAATTCAATTCTGTTGTACCTCGTTTTCTCTTGTTCTTTCCCCAACCTTTGCCAAAATTGTTCGCTCTAACATGTACCAGTTGTTCCACTATCTCTTCCCCAGACAACTCTTTTGGTGCAATTCTATCCTCTATTCTCCCATCAAACTTAGCTCATTCTCTTCTCCATGCATGATTTGCTTTTAGATAACGTCGATGACCCATGAAACACAATTTCTGAAAATATTTTAACCACTCGCTAGCAGTTTCTTTATTACACGTCGGACACGCTAACTTCCCTTTTGTACTCTAGCCAGAAAGATTCCCATATGCCGGGAAGTCATTTATGGTCCACATTACCATAGCATGCATCTGTAAAGATGTCGACATGGATGCATCATAAGTTCTAACGCCTGTTTCCTATAACTCTTTCAGCTCTTCAATCAACAGCGGCATGAATACGTCAATGTCATTCCCAGGTGATCTCGGGCAGGGGATAAGTAAAGTTAACAAAACGTTGGGCACCTTCATGCACCTCCATGGTGGAATATTGTACGGAATCAACACTACGGGCCAAGTGCTATAACTTGTACTCATATTCCTGAAAGGGTTGAATCCATCGCTTCTGAGTCTCAGGCGCACGTTTCGAGCTTCTATCCCAAACTCTGGGTATTGATTATCAAAAGACTACCACGCAAGTGAATCAGCTAGGTGCCTCATATATGCGTCGTCCTTAACTCTTTTCTTCTCGTGCCACCTCATTTCGTGAGCTGTTTTCTTACACATATATAGTCTTTGCAACCTAGGTCTCAAGGGAAAATACCGCAATACCTTAACCAGCACGTTTTTCTTACCCTTCACCTCGACTCTCCGCATACAGGACATGCTTGTTTCTACTCGTTCTCCTTCCAGAACAGAACACAATCATTCTTTCATGCATGTATGGACTTGTACTCAAATCCTAATCCCTTTCTCAACTGTTTCGCTTCATAAAAGTTCTTGGGTAATGCAGACCCTTCGGGAAGCACCTCGTTAAATAAGTCCAATACCATATTTATTACTTTCGTCGACATCCCACACAATGACATAATGTGAAGCAACCGCACAATAAACAAAATTTTGGAATATTTTGTATAGCCTGGATAAAGCTCGAGCTGGATAATTTGAACATTTTTACAAATGTTCACAATCAGTCCCTCCGCCACTTGAGGCATTGTCGTCAACCTCATCCATAAACATTCCAGCTCCAATGTCACCCAACATCTCCTCCATCTCATCCTGCTCATAATCATCATCCATGTGCCGCAAATAATTGTGATGATCGACCAATACATCTGTTGCCTATTCATACGGCTCACCATGCAGTATCCATCGGGTATACCCCAGATCCATACCATTCACAAATATATTACTTTTTACTTCATCCAACCCTATCTTACACAAATTTTTACACCATCGGCATGGACACTTAATGTAACCATGAGTATCAACAAATGCCCGTGAAAAATCAATGAAGGTTCTTATGCATCCAATCTTTGTCTATTTCTAAAAACATCTATCTATTAATAACACGTACATAGAAAATTCACATGTATGTCATGCTTCAATACGGAGTTGCTTTTTTGATAAGATAGTTGGTACTATCCCATTCGACACAAATCTCGTCACTCTACTACTTTCCACGTTAGTAGAAATTTCGATAGCACCTCCCCATAGTTCTTCAAGTATACATGTTCAAATATAGGGATTGTGACCTTATGAACAATATTCCAGAAGAACAGTAGAAAACTTCATATTAAACGTAAAAAATAGGAGTAACAAAAATGTACAATACAGATAATATAATCTCAAACTGTCCACACTGGACAATTCAGGAATTAGTGAATACATAAATGTACACTAATTCCCAAACAAGTCTAAGGTTATATATGCAATGTCACACCATATCTATCAAAAAACACTACAAACAATATCTCCATATTGTTTGAATTAACAATGTCACCTTATAGTAGTGTTATATTGTTAAACTAGAGAGAGATGAAAGATTATGTGAACAAGTTTCGTATCTTGTACACAACGAGGGAGAATGATATTGAACAAATATCTAAATTTTAGTCTAATTACTTAACCATCACAAACTATCCGACCTTGACAACTCTCAAGGCCAGAGAGACTTTGACAGTCAAGCAATTAAACTAAAATTTCAGTATTTCTTCAAGATCATACTCCCTCGTTGTCTACAAGACACGAAAGTTGTTCACATATTCTTTCATCTCTCTCTAATTTAACAATATAACACAATACGAAGGTGACACTGTTATACTTATAAAAAGATAAAAATTAATAGTTATGGAATCAAAACTTTAGATTTTTCAGCAGGCAACAAAGTTTTTTGTAGTGATCTTGGATTGGCTGGGGCTATCCTATATGAAATATTAATTTTTTGATCTCGGATGCATCACAATTATAATTTAATTGTTATTATATATCTTAGGACATTGTTAATTGATACCTATTTAATTCTAATTCTTATTATATAATTCTTATTATAATTGTTATATATAGTTTCTTCATAGTTTATTACATAATTTTAATTATTATCATTCTTAAAGTATCAATTTAATTGTTATGCTTAATTTCAAAGGTTATTATATAATTTTAATTATTATCATTACTAAAGTATCAATTTAATTGTTATACTTAATTTCAAATGTTATTATATAATTTTAATTATTATCATTCCTAAAATATCAATTTAATTGGTATACTTAATTTCAAAGGTTATTATATAATTTTAATTATTATCATTCCTAAAGTATCATTTTAATTATTATACTTAATTTCAAAATTTATAATATAATTTTAATTATTATCATTCCTAAAATCGTATCATTTTAATTGTTATACTTAATTGAGTGAGTTATTTATATTTAATAAGTAATTATTAATTATTGTTATTGTATGTACATATTATACTTTATATATAGTGAAGTTATATACTTTTCTTTCTTTCTTTTTTTTTTAAATTAAGTTTTATACTATAGTTATAATTTGAATAATAATCATATTTTAACTAAATTAGTATGAATATATTATATATACTTATTAAATGTTAAATATTAAGTCTCATATTAAATGTATATTAAATGTTTTTAATCTTTACTTAAATCTAACCATATAAACATATTCAATAAAATTTCACAAACAATAATCACAATATTTCAAATCCATATCATAACAACAACAACAATATTCCCACAACAATTATTCTACACATTAAGTCATCAATGAATACCATAAACTCACAAACTATACAAACAATGATCACAATATTTCAAGAGTAAGCATAAAATCACAACATATATAAACATATTCCTAAACTTGAGAAATATAACTAGCACTCACAATAAATTCTTCAAAGCCAAAAAATATTATATCAAAACTTTCACATAAATCCAAAACCTAAACACAATATATTTCTAATCATGTAAGCATATTCAAACAAAATTCACAAATAATAATCACAATATTTCAAATCCATACCACAACATATTCACAATATTCCCACAACAATATTTCTACACATATTAATTCATCAATAATACCATAAATTCACAAAGTATTCACAAACTATACAAACAATAATCACAATATTTCAAGAGTAATCATAAAATGTATAAACATATTGCTAAAGTTTAGAAATATACCTAGCACTCACAATATCATCTTACAAATCAAAAGTTTTCAGCTTGCCAAAACTACCAATCCTTCAAAAAAATACAATACTAACTTATTAGAAATATATATAACAAAAACACAAGACAAATATCATAAGATTCAGGAAAATACAAAAGAAAAATAATTTTTCCTTACCAAAACTCAACTCAACTCTCACTCTAACACTCTCTCACTGAACTCTCTCTCACTCTAATCCTCTCTCTAACCCACGTCCCTCTCTCACTCAACTCTCTCTCACTCTAACCCTCTCTTTTTAACCCACGAAGACTCTCTCTCACGTCTCTCTCTGTTGTGCACACAGGAGAAGCAGCAGAAATGAGGCTGCTGCCTCCCGTGCTTGTATTCATTCAAGCATAAATTTTTAGATGAAACGTTTGAACGTTTAAGTTATACGTTCGAACGTTATATTATCCCACCCAATTTTTAGATGACGTTCGAACGTTAAAGAACTCGGATAATTTCTGTCGAGAACGTTCGGACGTTTTCTATACACGTTCGAGCGTATCTTCCTATGACAGTGCCAGAAATCTAGAGGGAAATTTTCCGCACTTTTATTTTCATGTTCAAACATTAAGAATTTTGGCATTTGAATGTTTATAAGGTCTAGTGATTTTCATCGAATAACGTTCGAACGTAAAATGTTAACGTCCAAACATTTAGATCATCACAGAGGTACCTAAATCGAGCATCAAATTTTCCGCACTTTTATTTTCATTTTCGAAAGTTAGAAAAATTGATGTTCGAACATTTCCTCTCACGTTCGAACGTAAATTTTTAACGTCCGAACGTTTTCAGATCATCACATAGGTGCCTAAATGGAGCAGGAAATTTCCCGCATTTTTCTTCTCATGTTCGAACGTATTATAATTGTACGTTCTAACATGAAAATGAACTTTCATATACCTCCATTAACGTTCGAACGTGGAAAGATCATCACAGATATGAGGAAATCCAGCGGTAATATATTATTAACGTTCAAACGTTATAAATTCACTTTCGAACATTACTTTTATTCAATAGTTAGTATATGTTAATATAATAGTTATATATATGTATTTTTTTCTAGATACTTATAATATTTCTCTTCAATATAATCTTTTTTTTTAATGTTGATAAAAATACTAACTTTTTGTCACTATTTTCTTCTTTCATATAACCCGCTTGTATTTTTAGGATTATGAGAAGGGGATGCCAAAGTGAGTAATATGGACTATATATAGTAAACTATATAGTATATAATATAGTATATTATATACTATATTATAGTATAGTATATATACTATATTTTATATTAATAATATAGTATATATATATAGTACTATATAATATGTATAGTATATATATAGTATTATATATATACACTATATATAAATGCACTATATATATACTATATAGTAATGATTTTCTAGAATCACATCATCTGAGGGTCATAATTTGTATGACTTTCAATTTCATCTAAATATATGACTTTCAACTTCATTCAACCCTATCGCACACAAATTTTTACACCCTCGACTTGGATACTTAATGTAACCACGACTATCAGCAGAGGCCCGTACGGCTGGGACTCACTTAATGGACACCTATATCGATGTTTGAAGATACGTACGGCCCACTTCATAGCCACAAACGTAACAAATGATAGTACGCAACTACAACGTGATCACCAAGTTAGCTAGCTAGTTAGTCCTCTATATATTTATTAGTTGTAACAAATTCAAAAAAACCAATTAATCTAATTGTCATTCATTGGAGAGATTAATTTGATTCCAATTAATCTATTTTGGAATTTGTATACTAGAATTTTGGGTACTAGATTGTAATAATAAAGTATATCGTTTTGGGCTAGTAATAAGATCTTGCGGTTCTAATATTGTTTTTATTAATTTATAATGGATCATATATATATATATATTAATACCCAATATATATATACTATAAAATACTATATATATTATAATATAATATTATATATAGTATGCTATATGTTATAGTATACATTATAATATATAACATATATTAATAATATAATATATTGTAGTCAATATTTTGGAAAATAAATCGAAAAACGTTCGAACGTACTAAGAATTACGTTCAAACGTTTTGTGTATATAAGGCCAAAACAAAACGGCGAAACGTCATTTTAACCGTTATATAACTTTGTTCCCGTTTGCACGCTGCCACTCCTCTGTCATCGCCGTGGTCAAACTCCACCACAACCGTCACTAAAAGGTAGGCATTCATCTTTTAATCAAATAACATGTATTTTATTTGAGATTTGGGTTTGCTTTTGTTTAAAACGGGCCAAGTGGTGGCTGGATTTTTAACTCCATTTTCCGGCCACCACGGCTTCCCATTGGCCAAATAGTCACCATAGAAAAGTTTCTTAAAGTGTATACTTCATTTGTACGGTGGCATTTCGGCATTTAGAACCATGTAGATTGATTTTCGAGATTTCAATAATGGCTGAGTCAACTCAGCCATTCTGTGTCATAACGTTCGAACGTTTCACCAAGACGTTCGAACATACGATGTTTCAATTACACCATCAAGGTTTCTACGTTCGAACGTGTATTGTTTTACATTCGGACGTTATTTTTTGTAAAATTTATGTCCAAACGTTTAATTATAACGTCCGAATGTACTACTTTTTAAATTTATTTATGCATCAACGTTTGGACGTGCATCCTTTACATCGCATATAAAACCCATACGTTCGAACGTATAACATAAACATCTAAACGTACATTATTTAAATTTATTTACTACCTACGTTCGAACGTGTATGTTATACGTTTGTACATATGTGTTTTACGTGCAAACGTAAAGGATACACGTCCGAATGTTTTATCTGAACGTTCGGATGTTTTTTCTTTTAACACAAAAAATGCATCAATGTAAATAATTTTTTTTCCTTTTCTATTTTCAGGATATGGCTCATCCTCTGCATACTAGGAAACGAGGGAGGGAAGGAGCCAGTCAGGACACTGCTCGTACTGTTATGGTAGAGCGAGAGGTCCTGATTAATGAGTTCGACGAACTCATATGGGAGCAGACGAACCTGAGAGATGTTATCCTCAGCAGAGGCTGGGGAAATATCTGCACATTGAGGGGGAAGGTATACCCCTCAATGGTTCAGGAGTTCTATATGGGGATGTGTCACATGCCTCAGAACGCATCCTCGCACACCGTGACTGTACGCAGTGTTTCCATTGAGATTTCACCAGATGTCATCTCTAAGCACCTCGAGATTCATCTAGGAGTTGAGATATCTGCACGCGCTACACCTCGTGAGGATGTAGGCACTTCTACATCATCTACTAGCTACCCATTTGTTGCACCTTATTGTTGCAACAAATGTGGATCCTGTGGCACATAAAACCACATTTAGTCGGCTTTGGGCACAGTTTTTTATACGAGTGGCACGTGAAGATCCCATAGATTTACCACTGCACATCTTTGAGAGGATCCGTTACGAGGCGAGTATCGTCTCCACGGATAATCTCTCATACGATGTCCTGATTAACTGGCTATTACTTAAACGGGGAGTGCCAACCCAGCCAGAGGAGTGGGTCAAAGATCAGATGAGCCTCCTCGACATGACCACGCATCGACATAGCATTGGACAGGCCAGAGGATGTCAGCCACCCCCTGTAGAGGATCTAGTTCCTCCGACGCAGCCTGAGCCAGGTTATGTGGGGAGTAGTAGTCAACAGATGCCGTGTACATCTGCGGGAGATGCGTGGCCTGCTTGGGTTGATGCGGTGATCTCACAACTGACTGCGCATATTGATCGAACGATCGATCGCTCGCGGCTATAGAGGCATATGTCGCTGAGATCACCCATCGTGTAGGTATCCTCAACGACAATGTTGATACCTTGACTGAGGAGGTTCGGAGTTTGAATTTCGCTGACAACGCTATTATCTGAGTGTTGTTTACTAAATTCTATCATATTTTGTATTTTACTTTTAATATATGTAAAGAAATATAGTATTGAATATTTCTATGGTTCTTTAATTTCAATTATCAATCTTCTTTAATGTTATATTTTTCAACTTTAATACTAAATCACTGCACTTCAAATATATGTAAACATAAATATATATTTATATATTACAAATTGTGTATATATAAAAATATATACAAGGCAATTTTTTAGACTTGTTAACAAATTATGCACTATAAAAACCACATAATTTTTAAATTAGAGTCATATTTCATTTAAATTTACAATTAACGTTCGACCGTTATTAATTAACATTCGAACATTGGTGCAAATTTCATGTTCGAACATTAATTACTAACATTCAAACATTAGCGCCAAAACATTTCACGTTCGCACGTAAGTGGCCACAATGTTCGAACGTATAGGTGACGTTCGAACGTAATTTTCCCATACGTTGGAACGTTAAACGGATCTCATTTACCTTTCTAGAAACCGTCACAGAAAAGGCTTTTTAGTGGCGGTTTTAGGACTGTCACAATTTTTCAACCGTCACTAAAAAGCAATTGTGTTGTAGTGAATGTTGTGTTTTATTATTATGATCTGGCTTATTATAGTTTTAGCTGTTTAATTTTAAAATATTTTGGTATAAATATTTTAGCTAGAATTAAATTTTATAATTTGATCTCATTAGTAAAGAAGTTAGATTTTGTGTTTTGTTCGGACTGATTATTTGGACATTGATGAATTTAGAAAATGTGATGATATTTTAGGATTATATGAAGTTAGGTTTTTGAAGAATTAAAATAGGTTATTTTAGCATCTTAGGTGTAAATATTGAAATATGTGTTCAATTGGAAACTTATGAAAATTACGTTATTATGTTATAGGTGATGATTAATAGTTGTTCAGCATTTTGAGGAAATTTCTGAAAAGCTAAGAAGTCCAGGTATGCAGGGTTCCTATGTTAGACTTTGCATAAAAATAAAATGTGCTAAGGTTGATTTTTGGAAAATATACATGTTTGGTTATGAAAAGAAAATTGAACTACCTCAGTTATTTGTTCTGCATTACTCATGAGATTCTGTTTAAGAATAAAGTATTTTCTGTCATGACTGGTATAGACATGAGCTTATTTTTGACATTTTGTTTTTAAACTATGCAAAAGAGAGCGAATATGAGATTTTGTGCAAAAATTATGTTTTTGTGATCTGATTCTGTTGTGTTCTGATTCTATTCAGTACTTTGTTTTGATAAGATGTGGCATTTGAAAAACCTTTGACATGACTATCTGGTTCTGCATCTGATTCTGTTTCTGCTCTGTTTAGTTAGAGACCCTACCATGGGGGTTTTAAATGGCTTATGTTCCGATATGATATGACCTTGCCACGGGAAAGAATAGTGGTATTTTGTTTCAATTCTGATATGCATCTGCTTGGTTATCCGCAAATGCACAACCTTACCATGGGGGTTAAACATGGTCTCTTTTCTTATATGATGCTCTGATATGATGATGATGATGAATCAGATATGTTATGCCAAAGTACTTAGGAAGATTCACATTCTGTTTCTGCTCGGTTAGCTACCGGGATTTGCACAACCCTACTATGGGGGTTAAACATGGTATCTATTCTGATATGATAAGATAATATGTGATGTTTCAGTTTATGCTATGCCAAAGGAATTTTGATTAAGAATATTTTTGAACTTTCGCTCTGATATTTTTGATAACATGTTTTGACGCTGCATTTTGAAAATAAATATTCTGATTCTGCATTCTGCATTCTAAAAGAAAATATTTTGTTCTGCATTCTAAACTCTGTAAATACTCATGTTTACACACTAGTATATGTCCTTTGCTTACTGAGTTGTTGATAACTCTTCTCTTATCTCCAAACATTTTTCAAATTATTTGAATATTTCAGCTGAGGATCAAGAATATGGAGCATGGGTAAGATGAGTTAAGAATGATGGATTAAGTATAGAAGGTCTATATGAGTATTGAGGATTTTTATTCAGTAAGCTTGTTGTGCTCTAATGATGTGATTTGTGGGGAGGTTGATGTTTATATTAAGATATTGTATTGTCTTAGAATAATTATACTGGAGTAATTGATGTGAATTAATGAGTATTTTGTGGGATAGAGAAAAATTGGAGTATGCACTATGTGGTTGGAAAATGATTTTTAGGTATTAAGAGCTAACTCTCCGGACCCCCGGGATCGGGGCGTTACAACTAGCCTAATAGTTACCTTAGCTTTTGCATGTACTTTGGGAGCTCTATCTCCAGTACTCTTATTATTACAAATCTTTTGGACTTACGATGTAACTTGAACATCTATTATCTTCAGTTTATGAAATATGTTTTATGTTTGGGATATATCGTATTTGGTGCATAATATTGCTTAAAGAAAAAAAATCATCCGCTACGAATATTGCATATTGTTATATGCATGCAAGGTACATCACATCTTTAATTTTCATGAATTGGTATTGGTAACCTAGAACAAATGACCTATTTGACCAACTGCAAAGAGCTGCAATCTTTTCCAAAATTGATGTCTGGTTGGGATACCATCAACTATGGATTTAGGAAAGTGATGTGTTCAAGACGTCTTTTTGGACCAAATATGATCACTACAAGTTCACGGTTATGCCTTTTGGGTTGAAAAATGCCCCAACATCGTTCATGGACCTTTTGAATAGAGTGGTGTGGCCATTCTTGGATTTATTCATAGTAGTATTCATAAATGACATCCTGATATATTTTTGAAATGCTGAGGAGCATGGGGATCACTTGGGGATAGTGTTACGTACCCTTCATGATCATTAACTGTATACCAAGCTTAGTAAATGTGAGTTCTAGTTAGAAGAAGTAAGATTTTTAGGTCATGTGGTAACTAGGAAAGGAATCATGGTAGACCCCAGCAAGGTGGAGGTAGTAAAGGACTAGAAACGACCTACCACTATACAGGAGATTAGAAGTTTCTTGGGGTTAGCTGGCTATTAGCGTAGATTCATGAAGGGATTTTTCTAAGTTATCAAGCCTTCTCACCACATTGTCCAGGAAGGACATTAAGTTCGTCTGGATTGTGCAGTGCGAGCAAAGCTTTGTGGAAGTAAAGAGGACACTAACGAAACCTAATAAACCATTCATAATATTCAATGATGCTTCGAAGTATGGTTTAGGATGTGTTTTGATGCAAGAAGGTAAGGTGATTGCCTATGCATCTAGACAATTAAAGGATCATGAAAGTAATTACCTCACCCATGACATGGAATTAGTAGTAGTGTTTGCCTTGAAGATATGGCAATATTACATACATGGGGAGGAGTGAAAATTTTACACGGATCACAAGAGCTTGAAGCATTTGTTTACCCAAGAATCTCAACATGAGACAACGGAGATGGTTGGAGACTATCAGTGGTTACCAGTGTGAGATTAAGTATCACCCAGGTAAGGCTAACTCAGTTGCCGATGCCCTAAGTTGTGAGCCGAGGACTAAGGACAAGAAAGAGACTTCAGAGGTGGACTCGCTATTAGAATGGATGAGGTTCTTATTGGTAAAGGACAAATCGCTGGAGGAGGTTCTTGCCACTCTACAACAGTTGAGGATAAATGGGTTCGAGGAATTACGAGTGCAACAGGAGGAGGATAAGAAGTTGTCGGAGAGTTGGCAAAAGATTAGCAGAAGTGAAGGACCCACCCAATTTGGCTTAAGTGAAGGTGGGGTCTTGTTGTTCGAAGGATGGAAGGCGATCCCAGATGATCTGGAGGTTATACAAGGGATTCTAAAAGAAGCCCATTCAACACATTATGCCATGCATCCAGGCATAACTAATATGTATCAAGATCTCAAGAAATGATATTGGTGGGAAGGGATGAAGAAGGGCATCGCTAAGTTTATCGAGAGATGATATCTGTAGAAGGGTAAAGGCAGATGGGTAGTGATCAATCAGTTAATTATGAGTGCTCACTCTTGCCTATCTGATGGGTGCCAAGATGGACCTAGTCTTAAAGATCATTTGCAAGTTCTAGATGGTTCAATTACAAGGTCAAGAGCCAAGAAGATCGATGAGACAATGCAAGGATTGTCAATCCACTTGGGACGAGTTTAGCAAGAGCCCAACATTCAAGATGGGCTTAAAGGATAAAGATTCAGTTTTGATTCATTTGATAAGCTATGGAAGAGGGAAACAACGTGACTTAAAGGCTTTGGACACTTTGAGGCTGTCAACTTGTTTAATTCATTTAAAATATTTATTTTATTAGTTTAGAATAATTGATTTATTATGGGAAGCACTTAGGGCAGAGCCTATGTAAGGGCATGTTGAGAAATTTATTATTTTGTTGAACTAGGGTTTCAAGAAGTACTGTGCCGAACTAGGGTTTCAAAAGTACTGCAGCCGAGTTACTGTAGCTACGGCACTCTTCACTCAGGGGTATTTTTGAAAGATGGGGTATTATTTTGGCTAGGGTTTTAATTAGGTTTTGGTTTAAATACTCTTTGTAGCCTCATTTTAATAAGTTTTATGAAATTTGATGAATTTATTCATTGTGAGTTGAGTTTTACTCCTCTTGTTCTTAATTACTTTTGAACTTATCAAAGGTAAGTCACAACCTTTGTGGCGTTCCTCTTTTGTAATTTGGGTTCTTGAGACGGGTTCTTCAACTAGTCTAGATTTTAATATAATCTAGGTTCTTGAAACAAGTTCTCATCGGGTCTAGATTCTCCATCCATTGACTTGATTTTGGCTTTCTTGGGTGAGTTTTCAAATTGATTGTGCGTTCAAGGGATTTCATTCTCGCGGGTTCATATCATTTGGTATTCAGAGCAAGGTTTCCAATCAGGTCTGATTCTATCTTTCAATTTTAGCATCTTTTATTTTGATTCTAGGGCTTCATTGTTCTAGGGCTGCAAAAAAACAAAAACAAAAAAACAAAACAAAACAAAAAGTAGGCTGCCGAAATTCTTAGGGTTTTTGGTTTGGCTGAAATTTGCATCACCTAGGGTTTCAAAATTCTAGGGTTTCCTGCGTCTCTAAGTTTGTCAATTGCTTGGAGTGTCGTTCCATTGATTCTCTTCTATTTCATTGTCAATTCTTATGTGCTTGAATTCAATTGCTTGATTTTCACAATTGAGTATTGTTGTTTGTGATTTAATTAGAGAGAAGAAAAGAAAAGAAAAGAAAAGAAAGGAAAGGAAAATAAAAGAAAAGAAAAGAAAGGGAGAAAAAAAGAAAAAAAAAATTCGAAAAAAGAAGAAGAAGAAGAAGAAGAAGATAAGAAAATGTAGCATATTCAAAGGTTGCTACATAGTTACAACAAAGAGAAAGAAAAACATTTGTTGATTGAGTTTTATCATCAAAGGGGCTGAATAAATCTTTCTAATTGGTATCTTGTTTTGTAATTACTCTTTACTTCATATAAATTCCTCGAGTCTCGAGACATTTTATTATTTCCTTGTTTCTTGTTCTTGTTTCTTGGATCTAACTACTAGTTGGGATAAAATAAGGTTGCATTGTCTTGATTTTAGTTCAACTAGTTCTTAAAGAACTTGAGCGGGAAAACTATTGAGATAAAAGAAAAGAGAGTGTGAGACTATTATCGGGAAAAAGCCAATTAAGAGTGAAACACGAGTGGAGTGCCATTATTCGAGTGTAAACACGTAAAGGAGTGTGTGAGGATTTTTCTACCAACATTCTTTTTGTGCAGCACATTATGATGTCTCATAGACTCGACTTTTCACCAAAGTGGATGGTAGATAACTCATCCTTTGTGTTGCGAGCCATGCAACAACAGTTTCAGCGGTTGAACTTGGTGTTGGGTGAACTGAGGGATAGGATGGATCATCAAGATGCGGTAATTAGAAATCTACAGGGCAGGAGAGATAGGAGGCAATGTGAGTCTACTGTTGAAAATAGGTATGAGAAAGAAGAGTATGGTGATTCTCTTGTAACTAGGCGTGCACTTAATACACAAATTAAGATGGATGATACAGAGCAGCAGAGCGAGAACATTTTTCATACTAGATGCCACATCAACAACAAGGTATGTTGTATGATTATTGATTTGAGGAGTTGTATTAATTTGGCTAGCACTACTTTAGTTGAGAAATTGAATTTACCTACCTTGAAACACTCTAGACCATACTTGTTGCAGTGGTTGAGTGATTGTGGAAGGTTAGGGTAAATAAGTAAGTGCTAGTTTCTTTTTCAATTGGAAAATACCAGGATATGGTCCTTTGTGATGTAGTGCCTATGCATGCAGGCCATATTTTGTTCGGGAAATTGTGGCAGTATAATAGGAAGGTGATCCATGATGGGTTAAGGAACATGTATAGTTTTGAAAAAGGATGGAAAAGCAATCAAACTTGTTCCTTTAACTCCAACATAAGTCCATGACCAATTGAAACTGAAAAGTGAGGTTGCTTAAAAAAGAAAGAGTGAAAATGAGAGTGATCAGAAAAGAAAGAGTGATCAAAAAAGAAAGAGTGAATGTGAGAGTGATCAAAAAAGAAAAAGTGAAAAAGAGATTGAGCTAAAAAGCAAGAGTGAAGGTGAGATTGAGAAAAAAAGAAATAGAGGGGCCGAAATGGACAAAGAGAGAAAAATGAGAGAAAAAAAAGGGTGAGACTGAGACCTTAAGAAAAATAGAGAATGACTTGAAAAATAATTGTGAGGTCGAGAGTACAAAAAAAGAAAAAGAAAAAGAGAGTGACAAAAAAAAGAGAATAGAAAAAAAAAGAGTGTGAAAGGGAAAAAGAGAGTGAAAAGAAAAAAAGAGAAAAAAGAGAAGAGGGAGTGAAGAAAGTGAGAGAAAAACAAAGAGAAAAGTAAGTTTGTAAGCTAAGGCGAGTCTTAATACTAATGAACTTGACGTATCTTTGCCTTGTATTGTTGTCTCTTTGTTGCAGGAATATGAGATCGTGTTTCCTAGTGGTGTGTTTAGTGGATTGCCACCTATTAGGGAGATAGAGTACTACATTAATTTATTGCCAGGTGCGACAATTCCTACCCGACCTTTCTTTGAAGAATATGAGTCATTGACATACTTGAAGGGACAAGGTAAGTTGTTGACTAGAATGCGTGCTAAGTGGGAGGACTGTATTGAGACTTTTCCTCATGTATTCAAATACACACAAGGTGTGGAAAACTTTGTGGTTGATGTTTTAGTAAGAAGGTATGTCCTTGTCTTCATTTTAGATGCAAAATTGTTGAGACTTGAATATGATAAGGAATTGCATGCTAATGATGATGACTTTGCTAGTGTGTATGGAACATGTGAGAAAGTATCATTTGGTAAGTTCTATAAACTAGATTGGTACTTGTTTAGAGAGAATAGATTTTGTGTGCCTACTAGTTTTATGCGTAAGTTGCTTGTGTGTGATATACATGGTGGTTTGTTGGGTAACTTTGGTGTAAGGAAGACTTTCAATGTGTTGCATGAACGTTTGCAGGAGTATCATTTGCCTTTCATTGACTTTGCATATAATTAGAGTGTTCATTTTTGTGTAAATAAGATTTTAAACTTGTTGCATGAATGTTTGTGAAAGTATCATTTGTCATTCATTGACTTGTTGCATGAACGTTTGCAGGAGTATCATTTGCCTTTCATTGAGTTTGCATATAATTGGAGTGGTCATTTTCGGGTGAGGAAGACTTTAGATGTGCTTCATTTGTGGAAGTATTGTTTGCCATTCATTGAGTTTACATATAATTGGAGTGTTCATGCTACTACAAAATTTTCACCTTTTGAAATTGTTTATAGACTTAATCCATTTACTCCTTTAGATTTAATGCCTTTATGTGATATCCTGCTCCTTCCTTCTTACGTACGCTTCTTCTTTCTGACGTATGTTTCGTCTTTATGACGTAAGCAAATCCCGAAGGCAGAGATTATGTGATCATCTGCCTTTCTCACTAGCGACTGCGAGCCACGTTATGCGTGTCAAACCATGATAGCGTGTCTCGAAAGATATCGTGTGACTTATAGGGCACGCCCAGTGTTTTAAATATGCTGAAAATATTTATAAGGAGTATTTCCAGTGTTATTGAATTAAGATTTGATCTTAAATACGACAATCATAATATTCTTGAAGAGCTCCAAAAATATTATAATTGCCGGAAATCATTTTAATATTATTATTAAAATGATTTCAATTATTTAATATATTATGAGATTTAAATTATTTTGAGAACTTTTATTAATTAAATGGTTTAATCCTTTTAAATATATTAAGTGAGACTTCATCATTTTATTAATGATGAAGAATATTATTTTATAAACTAAAGTTAGTTTAAAATAATATTCTACCTTAATTCCTCTAAGCGCTTTTAATTAAGTTATATGTTAATGCATTTTAAACCAGTGTTTGAGATCCACCGTTAGATCGTTACGTGGATCCCCAGACGAAGGGACTGGGTTAAATACCCAGACCCTCTCTCTTTCTCCCTCACTTTTTCCCCAGCCCTCTCTCTCTCCTCCCTCTCCCAAGCGTACGCAGTACGCGGACTCCCTCTCCACGCTGAAGCCTCCACGCCGAAGCCCGACACCGCTGTGCGTCGCCAGTGCTCACCGCCGGCACCACCAGCTCCACCTCACGCCAGCGAGCCTCCCTAGCCCAGCCCCTCTCCCTCACGATCCCTCTTCCTCTCCGCTGGAAGTGCAAGGCCGAATGGGCTTGCTGTCCTTAGCGCCGCCCAACGACGCCACCACTCCCTCAGCAGCTTCCTCTGCCACCGGCCACCACTCCCCAGTGAACTTGGCACCTCCCATGCAGCCACCTTCCCTCCGTCGCACACACACACACATAAGGGGACCCAAGCAAGGCTTCACCGTGCGCGGCCTCTAGCGCCGCCGTACGCGGCACCCACGGCCATCCAGCACCGCCATGGACCTCCTCTCCCCTTCCCCTTCCTCCTCCACGTGGCCCATGGCCAAAAGCCCCCTCCTCCATCTCACGGGCTCCCTCCTCTCACGCACGGGTTGCACGCCGTGCACCACCTTGCACCGCCACCCATGGCTGGTAACCACTACCTCCATCCTCCTCAGGCCGCCACCAAGCCAACCCAACCTCCCACCACCCCGATCTGCCACCCACGCATGCACACTCTCTCTCACTCTCCCATGGCTTCTCCTCCACGGTATGGCCAGATCCGCCACCGTGAGCCACCGTGGCGCCACCTCGACGCCACCACGAGATCCACCGCACCTCCCTTAGCCGAGCCTTAGGTCCAAGCCACCACTTTATGTGGTCGGTAACCACTACACGTGCTGGACAGTCACTGCGCATGATTGACCGCCACTGCACACGGCTAAAGCCGCCGTGTTATGCCCCTCACCGCCATCACAAGGCCATCACGAGCCCTTCCAAGACCACACCTAGCGATCCAAACACCTAAACAGTCACCGTACGTGAGTTAGCCGCCACGTACAACTCTTCCGACATCATCGTCTATGACGATCAATGAGCAACGCACGGGTTATCCCGTCGATGGTATAACCCTCTATCTCTCGTTAATTATGTTAGATATTGATTAGTTGACTAGGTTGTGGACTGTGCTGTTAGTATTAATGAAGTTGTGGTATTGTGATGTGGTGCTGTGTGATGAAGTGTTGGGCATTCTATGTAGTGAAGTGTTGGGCTTGTCTGAGTAGTATGGAGGTGCAGTGTGCCGTGTAGTGCGCTGTGAAGTGTTGGGCGTAATTGGGAAGTGTGCTGTGAAGTGTTGTGGACTGTAGTGTGGTTGTGGAGTATGCGTTGTGGTGACGTGGCAGATGGAATGGGAATAGTACACGCTGGGTGTACTTTGTGTGTGGCTTAATGTGAGATAAGGAGAGTATATGTAAAATATACCCTCCTGGCGTATTGTGGAACGGGATGAGTACGAGTGGAGTGTACTTAGTGGCGTAGTGCATGTAAGTATACGTAGAGTGTACTCTATGTGGTGGACGATGCACCATATGGCGTATATGCCATAGTGGTGATGTGGTGTAACGTGCATGGAGTATATGCAGAGTGTATTCCATGTAGTGGAGTGACGCATCATATGGAGGGTATGCCATAATGGTAATGTGGCGTGGTGTATGTGGAACAGGAAGAGTACACGATGAGTGTACTCTGTATGACGTGATGAGTATGAAGGGAGTACATGTGG
Organism: Juglans cinerea; assembly: GCA_961763995.1. Lineage (NCBI taxonomy): Eukaryota > Viridiplantae > Streptophyta > Magnoliopsida > Fagales > Juglandaceae > Juglans > Juglans cinerea. Next base: position 20,746,752 of record CAUIVZ010000002.1, on the reverse strand, counting down.
AATGTACTCCGTATAATGGTGGGATGCACCATATGGCGGATATGCCATAATGGTGATGTGGCGTGATGTGTATGAAGGGAGTACATGTGGAATGTACTCCGTATGGCGGATTGATGTACCATATGGTTGTATGCCATAATGGTGATGTGTCGTAGTGTATATGAAGGGAGTATGCGAGGAGTGTACTCCATGTGATATAGTGATGTACCATATGGCGGGTATGCCATAGTGGTGATGTGGCGTGGTATGTATGAAGGGAGTATACGTGGAGTGTACTCCACGTGGCAGCGACACTCCGTGTGGCGTGTCGTAGAGATAAAGACGGTTATGTGATTGATGGGCGTGGAACGTGATGGATAGTGTCGGGAACTGTGAAACAGTGTCCCAAAGTAGTTATGGCATAGCCTGTAGTCTGAGGTGGCAAGTGTCACCGTGATGGACTTATGGCTAGGAGTATGCGCAAAGTAGCGGAACAAGTACAAGAGTGCGCAGCGGAAGCATGACTGAGGAATGTCATGAAGTGACATGACTATTGACAGTCATGCTTGTGATGGGCAAAGTAGTGGAATAAGTGTAAGAGTACGCAGCGGAAGCATGACTGGGCAATGTCACGAATTGACGTGGTTACTGGCAGTTATGCTTATGACGGGTGAAGTGTTAGAGTGTAGGAATGGCGTAACGGGAATGTGATGAAGTGTCACGGTGTGACAGGAGTACGTGAGGAACCGTACTCATGATGAGTTATGAATTTATGTACCAAAGTGTTGGGTAACGCAACAAGGTCACAGTGTAGCTTGGGAATAGTCTCGAGCTGTATGACGTGGCATAAGACATGGTTATGATTGGAGTCTTGTCGTGTTAAGTGTTGGGATGAACTGTCAAAGGGACGGGTAGCATGAGGAGTCATGCTAGCCGGGTTAAGAGAAGGTTGGTATCGGAGTATGGCCCTTGTCCCTCGAAGCTGGTGATCAACGTGTTATATATATTGATCTTAGGTGATAAGGGGTAGAATACATGTGTAATGGTTAGACACATGTGCCGGATGGATTCACCATATGTAATGGGTAATCTATCCTGAGTATAGTTACACGGTACTTAAGTCTTAGAGTTGGCTTAGAGCCGTGTGGCTTGTCTAGATGGGAATGAGGATTTGTATGGGCTAAGGTGCATGAAGAAAGTGACGAGTGTACTGTCTAAGGATGGGATGCGTGACTTAGTTGGTTTAAGTCATGCGTCGGAATGAGGTTAATGAGAAGAATGAGACAGAGGCCTTAGTGTCTTAATCCTAAGGTGAAGCATGAGTTCATTTTAGTGAATGAGCACTCGAGGGAAGACATGAGTTGGAAGATGGGGTGACCGTAATGGGTCCCCGAAGGTTTTAAACTAGTAAAGGGCACATAAGTGCATGGGATAGAAGGAGAGTGTTCCAAGTATAGCGTAGTTCTATTTATAGTTCAAGTTGCTTATGTACTAAATAGAGAATGACGTTAAGGTATGTGTATGCATGTAGGTTGCCATCTGACAAGCATGAATGGACTGCATGACATGCAAGTAGCATGGAGTCCAGGTAAGTGTTACGTTCATACTCTTCTAGAGTTTTCAAACAAGAAACGCTTTTCCTTTAAGATGCTCACGAAAAGAAACGAAAGATGCTTTAAGAAAGAAAATGCTAAGTGTTCAAACGTATAAGTATGTACGACCCCTCCTTGGCAGCCCCTTTTTACGCAACCAAAGTATTAATTGTACGCATGTGAATGGATGACTATACGCTGTATCTATTGTATGTATTTTCTAAGAAAATTCATAAACTGATGAAGATACATGAAGGGCATGACAACGGATGCTTTTGTGGATCCTACGAACCGACGCTCTCATGTGCGCCACGAGGTGACTCTCGTTGATGCCATGAGAGACGACGTTCAAAGGTAACGCTTATGGGATGCCATGTAAGCCGACGTTTAAGCCCATGTATGTTCTCAAATGAAGTTTTCCACGAACGAACAGTTAAAGAAAGTACAGAACTAGAACGAACTGAAAAATGAAAGGGCTTACGCCCCAAACGATATTTTCTCATGAAAAGAAATGTTTTCTCATGAAAATAAAGGACTGTTAAATGAAAGAAAGAAACGAATGAAAGCTCCAGCTCTTTCGAGATGACATGAACGAACGAATGAACCAATGAAAAGCAAAGAAAGAATTGAAAGCATGAATGTGTGAAGATACGTAACGGCCACATGAATGAATAAAAAGGGTACCAATGAATGGGCAGATTGCAATGCCGGGTAAGTAGTACTGGAAGTGCACCCAGTGCTGCCCCCTATGAAAGGGATTCCCAACCTGTGGCCACGGGCGGAATCCGGGTCCAAAGGAAGACCGCTAACCCCAAACACACGGGGCGTAACAGTGTGTACTGGCCTATGAAAGTGATAAGAACGAATAGATGTATGCACGCATGTATGAACACACGAATGCACGAACCTTTAAGAAATGAAGGCACTGACAGGGGACACGTTTTAAAGAAAGGAAAGTCTTTTGAAAGAAAAGCCCCGTCCAGTGACATTTTCAAAAGAACGCACGTAAACATGCATGAACTCTTGAAGAAATGAAGGCACTGACGGGAGAAACGTTTTACAAAAAGGAAGCCCATGTTTAAAAGAGAAAAACCCCATCCAGTGACGTTTTCAAACGAACACACGTATGACACGTATGCACGCACGTAATAGTATGTACGAGTGATGAATGCATGAATGAAAACCTATATTGTTATACTTTTAACGGTATGAAGTAATGCTTACGAGTCTTCGACTCATTTTAGTTTTTATGCATGTCCCTCCCCCCACAGGAACTGCATGATCAGGACGGACACGGCCCATGGGGAAGAGCACCGAAGTCTAGGCACGAGTTTTAAACGTACGAGAGGCCTTTTATTATAAGATTTATGTTTTCCGCTGTAAACCTCTTTTATTGTCAAAGCACATTTTAATCTATAAACGTAGAGTCTCGCACCCTGGGTATGCAAGTAAAAAGTTTTTAAATAGGATGGTAATTCCCGTCGTCCTTTTCTAAAAATATTTTGGAAAAAGTCCCACCATAAGGACGGACGTTACACTTTACCTGTTAACAACAGGAGTAGCTTGGATGGACTTTTTCAAATTCTTAAACAAGTTAATGATAATGCATATTTAATGGATCTTCCAGGTATGTATCATGTTTCTGCTATTTTCAATGTTACTAACATTTTTCCCTTTGATCCAAGTGGAGATTCGAGGTCAAATACTTTTGAGAGGGGGAATGATGGGTGCCAAGATGGACCTAGTCTTAAAGATCCTTTGCAAGTTCCAGATGGTTCAATTACAAGGTCAAGAGCCAAGAAGATCAAGGAGATGCAAGGATTGGCACAATCCACTTGGGACGAGTTTAGCAAGAGCCCAACATTCAAGATGGACTTAAAGGATGAAGATTCAGTTTTGATTCATTTCATAAGCTATGGAAGAGGGCAACAACATGACTTAAAGGCTTATGCAAAGGCATGTTGGAAAATTTATTATTTTGTTGAACTAAGGTTTCAAGAATTACTGTAGCCGAGTTATTGTAGCGGCGTACTGTAGCCGCGAGACTATTCACTTAGGGGTATTTTTGGAAGATCGGGTATTATTTTAGCTAGGATTTTAATTAGGTTTTGGTTTAAATACTCTTTGTTGCATTATTTTAATAAGTTTAATGAAATTTGATGAATTTATTTATTGTGAGTTGAGTTTTACTCATCTTGTTCTTAATTGAACTTTTGAACTTATCAAAGGTAAATCACAACCTTTGTGGCGTTCCTCCTTTGTAATTTGGGTTCTTGAGACGGATTCTTCAACGGGTCTAGATTTTAATATAATCTAGGTTCTTGAAACAAGTTCTCATCGGGTCTAGATTCTCCATCCATTGACTTGATTTTGGCTTTCTTGGGTGTGTTTTCAAATTGACTGTGGGTTCAAGGGATTTCATTCCCGCAGGTTCATATCACTATCACTACTACAGATACGATAACCAAGCTCACCCAATTGTATATAAGAGAAGTTGTAAGATTACATGGTGTCTCTAAGACCATATGTGACACCCCTAGATTCTGCTTGGGATTTGACGAACTATGAAGTGTAGGGACATGCAACACAAGGTTACCTACCCCCGTTCATGACAAAGAAAGATGCAATGCTTCTAGCATGCATCTAACAATATGTAGTATTTGCAATGGATAATTTATTTCTTTGAGCAATACTTTGTACCATATAAGATATATCCCAAACATCCAAACATTTTTCATAATCTTATGATAGCAGACGTTCAAAAGTTACAGTATGTCCAAAAGATCTATAACATCATGAGTATTGGAGACAACACTCCTTAAGTACATGCAAAGACTAATATAACTACTATGGTAGTCCATCGAGTCGCTCTTGCAACTTGGCCAAGGAAGCCAAAATACTATCGATAAAATAGAGCATCGAAGTGATGAGCTCTACGTTGTTGTGTTGTTGCCCAATCAACCTCCTCCATTCGACCCTTTGTCATGTCTCTTGATCTTGGCACATGATCTACTGTTTTGGGGGGAATGGTAGTTGGGGATAACTACGTGAAATTTGATTACAAATCTCAGGAAGTTAACAAATAACTTCATTAGTAGTGTATAGATGCATGCATGATAGTAAAAACATGAATGCTAACGTGAATGTGACATGACTTGGCAATTAACATGTCATGAACTGACATGAACTAACATGGTCTGTAATTGTCGTGAACTGTAATTGATGGTGCACTGAACTAAAAGTGAAATAAACATGATGTGAACTGAAACTGAACTGAACTGAACTTGAAACTAAACATGAACATGAAATAAACATGACGTAACTAGAATTGAATTGAGCCTGAAACTGAACATGAACTTAGAATCTTGTTCTCATAATAACTGACTAATTAAACATGAATTTTGGATGCTACACAGGTCCCCCTTGAGCTGTATGCCCTTGCCGATTCCGCATCATATCATAGGTATTTGCACCAGCTTTGAGTACATTGACATACACATCACACCATGGGGGGTATGTTAATATACGCACCACATACGTTAACTTACAGTGATTGTAGCATGACAAAATAAAATGCGAAATCATGAGAAATTTAGGGAGATGATTCTAAAGGTTTGAAACTCCTAACCAATATACTTACAAATATTAAATCATTGACTCATGGCATAATTACCATTTTACTACTCTATATGTGGGAAATGACCTAATTTAAGGATTTTGCATCTTAACTTTAAAACTCACCAAAATTTACATTCCTCATATAAGTTTTGTCCTAAATCCAATTATCTAATTTGAAAAATTTAAAACACAACATAGTTATAAGAACTGAGCATAGGCCAAAACACACAATTTCCGAAATCCTAGATTTTTGTTGCAATTCTTTCTAAGTCTAACTTTCGTGTTACAACCGAATCATGCAACATACAAAACCATGTCCTATGTTTTAATATCATGCTAGGAAATTAATAAAACACATATCATAAAGTCACAATTTCCTTCATGCCAAAACATCAAGTCTTTTGACCACAATGAATAACTCTTGATGTTCTTGTTCTATTGTAATGACCCGATCTAATATTATTAAGGATAGATTATGGATAATTTTATTAGGTTCAATAAATGAGTTAAAGCCCATAAGAGAGTTTATCAGATAAGTTATATTTATTTTAACCTAGAGTATGCCTACATTTTTTTAAAAAAACTTCAAGCTCGTGAGTTAGAGTCCAAACACTATTAGTGTGGCGCCCCCAGCCCCCGCTTAGGATTGGACGGTGACTGAGATGCCAGGACAAGTAACATAAGGCTACACATCCCTCGTACATGACAAATAATATACTATGCACCTAAGTACACTAGCAGTATGCAATAACGTAGCAACGGGAAAATAGTAAAAGTTGATAAACTAAGCAATGCGATAAGCAATTGCGAAGCACATGACACCATACTAATATCATATCCCAAACATTGTCCTAACGTAAACATATGTCATAAATGCATAATATCCCAAAATCATAAAGTATGGTTTAAAACTCCCAAAACACAGGACCTCGTCAAAAACGTAGTTCCACAAAAGTTGATGTCTAAAACCATACATATTGTTTTCCTCTTTTTTTTTCCCAAAATAACTTAAGCTCCCATACTCTTCAAGAAGATTCGAGCTTCACACGTTTTTCCAAAGCCTTACCCTTGTCCCGGTTGTTATGTCGCTTGACCTCCGCAATGAATTCAAGTATACCAGTGATCTCTCGGTCGATGGCCTCGAGTCGCTCAAGGATGGAGGGCTCGGGCTAATTCACAGCCATCTCAAGCACATCCCTCTCTGGAGGAGGAGGTGTCGTTCTCTTCGTCTTGGTCATGGTCTTCGTTTACTAAACCTGTTACAATTTCTACCATTCCGGTTGGGGAATGGTAGTGGAAACTACCACAATGCGATTTCAAGAAATCTCTGCAAGTAATCACACAACATACCACAGTTAACACAAGCATACAAAAGGTATATCGTGAAATGTGTGCAGGGACGTGTACTTGACTTATGCACTTGTCCATTTTCAAAATACTTGTAGAAGAGACTTTAGCTTTTCATAAAATCTTCTTAACTGTTTTTTAATTCACGTGAACTTATTCAGAACTTGCCTTATCAGAACATATCACAAGATTTGCATTGAGTGATCCTTAGCACTTTGGCTCATATTCTTATTCAGAAGGTGGACACAACATGGTTCCCTTGAGATTCGTGTGTTACTGCCAATTACCGCACCATCAAAACGGTATGTGCACCGTGATGAATACGTCATAAACAGAGATTCATATTAACTCGACCTTACTTCGTAAGGTTACATGCCTTATGCAACCACTAGCATTAGGTGCTTCCTCGCTCTGGTATCCTTTGAAAAGAACCCATTCGAGGCTCGTCGACTGTACTTTATCGACTAGGACATTCCCCCGCCCTAGCACTTGGGGTCGTGATAAACCTTATAAACTCTTTTCTTTGAAGACACTTTTTCCCAAATGCATGTGATATGAGACTTATAATATGCGTACTTACACTTGACATATGACATGTGAAATGCCATGCATGAAATAACCAAGCACAACATGTTCTTTTCATAGCATGATAACATAAACCATATGAGATATCAAAACACATACATGGAATCATGAAAACTTGCTTAGGCCGAAACACATAGGCACAAAACATGAAGATTTATCACTTAGACATGTTTCAAACTTCAAGCATATAATATAAGAATCAAGACATAGTGAAACAAAACATGAAATCATAGGTTTTTGACCAACATCCGAAACTTCCAAGACATGCTCAAACCGAAACATCATGTTGCATAAACCATCAACCTTAATCAAGTGAAAACTGAAACTTATAGGAGTATTTCATGGCATTCTCATCACAAATCCAAAACATATAATTCATTCCTTAGAGTTACTCAAGATCATATTAGTATATTCAAACAAACAATTAAGAGATATCAAACAAAGCAATTGAAACCAAGGAAGGATTTACTGTGGCGCCCCCGACCCCCATGTAAGGAAACACAGGAATCGAGACGCCAGGATCGGTCACGCATCCCAACGAAAGTGCCAAGTATGTGTACATGCAATAGTGTACAATAAAAACGCTGTGGATAATTAAGTCTACTAAGTACCAGAATTTAAAATACAATTTAAATATCAGTAGAAGTTTAAAAAAAAGCAGTTATACAGTCATCCCAAAATAAAGTTTAACACATGTCCCAAAATACAAATGAGTGATCTCAAATCACTCCTCGGGCGAAGCCGACTCCTCAGGCTCACCCTCATCTTCATCTGCATCAAAATCTGCGTTACCACAAAATGGTACCGCAGGTAAGTATAACCTAAATAACCATGTAATGAAAATGCATTAATGCAACCAACATGCATGCATATAAAGAAATATGCATTTTCCTCAAAACATCATTTTCCCCGAAAATGATTATTTTCCAACACACGCCAAAATCCCATTTGGCCCAAAATATCTGTAAAACATTTTCCCAGAAAATGATTTACACAAAATCCAACACACACTATTTTCCCAGAAAATAGCCAATTAATCCATTATTACCATATGCACCATGGCCTCCCCTAGGGACCATCCGCACGTCCTGGCTTCGTAGCGATGCTCAGTTCCGTGCCCAGCACGTTCGTGGCCAAGCACCCACTACGCAACGAGCGATGCCCAGTTCCGCGCCCAGCGCGTACGTAGCCAGACATCCTCTGGTCCCCGCCAGCAGAAGGACCACGGAGTCGGCATGAATCTCTCGTCCGATCCCATTGTCGCCCGGCGACAATCCAGGGGATGTTACTCAGTATATTCCGCTCCCGAGTAACCAGAGGAGCTCCACCAAGATAATGCCCCATCTCGGCTTGGGGTCATGATACACACGCACCCAATAAATCATTCTCACTTGAAAACCCAGTTTTCATAAACACATGAATATGAATGCAATACACGAAAACCCAGTTATCCTTTACAAACATGATCATGCGTGCAAAATGCAATGTACATGAACCAACACAATATCCAAACCAACAATTACCAATCCAATCAAATCCAACCAAACAACTTCAAACACCAATCCATCCGACCCCCGAACTCCTCGGACTCAATCCGGCATGTTCAACCAAATACAGTGAAATGAGTTAGTACAAAAATACATTTAAATCACGAAAGTTCTTTGGAGAAATACTTACAGTGCAATATAACAATTTCCGAAGGATCACGAAGTTGCAAGAGGTGACGTCTGAGCAACACAACTGTGTAAAATACATTGTGGCCGTGGGTCACAAATACTAACTTTCAAACGAAGGCAAACGAAGACCCAAGATTGATAGGGTAGGGCCTAGGGAGGTCGGTGAAGCTAGTGGTGGTGATGGTTGGCCTTGGGTGGCGGCGCAAAGGGTGGTTTAAGGCCAAAAATACCCAAAACGGAAATGTAGATGGTAGAGCTTCACCGGTGGCGGATCGGAGCTGGGGTTGGGTCCATTGGGTTGCTAAGGGGTCGGGGATGAAGTGGTGAAGAGATGGTGGCCGGTGGTGACGCGACGGCGGCGAGCGAGCATAATGAATGCCGCGACTTCAAGCCATGCGTGGAGGCTCACGGCGGCTCAAGGGAGGCTGGAATTGATGGGGGGTGGTCGCCGGCGGCTAGGGAAGCTAACGGGCTGGGCGGTGCAGGCCACGGCGGCGCAACGGTGGTGGGTTAAGGGTGAACGACGGAACACACGGGAGAGAGAGAGAGGGAGGCAGCTCGCGCGGGAAGAAGAAGAAATAAGGAGGAAAAGAAAAGAAAGAGAAAAGAAAAGGAGGAAAAGAAAAATAGAGGGAAAAGAAATGAGGTCCAATCCTCATAACTTGGGTCACAAAAATGATCCAACGGAAACGATTTCAAAACCACAAGTTAAATAAAATAATTTAAACGTAATGGTAAAGTGAAATTAAAATAATTAAATCCCACAGCAATTTAAATGCATAACAATAAATAAATATTAAGAAAGCACATAAAAATAATTTTCACCAAATTAAAATCATAGAAATAAACTCACTAAAAATCCAACCAATTTTAAAATAGAGGATAAATTTTTGAATCCATAAAAATAATTTATTCAGTAAAAATACACTAAAATACGGGGTGTTATATTTCCACAAATATATACAAGCATTAACCAAGAGTAAGTTGAGTGTATACTAACAAAAATCCACGAAAAGAAATACCAGCAAGCTGTAAATCTGAACAAACTATATTAGAAAGAGTATCTAAAACCCTAACTCATGTTCTTGAGTGTGTCTGTAGATTTCTAGAGCATCACTTGGTCTTAAACCATTCGGCTTCTAGGGTTTTTGGGTTAAAACCCCTTCATTTCACTCATGAAGTAAAACAAAACCTAAAGTAAGCAAAAATACATGTGGTGGTCGAATACATGGAGGATGAACTCCCCCTTACTAACCGGCTTCAAGGGTATTCTTAAAAACCCTAAGTAATTTTTTTCCAAGAAAACGTTAGAAAGTGTGGGTGTTCTATCTTTCTCAAAGTCTAATGAGATTTGAATCTCATTTTCAAATTGAGAAGTAACATGTGTGTGTGCAAGACTTAGAGGAAGCCGATCCTTACATTGGTGGTGCCGAAATCCCTTCTTTTACAAGGATCCTCCTTGTTTGGTTGGACAGAAAATACAACAAAGTGAGGGAACTTTCAAATGAACATGGGAGAATTGTGTGGAAAGAGTGAGAGCTCATGCAATTTCCAAAAATGTAACACCCGGACCCAGTCAACCCCGATTTTTATATATTTTTGGACTAGTGGAATTATTTTCAGAAATTGATCGATGACTTAAGAAAAAGACCAAGACCCAAGCCCACACCCATGTCATTTAAACAATTAAAACCAACTGAGTTTATGATTTTTTTTGGCCGCCACGCACGATTGTACTCCCATGCACGTACACCTCTATTCTCCTAAGCTTTAGGGTTTTGTTTCAATCACCTATATATTCACACGTTAACTTCACAGTTCATGCACGTTTTATTATTCTTCTATTTTCTCCCGTAAAGTTATCCTCACGTCCTTGGCATGCACATTTCTTCATCTCAGCGTTTCCCTTAGGGTTTCCATCACTCACATATATATACTCATACATTAGCCCACGCATAGAGAAACTGCTTTGTGACATTCGGTGTCGTTGCTGCCCTCTTCAGCCATCCCGTTGCTGCCATAGACTCCCTTTGCCACCACGCACCACTGTAAGACAGTGCCCCATGCTTCAAACCTCCTCGTGCCCTTATATGTTTCCAGCCCATTGCACCGTCAAGAACTCACGCTGCCCCCATACAAAATCGATGCAACCCATGCATTCACAAAGCCCCCACTGTGCACTACCGCGCCACCCCAGCACCTCCACATGGTTGCTACCCGATTCATCTACCCCAAGTAAACCTCTGCCCAAACCTCACCGCCATAGACAGTCGTGAACCCACGTTGGTAAACACCACCCTCAAACACACCGAAGGACCTCTATTTTTGCATCTCAAAACAGGGCACTTTATCTTGTTTCGGTGCCACCAGCCACGACAAAAGGAAGCCCGGCGACGCCGACACCCCAACCAATCCGTGACCTGCTGCTGCCCAACCTCCTTGTTGTCGCCGCATCACTGCCCTCTCAGTGAGTATCCAGTGTGGTTTCTCTCCATCTCTGTTCCTATCTCGCACATCTCTCACTCTCTGTTCTCTCTTTCTCTCTCACCACTCTCTCTCTTCCAGTGCACCGCCGTAGTAACCACTGCTGCCACCACACCCAACTCCGTCGCAGCTCCACTCTTCACGGTGAACCTCCATCGCATACGTAGCTTCTGTTTTATTCAAAGAATTTGGTTTTACATAAATGTAATTGCATGCTTCTAAGCTATATTTTACACTAATATTGTTAATTACTTTTTTACCCTTTGAACTGCAAGTTATGCTAAGGTGTTTTAAAATTTTAATATGTGTTAATAAACTCTTATTTAATTATGATTACAGAAATCATTTAAGTATTTTAGCATGTTATTAAGTAAAGTTTTATTTTAAGAGTAAACGATATTGGTGTAATATTATTTTTACACTTTAGATATGATTTAGTCTATTAAAAAATAGTTATGGTTTATTTTAAAATATTTTGGGATAATTATATTATCTAGTATTAAACCTTATAGTTTGTTTTCAATAATAAATAGGTCAAACTTTTAAATGTTTTAGTCGAAGTTATAATATCAACATTGATGATTTTAGAAAGTGATGATTTATAGTTTGAGGTTATGAAATTTTAGGTTTTAAGGAATTAAATAGATTATTTTAGAAGGTTAGGCTTAAATATCAAAATACGTGATTAATTGAAAATTTACAAAAATTATGTTATTATTTTATAGGTGACGATTAATTATTGTTCGGCATTTTTGAGAAAAATTCCGAAAAAGCTAAGAAGTCCAGGTAAGCGGAGTTTCTATACTAGACTTTGTATAAAAAATAAAATGGGCTGAGGTCGATTTTTGATAAGTATGCATATTTTGTTATGAAAAGAAATTTGAACTACCTCAGTTATTTGTTCATAAAATATTTTTCTAGCATGACTGGTGTAGACATGAGCTTATTTTTTACATTCTATTTTCTGAACTGTGCATAAGAGAGCGAATATGTAATTTTGTGCATAAATTATGTTTTTATGATCTGATTATGTTCTGTTCTGAAGAAGTTTTGCACTCTGATATGATATGACGTGATTTCTGAAAATCTCTGGCATAACATTCTGTTTCTATTTCTATTCCATTTTGACCTAACCACAAGTGTAAAACTGTGGCCTCTGTTCGGGTTCGTACCAACTTTTATGTTTCTGGTGCACCCACTTTGGAAACAAAGTGGTTTTCTGCGTGGCCTTTCCTATGTGTACACTCGGGGCTCCAAGAATGAATAAGGAGAAGATTCACATTCTGTTTCTACTTGGTTGGCTACCGAGATTTGCACAACCTTACCATGGGCGTTAAACATGGTCTCTGTTCTGATATGATAAGATAAGATGAATATGTTCAGTTATGCTCTGTCAAAAGAAATTTTGCATAAGAATGTCTTTTGGAAGTTTCGCTCTTATATTTTTGGTAATATGTTATGATTTTGCATTCTGAGAACAAGTATTCTGAATCTGCATTCTGAATTCTGATAAATGCTCATGTTTACACACTAGTATATGTTTTCTGCTTACCGAGTTGTTGATAACTCACCCATTATCTCTAAATATTTTTCAGATAATTTTGATGGTTCAGCTGGAGAACAAGAGTAGGAAGTTTTAGCAATGTGTGATGATCGTAGTAAAATAAGTGCCTGAGGGTACAAGTGCTTATTTGAGAGTCGTAGTTAGTAAATTGATTTATTTTCGGTTATTTTGATTTGATGAATTAAGGATATTTTCGAGTCTTTGGAGAGTTTTTAATTTATGTTATTGAGAATTTCCTTGTTGTCCCTATGAAGGAACATAGATTTTTGGGTTGAGTAAATGAATTAATATTTTATGAAATTTTCTGGACTTATAGTTGTGTTATTGAAGTTGATATTAGGTATTAAGAGCTAACTCTCAGGACCTCCGGGATCGGGGCATTACAAAAAAAATGGCAAGGGAAAAGCCCCTTGGCGCCTCGTTGGTTGAATCCAAATCCTTGCATGGATGACAAGTGGCATATGTTTCTTCTTCCCCTTTCCCTTTTGCTGAAATGCCTCTTGGAGTTTCCCACTTGGATTTCATTGGGAAGAGACATCTTGGGAGGTGGCGTGTAGGGTTCCTCTTCACATGGCCAAAATCCCCTTCTCTCCCTTTTATGTCCTTCCTTCCCTTAAACAAGTAAATATTTCTTCAAGAGTAGCTTGGTAAAACAATACATGCCTTTTCCTTTTCCCAACAAGTAACCTTTGGCATGGATGACAAGTGGCATTGGGCATGTGCCATAGCCCTAGCCATCTATTCCTTCTCCCTTTCCCAAGATAACGCTTCATCTTCCAAGTACTCCTTCCCTAAGTGACCTTTCATGTACCATTGATCCAAAATAAACTAAGTGACAAGTGGCAAGTGAATGAGATGATTGGGAGTATGCTAGCTGAAACCCTAAGGGCATACTTGTCCTTGATACAAAAGTTTGTTCACATAATCTTCTAGAAACTTAGTACATGCTTGACATTTGGCAAAAACTGACTAAATTCGAAATCCTATCTGCCTCCCTTCGGTTTCCTATATAAAACTTCTAGAAAAGCTCCATTTCACTTTCCTAAGCTTCCCTTTCCAAGAAATCGAATTCTAGACAAAATAATGGGCTAGGCATGCAAGCCATTCTTGGTGCTTTCCAACACCTCTCTCTCCCCCTTAACCCACTATCAGGACTAGATTCAAGGTGTAACATTCTCATGACACATGACACTAATGACTTAGAATTGAGTCATGGGCCTAAACTATTGGGCCTGGGTTTCTAAATAGGGCCAAGATTACAAAGTAAACTAAAACCACTCTCCTCTTGGGCTCAAGTTATCACATCAAAGATTTTAAGTCCTTCTAAAGTAACTAAGGCTCCTAAAATGCCATGGAAACCTAGAACGAATTCTAAAGGCCAAGCCTAGACAAACTCGGGCCATCACATCCTCCCCTCCTTAAAAAAAGATTTCGTCTATGAAATCGGCACTGCAACCACTAATCAAAACACTCATAAGAAGAAACACCGGGCTACTATCTCTTCCATAAGCGGCCGTAGACTTCTCGGACGATGTTGAGGATGAGGGCATTGCATCTGCCTCCATTGTCATCGAATCCTGTGAAGAGTAAAATATAGCTTCCAAGTCGTAATCAAATGACATAAATGACTCGCATGTCGTTCAACCTATGCTCTCTCTCAAGCTTCGTGTCCTCAATTGGTTCACCTTTTTCATGGAAACGAATAGATCCGCAGACATATCTGAGGTCTCGAAAGGTATGAACTGACTTGAGCATTCTTCTACTGTGAGACTCAATTCTGCTTCTGATAGAAATTGCACAGATTTCTTCTTTCTGCTTCCTTCGATCTACTCCATGGTTGTCGTTCTTCATGTGGTAATGCTCATCGAAAATGAAGCCTTCCTTGAGCGTTTGCATCCATCACATGAGTGCGATGATGCTCAAACATCTCCATCTGTCTTGATTGTTCCAATATCGCTTGTTGCTTTCTTCTAAGGCGATCTCTGATACGACGTTCTCTTCGTTCTCTCAATTGTGCCATTGAAGAAATAGACATACGTGTGGTCCTTCTAGTTATCCCCTGTTTCAAGGGTTTTGTAGGTATACACAAGATTACCACTCTTAAACTAACAAACATGGAACAAACAGATTTCACATAGTGCAAAACATTCACAACATATATATCTATATCACACAATTCATGCATACATCAAGAGTTGTAGGACACAAATAAATGAGGATATTCACTTCTCATTGTATCCTCCCGTTCCCAAGTTGCTTCTTCAAAGTCTAGGTTATTCCAGAGTACTTTCACTAGAGATATCTTTCGATTCCTCAACTCTTGTTCCTTGCGATCCACGATCTGCATTGGCCATTTTGTATAAGACAAGTTGGGTTGATGCTGAATCTCGTCATGTCCATAACTACTGGTCGTCTTTCTCTGAAGCTCTTCTTCAAGGTTGACACATGAAACACATTATGTATTCCCTGCATCTCTGTTGGCAGATCCAATCTGTAAGCTACTGGACCGACTCTTTCGATTATCTCATAGGGTATTACGTATCGGGGACTCAACTTTCCCTTTTTACCGAAACGTACGACTCCTTTCATGGGTGATACTTTGAGGTATACCTAATCTCCTACTGCAAACTCCAGACTCCTATGACGGTTATCGGCATAGCTCTTCTATTTGTTCTGGGTTGCTTTCATTCTTTCTTGAATCATGGTTACTTGTTTCTGAACTTCTTGTACATATTCGGGTCCTAGCATTTTCCTTTCACCCACTTCATCCCAAAACAACAGGGATCTGCATTTTCTTCTATATAAAGCCTGGTAGGGTGCCATCTGAATGGTAGCTTGAAAACTATTATTATAGGCAAATTCCATCAAAGGTAGGTGACTTTCCCAATCTCCACTTAGCTCCATATAAAAGAGCATCTCATTCCTTCCAATAGAGAAATGTTGTGGTCCTTCTGATTTCAGAATCTTCTGTCGAAGTTTCTCCAGTTTCTCATCTTTACGCTGTCCCTCTAGGATTTCTTCGTCAGTCATAGATATGAACTCTTGTACTTCTGCAAAAATGGCATCTCGATGCGAATCTCCAATCACTTGGTTCCTCAATTTTGCTAAGACCGATGGTAAGTCTATCTGAGCCTTGCGGATAAGTGCATCAGCTACAACATTAGCCTTATCGGGGTGATATTTAATCTCACACTAATAATAACTAATGGTCTCCACCCATCTCCATTGCCTCATATTCTGATTTTTCTGACTGAACAGGTACTTGAGACTTTTGTGGTCCATGTACACTTCGCATTTCTCTCCGTACAAATAGTGCCTCCAAATCTTTTGTGCAAAAACTACTGCTGCCAATTCCAAGTCATGGGTAGGATACTTCCGTTCATGATCCTTGAGGTATCATGAAGCATAAGCGATGACTCTTCCTTCTTGCATTAGAATGCATCCCAAACCCATCTTAGAGGCATCACTGTAGACTACGTAGGGCTTGTGAGGTTTTGGTAGTGCTAATACTGGGGCCGAAGTCAACCTCTTCTTCAACTCCTGAAAACTTTGCTCACACTGCTCAGTTCATACATATCTACCATTCTTTCTTGTTAGAGCCATTAAAGGGCTAGAAAGTCTAGAAAACCCTTCTACAAACCTTCAGTAGTATCCTCCCAAATTGAGGAAACTACGTACTTCATGGGCATAGGTTGGCCTTTGCCATTCCGTTACAGCATCAATCTTAGTCCTGCCACTCCTTTGCTAGAAACCAGATGTCCCAAAAATTTCACTTACTGCCTTTATGCACAGCCCCTTGCACATACTGCCTTTCATGCATCCTAGGGTTTTTAGAGCCGAAACTTGCCCCTCACATCCCTAGGCTATCACGTCGTTCTCTCTCCACCGTGAATACTAAAAACGGTCGTGTTTTCTACTCAGTCCTCCATCGACCACTAGAAGAGTATGATCACAGAACCCCCGCACCAGGCACCTCCCTCAACCTCGCACTATTCCGGGAATCCCACGACCGTCCGCCACTCTTCTATCTCTCTGTTGCTTTCGGCTTGATAGTAAACTCTCTCTTTCTCCATGTGTCGCACCACCGTATTCACCTCTAGCTACTCCACCGTGACTCCCAGCCAACTACCTAATCCTCACCACCAAAGTCAGCCATGAACCCACATCGAAAAATAACACCCTCAACCTCACTGAAGGACCTCTATTCTTGCATCCGAAAATAGAGCACGACTCTTCCCTTCGCAATCTGCCTAGCCGTGAACCACCCTCCACCACCATAGCAGTCAACATCTCCAAGCATTGCTGCACCACCCCTGAACGCATGGTGAAAATACCATCGCCCTCTCTCTCGATAACCTACCTCCTCTCCCTCAAGCTGGGTCCTCTCCCTCTCATTCATCTGGTCTCTCTCACTCTTCGTTCTCTCTCTCTCTCTAAGCTCTCACTCTTTCTTGGGTCGCACCACCATTCCGAGGAGCCAGTTGCGTTGTCGGTCGCTCCCAGCCACCCAAAGCCGCCTTCGCACTCAGCCTCTCTCTCGGTGAGCATTGCACAAATCCTCTCCCGTAAGTTGTTTTTTTCCCTTTTATGTGTTTTGTATCAGTCTTTCCCAAAAGGTCCCTCAAATAATTCTATAAGTACATGTATGCCCTTTTGACCCTTGTTGCATAACCTCCTGAACCTCTAATTCCTTGCCCCATTTTTTAAATTATAATGGGCCCTTGGGCCTTAAGCCCACGTGAGAGATTCCTGAATGCGTGAAACGCGAATTTTAGGTGGGTTAGTTAGATCACAAAAGTGCCCCTGCCTTTTTGAGGATTACCAGTTGAGAATAATTTAGTGTTAAAGAAGATTTTAGGTTTAGGAAATATAGATTATTTTAGTAGTTTAGATTTTAAATAAAATCACATGTTTAATTAGAAATTTATGCAAATTACATGTTTATTTTTATAGGTGACCGATTACGTGTCGAAAATAGTGGATTAATGCTGCAAAGTAAATAGAATGATCATACCGTTACACATATGTACAGTAAACGGCATGTCTTTTATAAAAATATTATGGATGTAAGCCCTCCATTGAAAGCCCCTTTTTACGTACCAAAATCATGATAAAATTATGAAAATTCATGATTTTATGAAAGAAGTTATGCATCAAAAGATTTATGAAAAGACATGATTGTATGTGAGAGTTATGCATTAAAATATTTATGAAAATCATGATTTTATGTGAGAAAACATGTATCACGAAAATTTATGAAAGAATCTAATTTCATTTGAAATCTATGATATGCTATGACAAGTATGCATGCGATTTCTTTCGAAATCTGTAATATGACAAGTATGCAAGTATGATTATGATGATGTATGAATGATAAGATATGTAACGGCCTATGTTATGATATGAAGACAGTACCTATGTTATGGGCATATTGCATTACCAGGTCGTACATGGTGGTAGTGCACTTAGTATATCTTCCTTATGTATGAATTCCACAACCAGCGGCCATGGGCGGAATCGAAATCTACTTAGATTCGTTAACCCTAACTCAGGAGGGTCAACAGTGAGTAACGGCCTATGATAAGTGAAAGATAAGTTCATGTTCATATTATTTACGTATGTATTTATGAGTATGCACGTTTTTCAAGAAACCTTATGTTTATTATGTTTACTGTATGATGTGTTGCCTATTGAGAATTCAACTCACTTTTGTATATTTTTATGTTTTTAAACCACCCTAGGTGATGACATTTATGAAGATGAGACTACAGGACAAGATTTAACCCAGGGAGGCGAGGTAGAAGCCTAGATAGTTTATGTCATGTTCAGTTTAGGATTTAAGATTTAAATAAATTATTTTGATAAGCACATGAGATTTTAGTATTTTTTTTTTAAATAATTGTTTCCGTAGACTCTATTATGGATTTTAGGAATTGAATAAAGTTTGTTTTATTTATGAAATCTTTCATATCTATCGTGTCGTTAAAAAGAAAAGTTTTTACTCGTAGTATACTGGCTCCCCAAAAATTTTAAAATGTCTTTATTGGGGAGCAGGGTGTTACATCTATCCTTCCTCAAATAAACTCCAAACACTCCAAAAGTTAAAAAATATACTCTTCACATGTTCATAAATCAATCCTAAAAGATAGGATGCTTGAAAAATTAAATGAAAGATTACAAAAATCACAAAACATCAACCAACATAATCGGTTTGAACATTTACTCCAAAACTGAGTACTACATGTTTTGGTTTTTTATCAAACTACTATATCTAGTTTTACCACGAAGTAAACCATCAATAAACAATAGCATATGCTTCATATTCAAGTTCTAAAATTGATATAGGCACTAAACATAAGATCACATTGCAAAAATTTCATAGAAACACAATACAACTCGTGAGCCTCAAGTTTGTGTTTCAACCGGACCTTAGCATGCATAAAAATTCAATCCCTCAAGATCACAACCATTAGTCTTCAAAATAACTTCCTAACACATAGATCAAAGTCCTAATAACAATATATGTGAATATTAAGACCATAGGAGCAAGCTTCCATAACAAAAGATCAAAGCTTACTCAAAACTGAAACTGTTTTTACACCTTCAGTTTCCAACTTTTTCATATCATGAAAAAATCTTAGTAAAAACTCTCAATATGTTAACTCTAAACCATAAAAAGATCGGACCACGATCTTGCCAAGAACTTCATTAAAAGAAATAAAGAATCACTCATTGTCCAAATTATTGCCCAGTATGACCTTTGCATGCTTAAACAAACTTTTCACTAATCCAAACTTCATGAAAAATCCCACCAAATATAAAAATGGAAGCTAGACTCAAAGAGGAACAACTTATATGAAGATACTTCTATGAGAATCTACTTACACAGGCTTCAAACAATTCAAGAAAACAAGGTCAGAAAACCTGTCTAAGGTCTCTACTTGAGTTCTCTCCAAGAAAGTGTTTCAAAAGTGACAAAAGATGTATGTGAGGGTGACTATTTGTGTTAGCCAAAACCATGACCAAAACCATGGGCTATAGCACATGGTTTTCTGCCTTGAAGCTACCATGTGATTGGGTGGTGGTGAGGTGGCTGATTGCCCTCCCATCAACCATTGTTAGGGGCTGACATGGGTAGTGGAAGTACACTCGTGGTAGCGAGAAACATTTCTCAAAAAGCCTTACATAGGTGGAGCTTTATAGTGGGTTAAACCGATTAGGCCTCTTAAAACGAATGGACTGCGCGCCACATGGAACTAACACAAAAGTTACTGTTCACTATGAAAATGGTGAAAATAAATTTGTACCATAAAATCCTAAATAATCATGCAAAACTAGTTGTGCAATTCATTTCCCGAATTTCAACTTCTAACTATCTCGAATAAATTGAAACGTATTTTCGAACAATTGTTGTCCGGAAAATGAAAATTATTTTATTGCTCTATAAAATCCTAAATATTAATTTGAGACTAATGGCATAAACCATAAACTGGTGTGGAATTCTTTTGGTTAATAAAGTACCTTCAATAGTCTTTGAATGAGACCTAAGTAGCTAGTTGTTGAAGCGAAGTCAAGCACCCAATGTCGATGGTGCCAACCTGATGTTTATCAGTTTTTAATTAGTTTAGTTATTATGACGTACTCTCAACTGTCGCAGATGCCTCTGATGTGATGCAGTACTGGCAACAACACACGACTCAAGGGCACTTGTATATCATCCACATGTTCATGTTTAATTAACCATTTTATACTGAAGAAGATTCCAAATTCATGTTCAGTTCATGTCAGTTACAGGTCATGTAGGTTCAGTTCATGTCAGGTCATGTCATGCTATTTTCCAAGTATGTCACAAACACTGTCATGCATCTGCACACTGGTAGTAAGTTGGTAGTTGACTTGCTGACATATATAATCAAATCTCATTTGATAGTCCCAACTATAATTTTTCAGCCCCCAAATGGTAGATTATGTGACAGGATCTGGAGAAGCAATTGAGGATAGACTGAATGAGGTCGATTAGGCCCCAATGCTAAGATGAGGAGATTATTGCTTCAGTTCTCCAGTTTAGATAGGATTTTCGCTATCTTAGCCGAGTGTATAAGCATCTTAGCGAGTTAGCACCATAGTTATGTTGTTCAATAGTAGACTTATGGAGCATCGTCTCCAATACTTATTTATGTCACAATCATGATGGACAAGTTTTGTAACATTACAGTTATTAGTCTATTATGAAGTTATGAAGCATGTTATGTTTTGGTACAATGTTATTTATTCAAAACAAAAAATCTGTTGTGTATATTGCATATTATTTGGTGCATACTAGGTGCATTGCATTTTTAATTGTTATGAACGGGGGTAGTCAATTTTATGTTGCATGTCTTGGTGCTTCAGAGTCCATACGATCCGAAGCAAGATCTGGGGGCGTCACAATTCCCAATTTTTGGCATTAAAAAGAAATTTTGTATAGCTAAATTTAGTTCCTTATACTCTATTTTGTATAGATATGCATATAGGATAAGATTGATTTTAGTTTATAAGCATTGGTTTTTGGATTTTTGTAACCCCCAAACTCCTTGGGTAATATGGTATTCCTCCGCTACATAAGTAAAAGTCTTTTAAAAGTCTTTTCTGGAATGCATTGTCCATCAAACCACCACCACAACCTTGGTCAATTCCTTTATTGTCATAGTCAACCAACTCTTGCTCAGACAAAGAGATTAATTGACCAGTTGATAGCTTAGTAATTCCTTCCATGGCTACTACTCATGAAAATGCACAATTACATCCTACATTTCATCACAAGAAAGAGTTAACTTTAACACCCAGACCAATCAAGCTTTTTTTTTATATATATTTTTTGGACTAGTGGAATTATTTTTAGAAATTGAGTCGTGATCGATGACTCAAGAAAAAGTCCAATACCCATGCCCACAGCCCCACAGATTTCTTGTCATGCACGGCTTCATCAAGTTTGTTTTCCTCGTCCGTTTTCCACTGCATGCATGATATTGCACGTCTCTTTCCTCCCTTTCTCTAGGGTTCTTGTTCATCGCTTATAAATATATACATACGTATAGCCTGCATGTGATAGTTTACCAAGCCTATAGCGCCACAAACCTCCCACGACAGTCTCCACCCCCACTGCCCAACCTCTTCCCCTCCGTAGCCCACTCCTCCTCCTCACTGTGAGCCCTCCCCCTCAGCGCTGCCGTCAGCACGTTCACATCCAACCGCCAGCCTTGGGCTACCTAGCCGTGACAACCAAGCTGCCGTTCGACTCCTGGCCACATCCTCCCACCACGGAAGCCCAACAAGAGTCACCCACTTGCACGAAAATAAAAATAAAACAAAAATAAAAACCTCATGCTGCTGCCCTACCACACAAGGTCGCAACCAGCAACTGCTCCTTTAAACAGCGCACCACCCTCTAGCCCATCCTCACCACCACGGAAAGCCAACCACCGTCGCCCAGCCATTGAAGGAAACACACCCATGAAATACTCTGTTTTTGCTCCCCAAAACAGAGCAATTGCACCACGGACAACCCCCTCTCCTCCACGCCATTGCCTCCCTAGAAGCCTAGTCTCCACGTTGTCAACCCCATGATCAACCCCTGCATGACCTTCACCACCGCAAGTCTCCACCAGAAACAACCTGGCCCAGCTACAGCAAACACGTTCGCACTGCGCTCGCTCTCTCTCTCTCTATTATCTCTCTCACCGTGTTGCTCTTTCTCTCTCTCAGTGCTGCATCACAATCACCACCCACCACCGCCCAGCTCTTCGTCCATCGCAACTTTCTCTCTTCCGGTGAGTATTCGTAGCACAACTTCAATGGTGAAAATCTGGTTTACATAAGGCTGCTACAAGAAGAAGAAGAAGGAAAAAAGAAGAAGATTTGTTTCAATATTACAAGTTTGTCATTAAGGCCCACGGGCTTAACTTGTGTTGGACTTATTTAAGATGGTTTTGTGTTTTAAAAATATCATGGGCTAGATCTTACTTTTACATAAATTATTCTAGTTATTTTGGGTTTCGTTTAAATGGGTTATGTTTTTAATAAATGGTCTTGGTTTAATTTTACTTAAGAAAATACATGATTTTATAATGATAATAATAAAGATTTGTAATATGGTATTAGTATTATTATATTTCTTAATATATTTTTAGAAGTACAATGTATTGCAAGACTTTTATTTTGAAATCTTTAAAGAGAGACTAATTTAGTCTATTTTAATTAAATGGTATTTTTGCTTTGTCTAGTTTAACAGTTTTTTGATATAATTATGTTATACAATTTTATTATTATATAGTTGAACTTCAATAGTAAATAAGATAGATTTTAATGTTGTAGTCGGAGTTATTAAGTGGAAACTAATGAATTTAAAAAGTGATGGTATTTTAGAGAAAAAAGAAATTTTAGGGTATTAAAATAGATATTTCAGGTTTAGATATTGAAATACGTGAATTGAAAATTTATGGAAGTTACGTGATTATTTTATAGGTGACGGTTAATTTTCGTTCAGCATTGTGGTGGGAAATTTCTTAAAACCTAAGAAGTCCAGGTAAGCGAGGTTCCTATGCTAGACTTTGCATAAAATAAAATGAGCTGAGGTTCATTTTTGGAAAATATACATGATTGGCTATGAAAAGAAATTTGAACTACCTTAGTTATTTGTTCTCCATTACTCATGAGATTCTGTTTAAGAAGAAAGTATTTTCTGTCATGACTGGTGTAGACATGAGCTTATTTTAGACATTCTGTTTCTGGACTGTGCAAAAGAGAACGAATATGAAATTTTGTGCATAAATTACATTTTTGTAGTCTGATTTTGTTCTGTTTTGAATATGTTTTGTACTCTGATATGATTGTGATTTCTGCAAATCTCTGGCATGACATTTTTCTTCTGTTTCTATTCTGTTCTGACCTTACCACGAGTTTAAAACTGTGGTCTCTGTTCGGATTGGTACCAACTTTTCTATTTTTGTTGCACCCACTTTGGAAACAAATTAGTTTTCTGCGTGGTCTTTCCTATGTGCACACTCAGGGCTCCGAGAATGAATAAGGGGAAGATTCACATTCTGTTTCTACTCGGTTAGCTACCGGGGTTTGCACAACCCTACCACGGGGGTTAAACATGGTATTTGTTCTGATATGATAAGATAAGATGTGATGTTTCAGTTTATGCTATGCCAAATGGATTTTGATTATGAATATTTTTGAACTTTCACTCTGATATTTTTGATAACATGTTCTGACGCTGCATTTTTTAAAATAAATATTTTGTTCTGCATTTTGAACTCTGTAAATGCTCATGTTTACACACTAGTATATGTCCTCTGCTTACTAAGTTGTCATTAACTCACCCCTTATCTCCAAATATTTTTCAGATAATTTTGATGATTCAACTGGACAACAAGTGGAAGTTTTAGTAAGGTGTAATGATCATAGTGGAATAAGTACCCGATGGTACAAGTGCTTATTTGAGAATCGTAGTTGGTAAACTGATTTATTTTCAGTTATTTTGATTTGATGAGTTAAGGATATTTTTGAGTTTTGAATTTATGTTTTTGAGAATTTGTTTGTAGTTCCCATGAAGGAACATAGATATTTGGGTTGATTAAATGGATTAACATTTTATGGAGTTTTCTAGATTTTATAGTTGTGTTATTGAAGTTGATATTAAGTATTAATAGCTAACTCTCCGGACCTTCGGGATCGGGGCGTTACATTAACAATCTTACAACGAGCACAATTCATTTAAAAATTAGACACTTACCACATTGGCCTTGGTCTTTGATGGGTGTTACAGCTCCTTTCTGTCTCCAGTCCATTGGAGAAGGCAACACAGTTACATTTTCATATTTGAATGAAGAAATCTTTGTTGAGCATTCATGCCCCATGAATCTATTTTTCGTCGCTGTGAACTCTTTATTTGTAAGATCTGCAAATTGGTTGATTCCCAACTTGTATGGTTTGGTTCCTGCAACATTAAATGATTCTATATATGCAACATTCTCTTTGAATATTTTGAAATGCTTCTCTTTCTCATAATTATTCTCATTTACACGTCTATAATGAGCCATCCATTGCTCCTACTTCTCAGCCATTGCTACATCTTGGAGGGTGCGAGCAGCATCTTGAGAAGACAAAGCTCCCAAAGTTAGGATCTAAGCTAAAGAAATGCACTGACAATGGTTAGTGAACCCCATGATTTGTACGGGTTGTAGCTAAGATTTGATGAATTGGATGTGTGATTGGCATGCATGCTCAAGTGGTTTATATAGAGATAATCCTGATTGGATTGCATACTAATCTATGGTAACACTAGAGGAGGGACTTGCTCATCATCGTGCTCGAAAGAATTTCCTGATTTAGATCCATATATAAAACTATCTAATTTGGTTATTTTCAGTTGCGGTTTCGTAGTTTCTTGTTACTTGTCTCTTTATGATCAATTGGTCTATATTTATAAGTTTCAAATCATAAATGGATATGTGCTTTGGTTGATAGCAAGTGGTTTAGTACACTACAACACAATTGCTTTTTAGTGACGGTTGGGAAATTGTGACAGTCCCTAGACCGTCACTAAAGATAGAATGAGATTTTTTTACGTTCCAATGTATGGGAAATATGCGTTCGAATGTTACATATACGTTCGAACGTTATGTCTGTTTACGTTTGAACGTAAAATGTTTTGGCGCAACAGTTTGAATGTTATTAATTTTACGTTCGAACGTAAAATGTTTGCACCAATGTTCGAAGGTTAAGTAATAACATTCGAACGTTCATTGTAAATTTAAATTAAATGACTTTAATTTAAAAATTATGTGATTTTTATTATGCATAATTTGTGAACAAGTCTAAAAAATTGAATTGTATATATTTATATATACACACTTTGTAATATATAAATATATATTATTGATTTATATATATTTGAAATGCAGTGATTTAGTATTAAAGTTGAAAAATATAACATCAAAGAAGATTAAAAATTGAAATTAAAAAACGATAGAAATATTCAATAATATTTTTCGTTACAAATACTAAAAATAAAATACAAAATTTGATAGAATGTAGTAAACAACAGTCAGATGATAACGTTATCCGCAAAAGTCGAACTCCGTACCTCCTCAGTCAAGGTATCAACCTTGTCGTTGAGGATAGTTACATGATGGGTGAGTTCGGCAACAGACGCCGATATAGCCTCGAGCGATAGATCGATCTTATGATCGATATGCGCAGTCAGCTGTGAGATGACCGCATCAACCCAAGCAGGCCGCACATCTCCTGCAGATGTACTCGGCGTATGCTGACTACTACTCTTGACATGACCTGGCTCAGGCTGCGTCGGAGGAACTAGATCCTCTACAGGGGGTGGCTGACGTCCCCTCACCTGCCCAATGCTACGTCGATGCGTGGTCATGTCGAGGGGGCTCATCTGATCTTTGACCCGCTCCTCTGGCTGGGTCGGCACTCCCCGTGCAAGTAATAGTCGGCTGATGAGGACACCATATGGGAGATTATCCGTGAAGACGATGCTCACCTCGTAATGGATCCTCTCAAAGATGTGCAATGGCAAATCTATAGGATCTCCACGTGCCACTCGTATCAAAAATTGTGCCCGAAGCCGACTAAATGTGGTTTTATGAGCCACAGGATCGACATTTGTTGCAACAATAAGGTGCAACATGCGGAAGAAATGCAGCAGATGGTTCTGGTTGAAGGTGTTCTTCCGCTCGATCTGCATGCGATCCCTCCCGGTGAGGATGTAGAAATCCTCGTCTCGGTCATCATCCCTAGCCTCGATGCCAGTATCCTCAGCCTCTGACTGGCCTGCATCTCTGGCTGATGCTGGCTCACATCCTCGGCCAGTAGATGATGTAGAAGTGCCTACATCCTCACGGGGTGTCGAGTGTGCAAATATCTCAACTCCTCGACGAATCCCAAGGTGCTCGCCGATGACATCTGCTGATACCTCAATGGAAACACCGCGTACAGTCACGGTGTGAGAGGATGCATCCTGAGGCATGTCACACATCCCCATACAAAATTCTTGAACCATTGAGGGGTATACCTTCCCCCTCAATGTGCAGATATTTCCCCAGCCTCTACTGAGGAAAACATCTCTCAGGTTCGTCTGCTGCCAACAAAGTTCGTCGAACTCATTAATTAAGACCTCTCGCTCTACCATAACAGTACGAGCTCTGATACGGGCAGTGTCCGACGTGGCTCCTTCCCTCCCTCGTTTCCTAGTATACAGTGGAAGAGTCATATCCTTAAAATAGAAAAGGAAAAAAAAATTATTTGCAATAATGCATTTTTTTGTATTAATTTTAAGCTGCTCTGCCGTAACGTTTGAACGTTAAAGATAAAACGTTCGGACGTTTATTTATACGTTCGCACGTAAAATAATGTCAATAAATTTACGTTCGAACGTAAAACAAATACGTTCGAATGTAAAAATGTACGTTCGAACATAAGCAGTAAATAAATATTGGCTGACGTACGTTCGGACGTTAAAAAAAATACGTTCGAACGTATTTGTTTTACGTGTGAACGTAAATATGAACGTCCGAACGTCGAAGCATGAATAATGTAGAAAATCATTACGTTCGGATGTTATAATTAAACGTCCGACCGTATGTGATTTACGTGCGAAAGTAAAATATTCACGTTCGAACGTATGTCGTTTAATAATATTTAAAAAGTAGTACGTCCTGACGTAGACAATTAACGTTCGAACGTGGAAGCCGTAACGACTCTGTAATTTAAACGTCGTACTTTCGAATGTCTTGGTGAAACGTTCAAACGTTTCGACGCAGAATGGCTGAGTTGACTCAGCCATTATTGAAATCTCAAAAATTTCTCTACAAGGTTCTAAATACCGAAATGTCACCGTGGAAATGAAGTATACACTTCAAGAAACATTTCTACGGTGACTATTCGGCCAATGACTAGCCGTGGTGGCCGGAAAATGAAGTTGAAAATCCGGCAACCACTTATCCGGTTTTAAACAAAACTCAATCCAAATCTCAATAAAATACATGTTACTTGAATAAAAGATGAATGCCTACCTTTTAGTGACGGTTGTGGCGGAGTTGACGGAAGCGGTGAAGGAGGCGTGGCGGCGTGCAACGAAGTAGACGATGATACGTATTGGAAATGTCGTTTCGACGTTCGGTTTTGGCCTTATACACACAGAACGTTCGAACGTACTTATTATTACGTTCGAACGTTTTTCAATTTAATATTATATTATAAATGTTTATGTTATATATTAGGATGTTATATAATATTATTGACAATTAGATTATTGGTTTTTTTGTGAGTGCTTGTTATATTTCTAAAGTTTAGCAATATCTTTATACATGTTGTTGTGATTTTATGCTTACTCTTGAAATAATTGTGATTATTGTTTGTGAATTTTGTGAATAGTTTATGAGCTTATGGTGTTTATTGATGATTTAATAAGTAGTATATAGTTATAGATATATAAAATGTAGTATATATATTATAGTATAAGTTAGTATATAATAAAGAATTTAATAAGTAACAATTTAATATATATTATTGATTTATATATATGGTATAGTTTATATATTATATACATTTATGTTCTCATTTAAAGTATTATGCTATCATACTATACAATGTAGTATATAGTTATAGATATATAAAATGTAGTATATATATTATAGTATAAGTTAGTATATAATAAAGAATTTAATAAGTAACAATTTAATATATATTATTGATTTATATATATGGTATAATTTATATATTATATACATTTATGTTCTCATTTAAAGTATTATGCTATCATACTATACAATGTAGTATATAGTTATAGATATATAAAATGTAGTATATATATTATAGTATAAGTTAGTATATAATAAAGAATTTAATAAGTAACAATTTAATATATATTATTGATTTATATATATGGTATAGTTTATATATTATATACATTTATGTTCTCATTTAAAGTATTATGCTATCATACTATACAATGTAGTATATAGTTATAGATATATAAAATGTAGTATATATATTATAGTATAAGTTAGTATATAATAAAGAATTTAATAAGTAACAATTTAATATATATTATTGATTTATATATATGGTATAATTTATATATTATATACATTTATGTTCTCATTTAAAGTATTATGCTATCATACTATACAATGTAGTATATAGTTATAGATATATAAAATGTAGTATATATATTATAGTATAAGTTAGTATATAATAAAGAATTTAATAAGTAACAATTTAATATATATTATTGATTTATATATATGGTATAGTTTATATATTACATACATTTATGTTCTCATTTAAAGTATTATGCTATCATACTATACAATGTAGTATATAGTTATAGATATATAAAATGTAGTATATATATTATAGTATAAGTTAGTATATAATAAAGAATTTAATAAGTAACAATTTAATATATATTATTGATTTATATATATGGTATAGTTTATATATTATATACATTTATGTTCTCATTTAAAGTATTATGCTATCATACTATACAATGTAGTATATAGTTATAGATATATAAAATGTAGTATATATATTATAGTATAAGTTAGTATATAATAAAGAATTTAATAAGTAACAATTTAATATATATTATTGATTTATATATATGGTATAATTTATATATTATATACATTTATGTTCTCATTTAAAGTATTATGCTATCATACTATACAATCTAGTATATAGTTATAGATATATAAAATGTAGTATATATATTATAGTATAAGTTAGTATATAATAAAGAATTTAATAAGTAACAATTTAATATATATTATTGATTTATATATATGGTATAGTTTATATATTATATACATTTATGTTCTCATTTAAAGTATTATGCTATCATACTATACAATGTAGTATATAGTTATAGATATATAAAATGTAGTATATATATTATAGTATAAGTTAGTATATAATAAAGAATTTAATAAGTAACAATTTAATATATATTATTGATTTATATATATGGTATAATTTATATATTATATACATTTATGTTCTCATTTAAAGTATTACGCTATCATACTATAAATGAGAATATATAGTTATAGATATATAAAATGTAGTATATATATTATAGTATAAGTTAGTATATAATAAATAATATAATAAGCAACAATTTAATATATATTTTTTATTTATATATATGATATAGTTTATATATTAGTTACATTTATGTTCTCATTTAAAGTATTATGCTATCATACTATACAATGTAGTATATAGTTATAGATATATAAAATGTAGTATATATATTATAGTATAAGTTAGTATATAATAAAGAATTTAATAAGTAACAATTTAATATATATTATTGATTTATATATATGGTATAATTTATATATTATATACATTTATTTTCTCATTTAAAGTATTATGCTATCATACTATACAATGTAGTATATAGTTATAGATATATAAAATGTAGTATATATATTATATTATAAGTTAGTATAGTAGGAATTGTACGTTCGAACGTTTCAAGTTAACGTTCGAACGTTAAACTAAGAGGCGGGAAATTTTCCGCTCGATTAAGGTATCTGTGTAATTATTCAGACGTTCGGATGTTTATACTATACGTTCGAACGTTATTTGATGAAAATCACCATAAAATTATGTACATCCGAACACCAAATCTGTTAACGTTCGAACGTTAGTTAAATTAGTGCGGGAAATTTCCTGCTCAAATATGGTAACACTTTGATGAAATGTACGTTCGAACGTTTAAGTTAAATGTTCGAACGTTCATCTGTAAATCTACGAACGTTCGAACGAAAAATTGTGATACATTCGAACATATATGAGGAAAGTGCGGGAACTTTCCCGCTAGATTTTATGTTATACATAAGAAGGGTACGTTCGAACGTGTACTATAAACGTCCGAACGTTCTGGGGGGGAATAATTTTAGAATATAACGTTCGGACGTACAACTTAAACGTTCGAACGTTTAAACTAATAATTTTCAAACTTAATCAGTACGCGCACGGGAGGAAGTGGATCATTTCTTCTTCTCCCGTGCGCGCAACACAGAGAGAGAGAGAGAGTGAGAGAGTGAGAGAGAGAGAGAGAGAGAGAGAGAGAGAGAGAGATGTTAGAGTGAGAGAGAGTTGAGTTAGAGAGTTAGAGAGAGTTGAGTTTTGGTAAGAAAAAAATTTTATTTCTTGTCTTTATTTGAATTTTATAATATTTATAGAATGTGTTTTTGTTATAGAATATTTCTAATAAGTT
The DNA here is from genome assembly GCA_961763995.1 of Juglans cinerea. Taxonomy (NCBI): domain Eukaryota; kingdom Viridiplantae; phylum Streptophyta; class Magnoliopsida; order Fagales; family Juglandaceae; genus Juglans; species Juglans cinerea. The sequence continues at coordinate 20,715,606 of CAUIVZ010000002.1, read as the reverse complement.
AGTGTTGTATTTTTTTTAAGGATTGCTTGTTTTGGGAAGTTGGATGATTTTGATTTGTAAGAGAATATTGTGAGTGCTAGGTATATTTCTAAACTTTATCAATATGTTGTTGTGATTTTATGCTTACTCTTAAAATATTGTGATTATTGTTTGTATAGTTTGTAAATAGTTTGTGAGTTATTGTAAATATATTGTGATATGAATTTGAAATATTGTGTTTATTATTATAAATATATTTTCATTAGGCTTTGTTAATACATGTTTATTGCTTACTCAACTTTAGAAATATGTTAATACATGTGGCATGTTATTTTGTGAATATATTGTGAGTTATTGTGAATATGTTGTGATATGGACTTGAAATATTTAAATTATTATTTGTGAATGACGTTTGAATATGTTTACATTGTTACAAATATATTGTCCTTAAGCTTTGTTAATACATGTGGCATGTTATTTTATTCTTACAATTGAAATATTGTGATTATTATTTGTATAGTTTGTAAATAGTTTGTGAGTTATTATGAATATGTTGTGATATGGATTTGAAAAATTATGATAATAATATTTCAAATTAAGTAATAACAAATAAAAGTAACTCTTTAAGAATTATAATATTTAAAATTATATTATACTTCTTTTACAATTTAAGTATAACAATTAAAATTATATTTTAAGAATGATAATAATTAAAATTATAATATAACCTTTAAAATACTCTTCAATAAAAAAGTCTTGAACCTACTAAATAAGTAGAGTTTGAATATGTAAATATACCTATTTATTATAAACTAAAGAGAAAGAAAATAAGGATCAAATAGATTCTTATATAAAAAATATATACTTATTGTCTATATAGGTAAATAACTCACTCAATTAAGTATAACAATTAAGATTATAATTGTGGAATGATAATAATTAAAATTATATAATAACCTTTAAAATTATATATAACAATTATAATCTCTAAATTTTAGTCTAATTGCTTGACTGTCATAGTCTCTTCGGCCTTGAGAGTTGTCAAGGTCGGACAATTTATGACGGTTAAGTAATTAGACTAAAATTTAAACATTTCTTCAAGATCATTCTCCCTTGTTGTGTACAAGACACGAAACGTAGGGTCACATAATCTTCCATCCCTCTTTAGTTTAACAATATGGAGATATTGTTGTATGATTTTTTGCTAGATGCGTGTGTCATTGCATAAATACCCTTAGACCCGTTTGGGAATCAGTGTACATTTATGTGTCCACTGATTCCTGAATTGTCCAGTGTGGACAGTTTGAGATTATATTATCTGTATTGCACATTTTTGTTACTCGCTACTTTCCACGTTTAATATGAAGTTTCGGTGTCTTCTTCAACTGTTCTTCGGGTATACTGTTCGTAGGGTCACAATCCCGATATTTGAACATGTATACTTGGAGAATTATGGGGAGGTGCTGCCGAAATTTCTACTAACGTGGAAATTAGTAGAGTGACGAGATTTGTGCAATATGGAGAATATAATCTCGAATGGGAAAGGACTAACTACCTTATCAAAAAAGTAATGAGAATTGGAGCATGACATGCATGTGAATTTTCAATGTACGTGTTATTAATATATAGATGTTTTTAGAAATGGACAAAATTTGGATGCGTCTGGACGATAGACTTGGAAATGATTACGTACCCTATGCATGTGGAGTAAGAACTTTCATTGATTTTGCACGGGCTTCTGCTGATAGTCGTGGTTACATTAAGCGTCCATGTCGAGGGTGTAAAAATTTGTGTGCGATAGGATTGGATGAAGTAGAGCGTCATATATTTGTGAACGGTATGGATCTGGGGTATACGCGATGGGTACTGCATGGTGAGCCGTATGAAGGGTCAGCAGATGTATTGGTCGATCATCACAATTATTTGCGGCACATGGATGATGATTATGAGCATGATGAGATGGAGGAGATGTTGGGTGACATTGGAGCTGGGATGTTTATGGATGAGGTTAACGACAATGCCTCAACTGGTGGATCAGGGACTGATTGTGAAAATTTCCCTTCACTGTGGGAAGATGCAAAGCGCGAGCTTTACCTAGGTTGTACAAAACATTCCAAAATGTTGTTTATTGTGCGGTTGCTTCACATTAAATCATTGTGTGGGATGTCGATGAAAGCAATAAACATGGTATTAGACTTATTTAACGAGGTGCTTCCCGAAGGGTCTGCATTGCCTAAGAACTTTTATGAAGCGAAACAGTTGAGAAAGGGATTAGGATTTGAGTACAAGTCCATACATGCATGCAAGAATGATTGTGTATTGTTCTGGAAGGAGAACGAGGAGAAACAAGCATGTCCTGTATGTGGAGAGTCGAGGTGGAAAGGTAAGAAAAACGTGCTGGTTAAGGTGTTGCTGTATTTTCCCTTGAAACCTAGGTTGTAAAGACTATATATGTGTAAGAAAATAGCTCATGATATGAGGTGGCACGAGGAGAAAAGAGTTAAGAATGACGGGTATATGAGGCATCCAGCAGATTCACTTGCGTGGCAGTCTTTCGATAATCAGTATCCAGAGTTCGGGATAGAAGCTCGGAACGTGCGCCTGGGACTCACAACCGATGGATTCAACCCTTTTGGGAATATGAGTACAAGTTATAGCACTTGGCCCGTGGTATTGATTCCGTACAATCTTCCACCATGGAGGTGCATGAAGGCGCCAAACTTTTTGTTAACTTTACTCATCCCTGGCCCTAGATCACCTGGGAATGATATTGACGTATTCATGCAGCCGTTGATTGAAGAGCTGAAAGAGTTATGGGAAACAGGGGTTAGAACTTATGATGCATCTAAGTCGACATCTTTTCAGATGCATGCTGCGGTAATGTGGACCATAAATGATTTTCCGGCGTATGGGAATCTTTCTGGCTGGAGTACGAAAGGGAAGTTAGCGTGTCCGACGTGTAATAAAGAAACTGCTAGTGAGTGGCTAAAATTTTCGCAGAAGTTGTGTTTCATGGGTCCTCGACGTTATTTACCAGCAAATCATGCATGGAGAAGAGAATGTGCCAAGTTTGATGGGAGAGTAGAGGATAGGATTGCACCAAAAGAGTTGTCTGGAGAAGAGATAGTGGAACAACTGCAACATGTTAGAGCGAACAATTTTGGCAAAGGTCGGGGAAAGAATAAGAGAAAACGAGCCGTACCAGAATTGAATTGGACAAAGCGTAGTATTTTTTTTGACTTGCCGTATTGGTCGTCATGCAAGTTGCGACATAGTTTGGATGTAATGCACATAGAGAAGAATATTTTTGATAATATACTGGGTACATTGATGAGTATTAACAAAAAGACGAAAGACACGATCAAGACGAGGAAAGATCTTGAGAGAATGAGAATTAAACATAATCTGCATTTGCGGGTGGAAGGCAACAGGGTGGTCATGCCGCATGCATGTTTTACGATGACGAGGGAGGAGATGATGGATTTCTGCAAATGGTTGCAAGGTGTGAAGTTGCCAGATGGTTATGCTTCAAATATTGGTAGATGCGTGAGTCCTGATGATTGGAAAATCAATGGATTGAAAAGTCATGATTGTCACGTATTTTTGCAGAAGTTATTACCTGTGGGAATTCGTGGGAAGCTTACATCTAATGTACGTGTCGCCATATCTGAACTATGTATGTTTTTCAAGGATTTGTGCGCTCGGGTAGTAAATCGAGATGTGTTGCCGAAATTGGAAGAAGACATTGCTACTATACTATGTAAATTCGAGCAGATCTTTCCACCATCATTTTTTGATGTCATGGTCCATTTAGCAATACATTTACCGCGAAAGGTACTTCTAGGTGGACCGGTGCAGTTTCGTTGGATGTATCTAGTTGAAAGACATTTGGGTCGATTGAAGCGCACTGTTGGGAATAAAGCCAAAGCTGAGGGTTCAATAGCAGAGGCCTATATACACGATGAATGGTTAACATTTTGCTCTCTATATCTTCGTGGTGTTGAGACACGATTTAATCGTCAAGAGTGAAATGCTGATCTTGCTACTCCGCCTCCTCGTGAGCTATCAGTGTTTTTCCAGAATGTACGACCCTTGGGTGCACAAACAGGTTACGATTTAATTGATGGAGAGTTGGGTAAAGTTCGGTGGTATGTGCTAAATAACTGCCGAGAGATTGATGATTATCTTAGGTATGTCATTTCATTTCTTTGAATAATTATAGTTTTCTTTAAATTAATTAGAATTGTTGTGCTCCAAATATACTTCTTTTGCAACATGTTATAACAGTGACCACATGGACAAACTTAGGACGGAAGGCGTAGAAAATATAGAGGCAAGACACGAGGAAGAATTTCCCGGATGGTTTGAAGAACGTGTATGAACTAAAATTATATATATGTTATATTGTGAAATTTTTAACTCTGGATAATGAAATAATAAGTTCTTATTTATTTCAATTTATAGATTTTGGAACAACGTGCTCGTGATCCCGGATCAATTTCTTCTGAATTGTATGCATTGGCCCGTGGTCCCTCAAATAGAGCACTTCGATATACTGCATGCACGGTTCGAGGTTATAGATTCCATACTTTGGACCGTGAACGTAATAGAAAAACTCAAAACTGTGGTGTGTTGGTCGAGGGGAGTCATGGAACAGATGATATTGACTATTATGGTGTCATACGTGATATTATCGGATTGAAATATCTGGATGGGTCTGTAACATATGTCTTTAAATGTGATTGGTGGGATCTAGGCGGTGGTCGGGTTTCGATACATAGGGATAATCACTTTACGAGTGTTAATACTGCATCTAAATGGTACAAAGATGATCCATTCGTATTGGCTTGTCAAGCTACCCAAGTCTATTACTTGATTGATCCAATGAAAAGTGCTGATGAAGATAGTGGGGAGATAACTTGGCGAGTCGTACAAAATTTGTTCCTCGAAATATATATGAAGCAGGAACGAGTGCAGATTACGAGAATAGTGGAGATGAAGATGACACTCCGATTGTTGAGGCATACCAGGAAGATGGAGAGGGTATTAACTTGTTTGTTGACCTCGGTGCACTCGAGTTGCTCCCCTTGTGTAGAGATGATGTCCCACCCGTACATCTCGACCCGTCTGTATTAAATGATCATTCAATTCAAGTCAGTGAGGAGGAAGAAGAAGAAGACGAGTCAGAAGATGAAGACGAATCAGAATCCGGACAGGAGGTGGATAAAGATGATGAAGAAGAGGTGCATGATGATGATGAAGATGTTATTGATGGAGATTCTGAAACAAGCATGGAAAATTCATCTGAAGAATAAAAGTACTAAATATTTTATTCATATAGGTGACTATAAAATATCTTGAATTTTCATAATTTCTTCTAATTAATTTTCTTTGATATAATTAATTATTTTAAAGAATGCCACCAAAACGACAACGAATAAATGTGCCTTCGCCAAGTCCAAGTCCTGAATCCATTGAGGACTCCCCACTCGAGGAATTCGTTCCTGAAGATCAAGCTAACACAGAAGAGAACAACAGCTAGTCGACACCTACCAGTAAGGAAATATTGTCGTTGATATTTATATATATAGTTAATACTTTTTTCTCAATAACTATATAATTATAATTATAGTATATCTATTATCATGTAGTTGATGCATCTACATGTCGCGGTCGTGGCTATACACGTGGAATCTCTCTTGAAAAAAATAGAAGGCATGGTAAACTGAAGATCACAATTCCTGATAATTCTACTGGAGGAGTGGATGATAGTGCAGCAGCGCTTTCCTCCTATATTGGCACAGTAGTTCGAGCTTATGCTCCATTTTATGTGCGCTCATGGCGAGATGTTCCGAATGAGATCAAGGAGCACATTCGAAGTCGTGTGCTGGTGAGTTTACTTTTCAGTACATTTTTTTCACCTAGATTAATATATTATATTTATTACCTGATTCCCTTGTTAGGATGAATTCGACCTCGACTTTGGCCGTAGTGAGGATTTGAGAACTGTGAATGAGTTGATGGCTACACTATTTCGACGTTACAAAGGACGATGTCATGACCACTTCAAGAAGTTTGAGACGTTGGAAGAGGCTGCGCAGTCTCCTTTTCAGCAGATGAAGTTAGATGATTGGAGAAAGTGTTGTGATCTTTTCGCATCTCCAGATTATCAGGTATTTTACATTTATATCTTTTAATTATTTACATTCATATTCGTTTTATAAATTATATGTATACATATTACAATTAACATTTTTAATATATTTTGTAGCACTTGAGTTCTACAAATGCACAGAATAGATCCGTTCTGACTGTCCACCATCGTGTCGGTTCAAGGTCATTCCACCGTCTTGCTGAAAAAATGGTAATTAAAAAATTCTAGAATTCATTTATTTTCCTGATATTATTTCTGATAAGTACTAATATTATCTTTTTAAAATTGCTAATATTGTCGCTTTGTTAGAAACGTGATGATCCTGAAAACTTTTCCCTCATTCATGTCTATGTTGCTGCTCACACTAATGAGCATAGTGAGTGGATGGATCCTGTCGCTGCAAATAATTATGTAAGCAGTGTTAATTTTGTTAAATAAATTATCTATATAACATTTTAATAGTTTATTTCTTATTTCTATTTCTTTTAATACGTTACTAATTATTTACGATCATTACCTTTTAAATTGCAGAGCAAAATGTTGGAGATGCAGTCGGCTTCTGAGGAATCCTCTCCTAGTGACATAGACATATTCACACAAGTGCTCGGGCCGTAGTCTAGTATGGCAAGAGGTTTGGGACGATCTATCAAGCATAAATGTTCATCCTCCTCAACCTCATCGGCTTCACAAATTAATAATCTTACGGCAGATTTAGAAGTTGCACGGCGTGAGAATGAGTATATGAGGTCGAGACAACAAGAGTTAGAGTCTCTCTTAGAACGACAGTCTCATTTAGAGACGCGTTTGCAGGACCAACAGAGAGACCAGGAGGAAAGAATACGCAGTGAAGTGCAAGAGCAAGTGCAACGGGAGATGATGGTGCAAATGGAGCTTGTTATGTTGTGGCAACAGAATTGCAGTGGGTGAGGGAAAAAGAAGAAATAGATTTTAGTGGTATTTTGTAGTAGTACTTGGGGCTTTCACCAATCAAATCTAAGCAAAATGGTCCGCAACGTTCCGTTTATATATTATATATAAAAAGAAAAGTTGCAACACAAATAGACGCAACATTCAATACACTAATTTATCTATTGTCGTATGTCAATATCATTCTAAAACTCTGGACTTCCTCTATTATTAAAAAAAGAATGGACTCCTTGTCCACCTTAACATGAGCATAATGTAGGCTCGAAGCTAGGAATTTGAGTATCCTTCAACTTCATGTGCAAAAGTCTTATATTGTTTAAATCCCCTATGATTTGGTTATGTTTGTTCTCTTTGTATTGGCCTTAACGTGATGGTAAAGACTGGAAGAATATGCATGACATATGATATAATATAAATATAATAAATGAACCTTTCCATCTAAAATGTATAACTTCTATAATAATTGGTGGATATTCAGAATTTGGTAGTATATAATTCCTAGCATATGGGCTACGTACAAACACCTAGATTTATTTTACAAGGTTTGACCAAAAATAACGATATCCCCAAATATTCGCTAAAATGGGATAGACTACTTTAGGAAGATCGAAGGTTTAACTTTGGGGACAAAGGTTTCTTTAGATTTTTTATGAACGTACTCCTAAATATAAGTTCATCATTATCAGCTTATATCAAATGAATTTCCTCACTAGCCAAATTCAACATACAACATATACAAACCAAACTGTTAGATCGAATTTTGCATACCATGCACGTAACAAATCATTTATTTTCAGCACTTTCTCATGTCTCGCATTGTTGATTTTTCTCTTTATCATAGAAAATACATAGGACATATAATTATATGGGATCTCAGTCTTTTTCACAAAGACCGCCAAATTCATAAATCTAAATCTTATTCCTTTCCTTTTGTGGCGCGAGTTGGGTATATCTGAAGGGGAAAGAGGCCTAGCAAAGGGAGAGGGGTCAGACGACCAGTGTGAAGCCCCTGGAAGGGGGTGGCCCGCGACGGCGCGCGACTAAGCTTATGGAGAAATTTTCCTACCCCAGCGGAAAAGAGAGCGATAAAGGAAGAGCTTGAGGGATAGGTGATGAAGGACGGGATTGAGAGCAAGAGTGGCTCGGGATGGGTTTCGAAGGGTGGAGATCTGACCTATTTATAGGGCGTGGAGCTAGGGCACAATGGATGCAACCTAGGCTGCAAGTGGAGGCATGGGACGGTGGGGAAAGTCAAGCATCACACACGGTGACAACAAGGTGGCTACACTGACGGCAACACACAGTTGCAGAGAGAGAGAGAGAGAGAGAGAGAGAGAGAGAGGGAGGGGAGGGGCTGGTTGATGGTTTCCGACGGGATGCGGGGGTCAGTGCATGGTGGACGGTGGCCGCAGCTTGCTGGATCGACGACAAACAGAGAGTGATGGAGAGTGTGCAAGAGAGAAAATCAGAGGGGGGGCTGGACGGAACAAAGTAGAAGAAGTTCGGCAGGCGAGCTTGTGGCAGGCGAGGGTTGCGCGCGGGCTTAGGGGTTGCGGGAAGAAGAAAAAAATGGAAGAGAAGGGGCTGGGGGTGGTGCGGCACAAGAGAGAAGGGAAGAAGAGAGAATAAATTTTAGAGTTTACACACACAAGTGCATTGTGAAAGCAAGTGTGTGCTGGCATGCAATAAAAAGTAAAAAGGTCAGTCTGAACTGCTAACAGTACCAGAAAATTTAAATTACACCCCACGCAAAATATCCATTAGCCACCAGTCTCCCAATCTCCAACATAAAATTTATACAGTCATCCGACTAATAAAAAAGAAAACACCCAACAACGCTACATAAGGGAAAGGTACCCAAGTCTTCACTCCTCAGGTGGAACCAATTCTCCACTCTCACAATCATCCTCTACATCAAAATCTATGGTTCCATGAAACGGAACCGTAGGTGGGAATACCACAATGAGATTTTGTAATCTTAACAAATAAATCCACAAATCAACAACCAAGAGATTCAAAGATGAAATTATACAAGCAAACATGTTCAGCAATCATGAAAACAACTATCCAAAAATATCCATTTTTACAACCATCCCCAAAAATACATTTATTGGAACCACTCACGCCAAAAAACCCCTTTCGTACCCAAACTGATATGAATCCGCAGGAATGGAACCCCTTAAACTCACAATCAATTTGAAAACTCATCCAATAAGCCAAAATCAAGTCAATAGATAGAGAACCTAGACCCGTTGAGAACTCATTAAAGAACCTAGATTATAATAAAATATAGACCTGTTGAAGAACCCGTCTCGAGAACCCAGATTACAAAGAGGAACACTACAATGGTTGTGATTTACCTTTGATAAGTTCAAAAGTTCAATAAAAAACAAGAGGAGATAAATTCATCAAATATCATAAATTTCTTAAAATGAGGCTACAAAAAGTATTTAAACCTAAACCTAATTAAAACCCTAGCCAAAATAAAGCCCTTTCTTCCAAAACTACCCCTGGATGAATAGTATTGTGGCTACAGTACCGCAGCTACAATAACTCGCTACAATACCTCATTAAACCCTAGTTCCTAAAAAGAAACTTTCCAAATAAGCCTTTGGCCAAAATACAAGGCCTTTCCAAAAACCCTAGTTCATAAAAAATAAGATATATGTGGGCCAAGCATCCTCAAACTCACTTATTCTAAACTAATAAAATAAATCATTTAAATGATTTTAATAAATTGAAAGTCTTCAATAACAATAGGCCCAAACAATAACTCTAAGTTATGTCTTCCACAGCATGTATCAAGTGGATCAAAACTGTTCTTCTTCTTTAAAGCCCATCTTGTGAGTTGGGCTCTTGCTAGTTTCATCCAAAGTGGATTGCACCAATTCTTGCTTTGCTTCCTTGATTTTTTTAGCTCTTGATCTTGTAATTGGCTCATCTGAAACTTGCAAATGATCATTAAAATTAGACCCACCTTGGTAGGCGAGAGAATCACATTACTTAAAGAACATAATATACTTTCCATCAATAGTCATGAAATACCAATCACTATATGCAAATTTTCTCCATAACTCCAAACCAACTAATTACATTCCTTAATTTCCTTAAATAAGACTCCATCAAATATAAGTCATCTTCATCCATTCTCCTGAGCTAGATACACTATCAATCTTAAAAGTAAAAGTTTCACAACTTCACCTTCCTTCAATCAATTACACTATCATAATCAAATTGATATGTAACAATAGTACACATAATTCTCATAAAATTCTAGATATCCATGCTATATGAAATTCCTTGAGTCAGGTGCCGTAGTCTAATGTAAACATGAACTCATATTTCGATATTCACATAATTAATAATAATGCTAACTAGTAAGAGGTATAAAATATGTTACGATAATAAAAATATCTCAATAACTCTTGAGCAGGCCAAGAGCATCCTAGTGACCTTACTCTAGAATTAATAAAATACTTTTTTTTTATTCCAAAAAGTCTACAGAATCTCTCAACCTGGCTCTGATACCAAATTGTAACACCCCCTTCCCGTAAGCTAGGAGTGTCACGTATTTTTCATAAAAATAAAATCCGGCAAGAGATCTCATATTTAATAAAATGAACTTAGGATTTATTTTATAGAAAAACTATCTAATAAAAATGTTTTTTCAAAAACATTAAATGAATAAACTGAATAAATTCATGTCATAAAAACATGTTTTATTTTAGAAAGTCTGAACTAAAAATAAATGCTCTTTCTACTCCTGGCCTGCCTGCTCGTAATCATCATCTTCACCTGGGTGGTTAAAAACATGAAAACAAACTAAAATAAGTCGATGACTCAGTAAGAAATCTATCACAACATAAACGTAATAAATATAAGATTTTCATAACAACTTTCATGCTAAGCTAAAAATTCATGACTGTTCATACTGATGCTTATGCTATGTATGACTGTTTTAATTGAATTAACTGATTGATCTGACTGATTTATCTGATTTAACTAATTTATCTGACTGGCCAATACACTTAACCTTATGTGCGAGGTTATGCACCGGCCCCACGTCCCGCGGCAGCAAGGGGAACCGTTGATAGTATTATGGCATACTATGGTGGACCACGACTGAGTTCGTGGCTTGCACACCACCCTGAAACTGATTTGCATTGGTACCATGCATCTAAATGGCCATCTTATTAACTGATCTGATCTTATATTGCACTTTGAACTTAAGATAGCTTACGTGTCTAAATGGTGTACCACACATGAGATGCATGACATAATACATACATAATTATAATTTCTGAATCTGAACATGATGCAGAATGACATGATCGTATGCTATTCTGGATGACATGTTTGCATATGACATGAGTGGTTCATAAATAATGGCTGTCAATGAACTGGCTTGAATAATACTTATAAGCTAAACTATGATGATCCTAATTTATGATCAAATTACTTACCTCGCTGCGCTTTTCCATGAATATCACTTCATAGCTCGTCACCTATACGCAATATTAGCTATCACTAATTCTGTCTATAATCAACATGTACTAATATCCTACTTAATTAAATTCGTAATCTAGAAGATAGTCAAGTAATATTTTGTTTAACACCATAATCAATAAATCGTGGTATTTAAATTACTTAAATATTAATAACATATTATAATTTAGTAGAAAATCATATTGTATTTAAAAGTATTAGATATTGATGAAAACTGGTTTCATAAGACTCATTATACAATTAAATCATTTAGTATTACTATTGAAATCAAGTAAAAATTTAATATTTAATAATATAAATATTTTCTAATATTTTCTATAAAATATAGATTAATGGGTTAACATACATATTTAATTAAACTAAGTCTAATTTAAAATAACAAGTCCAGTCCAATTTAAAAACAACTTGTTAATCTTTGTAACAAAATAAGACTTAAGCCCGTAGATAAGAGCCAACGTAAAAATAGTCAGTCCAAAAACAATTCAGTCATTTCTTAAACACTAAGGGGTGTATATGCAATAATCTCAAAATAAACATTAATTAAATAATATGGGAGAGTTACAAGTCAAAACGGTGCTTTACGGAAGTACTTTACCAACTAGACTTTACGGAAGTAAGAATAAAAGAACCAACTAGACTTCACCAACTAGAAAGTAGAAGCAAGAAAAAGTGATAGAGCTTTTGCAGGAGTTTCATAACTCACCGAAAGAGACGGAAAATCGTGATCGCGTGATTGTGGACCTGGGGTGACAGAAACAAATACTGGTCGACGGTCTCTGTGTTGTCCGAGAGGTACTCCGACGTCCCTTGAAGTGGTGTCGGCATGATGGACAACTTGGAACGAAGGGAAGTGCTACGGTGGCTATTGGGGAAGTCGTTTTCTCTGTTATTTTTTTTTTCTTTTTTTTTTCACTGTGTGACTCTGGTTTGAGGTGTGGGTTTGTTGATGGAAATATTGTGAGGAGGAAGAGAGGATTTATAAGGGCTTTGACGTGAGAGTTGGTCTTTCATTAGAACACTAAGAGACGTACGGACTTGGAGGTTTCTTGTGTTTATTTCATAGGCTTCGTAGGTTTAGTTAGAGGGAAAAGGATGAGTACGAGGTTGGGATTATAGAATTAAGAGATGAGATTTACGGGTGGAGATATAATGAAGTAAGATTTAAATTCAAACCAAAACTAAAATCTAGTAATAATTATTAATAATAAAACAAAACTCTAATAAATTCAAACAAAACTATAATAGAAATTACTAAAATTAATAAATGTAAAATCTGATAATAATAATAATAATAATGATAATAATAATAAAATATTTATAGTTATATAAGAAATACATAAAACTTATCTTATGGCCTAATCTTAGGATCGGGTTGTTACAGTTGGGCTCTTGCTAGTTTCGTCCAATGTGGATTGCACCAATTCTTGCTTTGCTTTCTTGATTTTCTTAGCTCTTGATCTTCTAATTGGCCCATTTGGAACTTGCAAAGGATCATTAAAACTAGACCCACCTTGGTTCCCATCACAAACACACCCATTTATTATAGTGTACACCATGGTCTCCCCTCGAGAGCATCCACACACCCTGGCTCCCTTTGTCACAACACTGGTAACGACCGGTGCATAACTTGACCAGGCATCCTCTAGCCCCCGCCAGCAGAGGGGCTCCGGAGTCGTACCAAGAGCATTACCATCTTGAACAAGTTGTTGTCGTCTTGCGACAACTCAGGGGATGTCACTCAGTTTTACACACTCCTAAGTAGAGGAGCTCCACCGAGATAATATCCCATCTCGGTTGGGGTCGTGATACGCACACACCCACACCAAAAATATCTTTTTGAAAACCCTAGTTTTTGGATTACACAGCACAACATAGAACATAGTGGAGTTGAATAAATCATGGCAATTATTAAAAGTAAAAATATGCAGATGCATGATAGGCAGTTTATTGGATGGCATGGCATAGCACGCAACAATCACACACAACAGTCACAAATCCACAGTTTCACAATCCACTACATGTGTTTCCCATCCTCCATCCAGCCCTTGGCCCAATTTCCGACAACAATTATGACAAAATAATCCAGACATTTCTCTGGGCCAAGACCCTTCTTAACACAACCACACTACACAAGTTAGAGATAATTTCATGTTAAAATATCAAGGGTCGGGTTTGAGAGTTACTTACTATGTAGTCGGGAAATACTGGATGATCACTGAGTTAAAGTGTCCCTCTCAGATTGAGAGGAAACTGTGAGTGTGCGCGTGCACGAGTCACTATACAGATGGAAATTCTGGTTAGTTAGATCTGAACACGGCCTAAAAATAAGATACGAGCTAAGTGGCAAATAGACTTATTGTTGTGACATCAGGAGGGGAAGAGCTGGGTGGCGGTATTGGTGGGGCACAGTGACAGTGATGCAAACCAAGGAGCAGGACATGCTGATCATACAAGTGGGAATGGAGCTGAATTTGCACAAGACCCTTTGTCACTTCCTAGTGGCCCAATTACAAGACTTAGAGCCAAACATTTCAAGGAAGCACTAAATGGGCTAATCCAAGAGAATTGGGCTGATTCTAAAAAGACCAAGAAGGGCACAAATAATAATCAAGGCTTAGTCCATGTCATCAAAGCAATTGAAGAGGCTAATTAGCATGCAGAAACGTGACCAGCATGGTCTGACCATTAAAGGGCGTGATTTTGTTGAGTTTCAAGGATATTAAATAGGAGAATGAACTTGGTCTTGGCTGGGTATGTTAAATACATTGAATTTAGTCATTTAGCTATTTTTGGCTGCCGCTAGAAGTCCAAGAGGCCTAAAAAACGTGGGGGCTTGTTTATGTTAATATTTGTGTTGCTTTTAAAGCTGTAGTTATGACTTTTCCTATTCTTGGAGGGTTGTTCCAAGTATATAGATGGACATTACGAATTTTAATAGCAGATTTGGTTTTTCAGAAAATTATTATCTTTGTGGGGTCTTGTGTTCCTCTTGGTTCTTGAAAGAACTCTTTTAACTTATCAAGTTAATCTTGTGGCGTTCAAGCACCAAACTTATCACCTTGATTCTTGAGAGACTCTTAGGATTTCTTGGCGTGGCGTTTCAATCCTTCGTAGTCTTGGTTTTCATCTAGTTGGGTGACGGGTCAAGGCTCAACCAATCTTGTATATACGATCTTGGGGTTCCAAGCCATCATTGTTTTCGGGTTTCATCACAATTGTTGGTGGAGTTCATATTATTTTGGTACCAGAACTTTGGTTCTAAGAAAAGTTTGACTATCTTTTATTTTTGTTTCTATTTCCTGTTCCTTGCTGTAAAAAAATAAAAAAAAGAAAAAACTTCTTCCTTTCAATCTTGTTTCTCACCTTACAAGTTCTTGACCTTTTGTATGAGTTTTGTTTCTCATTTTTGAATTGTTGCTGGATTATTTTGAATTAGTTTCTTGAAGTTTGATTAAGAACTAAAGAAGACACAAAAGAATGGAAAAAGGCAAGAGTGTGTAAGACCATAAGAGGGTAAAAGCCGTTTAGAGTGAAAACACAAGTGCAAGTGTATCAATTCTTGAGTGAAACATGTGAGGGAGTGCTTGTGAGGATTCTAACTTTGTTTTGCAGATTTTAAACATGTCCAATAATCAAGAAGAAGACACAACCGAAGAATTTTGACAACCTCTAGTTCTAAACCTCCAAATGCAAGCGATGTTAGGGGAGATGAGGCGTATGTTGAGGGCTGAATTAGAACCTATTCATGAGAGGTTTGACAGGGTAGAAGTGGAAACTCCTAAGGGCCAGCAACATGACATCCACAATAGGTAGCAAGGTGGGCATGTTCTGTGGCGGAATGTTGAGGGAGAGGTGGAGTCGGAGGAGTTTGATGAGCCATATTTGAACTGAGGTAGGTTTGAATGTGGGTATGGAAATAGAGAAGTTAGGATGGGTAGGCCTAGGAGGGACAATGATTTAGGAAACATAAAGATTAAAATCCCATCTTTTCAAGGTAAAAATGATCCTGAAGCTTATTTGGAGTGGGAAACTAAAATGGAGATGGTGTTTGTTTGTCACAACTACTCAGAGTTAAAAAGGTTATGTTGGCTGCAATTGAATTTATCGATTATGCCATTGTTTGGTAGGATCAATTATTGATTAATCAGAGGAGGAATAGAGAGCCACCCGTGGACACTTGGGAGGAAATGAAAATGCTTATGAGGAAGCATTTTGTGCCTAGCCACTATTATAGGGGATTGTATAAAAAATTGCAGAGGTTAATTCAAGGTTCTAAGTGTGTGGATGAGTATTACAAGGAGATGGAGGTAGCTATGATCCGGGCTAATGTAGAAGAGGACCGCAAAGCCACCATGGCTAGGTTTTTGCACGGTTTAAATTGTGAGTTTGCGGATATAGTCGAGATGCAGCACTATGTTGAGTTGACGGATATGGTGCATCAAGCCATAAAGGTGGAGGAACAATTCAAACGAAAGGGATTGGCTAGGAGGGGACATACCAACTCAAAGACCGCCACTACTTTAGGCAACACCGAGGTTTCAAGTTCTAAAACATGTAATATTAAGTGTTTTAAATGTCAGGGGCAGGGACACATAGCCAGCCAGTGTGTAAACAAAAGGGTGATGGTGATAAACGCCCAAGGAGAGCTTGAGTAAAAAAATGAGGAAGAAGTAGATAATGGAGACATGCCATCTTTGGAGGATGCCGATGATGAGCAAAATGCTGTGGTTGGAGATTTATTGGTAGCAAGGCGAGTTTTCAATGTGTAGGTTAAGGAGGAAGAAAGTAACCAAAGGGAGAATTTGTTTCATACTCGGTGCTTTGTAAATAACAAAGTTTGCAGTGTCATTATCGATGAAGGGAGTTGCACAAACATAGCCAGCACTTATTTGGTGGAGAAATTGGCTTTTAACTACCTTGAAACATCCTCACCCTTACCGGCTTCAGTGGCAGAATGAATGTGGGGAAATCAAGGTGACAAGACAAGTGTTGGTGGCATTATCCATTGGCAAATATGAGGATGAGGTGCTTTGTGATGTGGTTCCTATGCATGCATGCCATTTACTGTTGGGAAGACCATGGCAATATGATATGAGGGTTACTCGTGATTGATTCACAAATAAGTATTCTTTCACTCTTAAAAGGCAACCTATTACTCGTGTGCCATTAACTCCAAAATAGGTCAAGGAGGACCAATTAAAGTTAAAAAGATCAAATGAAAAAAAAAAGGAAAATAAAAGGAAGGCTGAAATTGAAAAAAAAAAGAGTTTAAAAAAAGGGAGAGAAAAACATTGATCAGAGTGAAAAAGAAAGAGAGAGGATTTCGGCCATAGTGAGAGCAAGAGAGGAAAATCTCAATTACATTGTAACAAAAAGTGAGATCAAGAGAGCATTATTTTCACACCAGCCCCTTATTGTACTCATTTACAAGGAGGCTCTTTTATGTACTAATGATCTCGTCAGTGCTTTGCCGAGCGATATTGTTTCTCTTTTGTAGGAGTTTGAAGATGTCCTTCCCGAAGAGGTACCTTATGGTTTACCTCCAATCTGAGGGATTGAACATCAAATTGATTTCATACCTGGTGCATCAATTCCAAACCGACCTACTTATAGGAGTAATCCTGAGGAAACCAAGGAACTTCAGAGGAAAGTAAGTGAATTATTGGAGAAGGGGTATGTGCGTGAAAGTATGAGTCCTTGTGTGGTTCCGGTGCTATTAGTTCCTAAGAAGGATGGAACATGGAGGATGTGTGTTGACTGCAGAGCCATCAACAACATAACGATAATGTATCATCATCCCATTCCTAGATTAGATCATATGCTGGATGAATTGTATGGTTCTTGTGTCTTTACAAAAATTGATCTTAAGAGTGGATATCATCAGATTAGGATAAAAGAAGGTGATGAATGGAAAACTGCTTTTAAGACTAAATATGGTTTGTATGAGTGGTTAGTGATGCCTTTTGGCTTAACTAATGCTCCGAGCACATTTATGAGTTTGATGAACCATGTTTTGCGAGCATTTATTGGCAGATTTGTAGTTGTGTATTATGATGATATCCTAATCTAAAGCAAAAACTTGGAAGAACATGTAATGCATTTGAAATCTGTTTTGGAAATTCTAAGGAAAGAAAGGTTGTTTGCTAACCTCAAGAAGTGCACCTTTTGCACGTATAAGCTTGTGTTTCTTGGTTTTGTTGTTAGTAAGAGAGGAATTGAGGTGGACGAGGAAAAGGTGAAGGCAATCCAAGAGTGGCCAACGCCTACAACAATCAGCCAAGTGAGGAGTTTCCACGGCTTAGCTAGCTTCTATGGACGGTTTGTGCGTGATTTTAGTAGCTTAGCCGCCCCTCTTACTGAAGTCATCAAGAAAAATGTGCCATTTAAGTGGGGTAAAGAACAAGAAAAGGCATTTAGTTTGATCAAAGAAAATTTAACTAATGCACCTTTGCTTGTTTTACCTAACTTTGCTAAAACTTTTGAAATTGAGTGTGATGCTTCAGGAATAGGTATTAGAGCTGTTTTGATGCAAGAAGGACGTCCAATTGCTTATTTAAGTGAGAAGTTGAGTGGGGCAGCCCTAAATTACCCTACTTATGATAAGGAGATGTATGCATTGGTGATGGCTTTGGAGAATTGGCAACACTATCTATGGCCAAAGGAGTTTGTGATTCACACAAACCATGAATCTTTGAAGTATTTGAAAGGACAGCAAAGGTTGAACAAACGCCATGCCAAGTGGGTGGAATTCATTGAAACATTTCCTTATGTGATCAAATACAAGCAAGGTAAGGAAAATGTGGTGGCTGATGCATTGTCCCGAAGGTATGCTTTACTTTGCATTTTAGATACAAAAATGCTTGGCTTTGAATACATTAAGGATTTGTATGCTCAAGATTTTGATTTAGGTGATGTGTTCAATGCATGTGAAAAAGTGGCTTTTGGTAAGTTTTATAGGCATGATGGATTTTTGTTTCGGGAAAATAAACTGTGTGCCTATGTGTTCTTTGCGTGAATTGCTTGTGAGAGAAGCTCATGGTGGTGGTTTGATGGGTCATTTTGGTGTAGCTAAGACTTTAGGAATTTTGCATGACCATTTTTTTTGGCCTCTTATGAAACGTGATGTGGAAAGAATCTGTGAGAAGTGTATCACGTGCAAACAGGCTAAGTCTAAGTTGAAACCCCATGGTTTGTACACCCCTTTGCCAATACCTAGTGAACCTTGGACTGATGTTTCTATGGATTTTGTTTTAGGTTTACTTAGGACTAAGAGGGAGAGAGATTCAGTTTTTGTGGTGGTAGATAGATTTTCCAAGATGACACACTTCATTGCATGTCATAAAACTGATGATGCATCACATATAGCTTATTTTTTGTTCAAAGAAATTGTTAGGTTATATGGTATGCCTAGGACCATTGTCTCTGATAGGTATGCAAAGTTTTTGAGTTACTTTTGGAAGACTTTGTGGGGAAAGTTGGGAACTAAGTTGTTGTTTTCTACTACTCGTCATCCACAAACGGATGGTCAAACTGAAGTAGTGAATAGAACTTTGTCTTCTTTGTTGCGTGCTATCATTAAAAGGAACTTGAAAATATGGGAAGATTGTTTGCCACATGTTGAATTTGCTTACAATAGAAGTATACATTCTGCAACTAAGTTTTCACCATTTGAAATTGTTTATGGCTTTAACCCATTGTCACCTTTGGATTTAACTTCTTTACCTTTGAGTGAATGTGTGAACTTAGATGGCAAAAAGAAGGAAGAATTTGTAAAGATGATTCATGAAAAGGCATGGCTGAATATTGAAAGGAGGACTAAACAATATGTCCATCAAGCCAACAAGGGATGCAAAAAGGTAGTGTTTCAACCAGGAGATTGGGTTTGGTTGCACTTAAGGAAGGATAGTTTTCCGGAGAAACGGCGTTCAAAACTCCTACCTCGGGGTGACGGACTATTTCAAGTAGTGGAATGCATCAATGATAATGCCTACAAGCTTGACTTACCAGGTGAGTATGGTGTCGGTGCAAGCTTTAATGTTGCTGATTTGTCTCCTTTTGATCTTGGTGATGATTTGAGGACAAATCCTTCTCAAGAGGGGGAGAATGATGCAAACCAAGGAGCTGGACATGCTGATCATACAAGTGGGAATGGAGCTGAATTTGCACAAGACCATTTGTCACTTCCTAGTGGCCCAATTTCTAGACTTAAAGCCAAACGTTTCAAGGAAGCACTAAATGGTCTAATCCAAGAGAATTGGGCTGATTCTAAAAAGACCAAGAATGGCTCAAAGAATAATCAAGGCCTAGTCCATGTCATCAAAGCAATTGAAGAGGCTAATTAGCATGCAGAAACATGACTAGCATGGTCTGACCATTAAAGGGCGTGAATTTGTTGAGTTTTAAGGATATTAAATAGGAGAATGAACTTGGTCTTGGCTGGGTATGCTAAATACATTGAATTTAGTCATTTAGTTATTTTTGGCTACCTCTAGAAGTCCAAGAGGACTAAAGAACGTGGGGGCTTGTTTATGTTAATATTTGTGTTGCTTTTAAAACTGTAGTTATGACTTTTTCTATTCTTGGAGGGTTGTTCCAAATATATAGATGGACATTATGAATTTTAATAGCAGATTTGGTTTTCAAAAAATTATTGTCTTTGTGAGGTCTTGTGTTCCTCTTGGTTTTTAAAAGAACTCTTTGAACTTATCAAGTTAATCTTGTGGCGTTCAAGCACCAAACTTATCACCTTGATTCTTGTGAGACTCTTAGGATTTCTTGGTGTGGCGTTTCAATCCTTCGTAGTCTTGGTTTTCATCTAGTTGGGTGATGGGTCAAGGCTCAACAAATCTTGTCTATACGATCTTGGGGTTCAAAGCCATCATTGTTATCAGGTTTCATGACAATTGTTGGTGGAGTTCATATCAGACAAGTGTGAATCTAGACAAAACTGGGAGATCTAGGATGACAGATTCAACCTAACTGGATGGTGGAGGAAGGGAAATCTCACGACGAATGGTGGTGGTAGGTGGCGGCAGAGAACCCTAAGTGAGGGATCTAGGCATGGGTTGGGTATATCTGAGGGGGAGGGAGGCCTAGCAGAGGGAGAGGGGTCAGACAACCAGTGCAAAGCTACTGGAAGGGGTGTGTTAGGGACCTCTGTCAAGTCCCCAAACACTAAGGTCCTCTAGCTCGCCTCTCTTTGTGATGACCAATTGCACCTTGTCTTCAAGAGTTGAAGATTGGGGTTGGGTCCTAAATTATAGGACTTGCTTATGGAAGATACGGTTTGAGTTTTAAATTATACGACTTGCTTATAGAGGCTAGGGTTTTCTACTTTGACAATTGTATGGAGGCTAGGGTTTTCGATTATGGCAATTGGTGATGGATGAAGGGTTACTTTTAGGGAATATGATAATGTGAAGAATCCAGAATATGAAGGATGACGTTAGGATAAGTTTGATATGCGAAAAAGTGCAAGAAAATATATGAACATGCAAGAAAATAAATGAGCAAGGATAGATAATTGGATGGAAAAAAGAGAGATACTCATAAGATAATAATGAAATAACCACCTATTCACAAATTTCAGCCAAGAAGCCCAAGTGCAAAAGTACCGAAAATTTTTAAGAATAACTCAAACTGTCCTGAAAGGAAATTATCCAAAAGATACAAATGAAGTGTCAAAGAGACTTATTTAAAGCAATAACATAAGAGGGAAAACCCAAAAAGGTCCCTTTTCAAATATGTCTTGGGTGGGCCCCTGATAGGCTCGTGGCATGGATTGGTCCGTGGGGCTGTCAAGTCTTATCATGGCATGGTTGGCAGCTTGCCCGTGTGCCATTTTCCTTGGGGTCTTGACATTCCGCCTCCCTTCAAGTACATCCTTGCCCTCAATAATCAAATCTGAAAATCTCAACGCCATCTCATCATATTCCTCCCAAGAAGCCTCTTCCCTTGGCATTCCTTGCCATTGTATCAACAGTTGCCACACTTTCCTCCTACACCTCCCCCTTTTGACCACCCCATACTCAAGTGCTTTCCTTGGTCGCAAAAGCATTCTTCTCTCTTCATCAAAGGTCGGCAACTCCTCAATGATGAGCCTAGTGTCCCCAACCCACTTCTTTAGCACCGACACATGAAAGACTAGATGTAACTTGGATGTTAAAGGAAGTTCCAACTTATAAGCCATTTCTCCCAATTTCTCTAGCACCTTGAAAGGTCTATAATACCTCTTGGACAGCTTCAAACTAAGCTTCTTCCTCAAGGTCTTTTGCCCATATGGTTGTAGCTTCAAGTACACATAGTCCCCCACTTCAAAGGCGACGACACGCCTCCCTTGGTCATAGTACTTCTTCATTCTCTCTTGAGCTCCCTCTTCACCGTCACTAGGATCTCATCTCTAGTAATCAACTCTTTCTCCACCTCATCATTCTTAGCTATCCCCCTTTTCATAATTCACTAAAGTGGGTGGTGGTCTTCCATAAACAACTTCAAAAGGACTAAATTGAATGGAAGAGTGAAATGTTGTATTATATCAATACTCAGTCCATGTGAGATAATCACCCCACTCCACTTGCTCTTCATGACAATAGCATCTCAATTATTGCTCAAGTGTCCTATTCACCACCTCAGTTTGCCCATCGGTTTGAGGATGGTAAGAGGAACTTGCTTTCAACTTGATCCCTTGCAACTCAAATAGCTCCTTCCATAAGGTGTTCATAAACACCCTATCTCAATCGGTCACAATGCTCTTTGGAAACCCATGTAGCTTCGCCACATTATTGATGAAAGACTTGGCCACACTCTTGGCTGTGTAAGGATGCTTGAGAGGAACAAAGTGCACACACTTGCTAAGTCGATCCACCACCACTAAAATCACCTCATGGCCACTACTAGTAGGTAGCCCCTCCACAAAGTCCATTGTCAAGTCTACCCAAATCAAGTTTGGAATTGGCAATGGTTGTAAGAGGCCGGTTGGTGGTCTTGTGTCATACTTGACCTTTTGGCACACATCACATTTGGTCACTAACTTCTTTACTTCTTTCTTAAGCCCCTCCCAATAGAAGAAGTGCTTGACCCTTATGTAAGTTCTTAACCACCCCAGATGCCCTACTTCCTTACTATGGTGGAAGTGACCAAGAATCGCCTTCTTCAAGTTTGGAATATTAGGATATAAACATAGTGTTTGTAGTAGATAAGATCATCCCTCACCTTGAAGCCAACTACCCATTCTTTTTGTGCTTCCAAAAGTTTAATAATCTCAAGGGTTCTCACATCAATTCTTGTAGCTTCTCAGATCTTGTCCCAAACTCTCCATTTGGCCCCACTCAAGGCCATCATAGAGGACTCATCCTCCTCATACGCAACCCACAAAAGTGAACTCCCCTCTCTTATACTCAATGCATCGGCCACTTTGTTCTCTTTAGATGGTTGGTAAACAATCTCATACTCAAAGCCAAGTAGCTTGACAAGGAACTTTTGTTGCTCAGGAGTGACAACCTTCTGTTGTAGGAGGTGCCTCAAAGCTTGTTGGTCAGTCACAATAGTAAACTAGCGGCCCAAAAGATAAGGCCCCCACATCTTCACTGCATGCACAACCGCCAACATCTCTCTTGCATATGTGCTCCATGTCTTCTTCATTGGCCCAAGTACCTTGGAAATAAGGCCATTGGTCACTTCTCTTGCACAAAACAACACCTATTCCTTCCCCACTCGCATCCGTACACACCTTAAATGGCTTCTCAAAGTTGGGCAATGCAAGCACGGGGGTCATGGTCATAGCCCTCATCAAATTATCAAAGGCTTCCCTTGCTTCTTTTGTCCACTCAAAATTGTCCTTGTGCAAAGAATTGAGTGGCTTGGCAATGAGATCATAGTTCTTCTCAAATCTTCTATAATACCCGGTCAAGCCCAAGAAACCCCTCAAAGCCGAAAAATCCTTAGGCAATGGCCAATCCACCATGGCCTCAATCTTCCTTTGATCAACCTTTACCCCTTCTCCTGAGATAAAGTGACCAAGATACTCCAATTCCTTTTCCATAAAGGCACATTTGGAAGCCGTTATGAAAAAATTGCATTCTTCCAAAACCATCATCACAATCTTCAAGTATTCTTTGTGTTCTTCAATGGACTTGGAGTAGAGCAAGATGTCATCAAAGAAGATCAATACAAACTTCCTCAAAAGTGGCTTAAAGATTGTGTTCATGGCGGCTTGAAAGGTGGAGGGGGCATTGCACAACCCGAATGGCATCACTAGGTACTCAAAGTGCCCAAAATGAGTTTTAAATGCCATCTTGTGGACATCTTCTTCTCTCATACGGATTTTGTCATAACCGGCCCATAAGTCAAGCTTGGAGAAGACCTTAGCCCTATGTAACTCATCCAACATCTCATCAATCGTTCGTATAGGAAATCTATCATTTATCATTGCTTCATTCAAGGCCCTATAATTAGTGCAAAACCTCCAAGATCCTTCATTCTTACTCACTACAAAATCCATAGAAGAAAATGGGCTAGTGCTTAGTATTATCAACCCACTCTTCAACATCTCATCCACTTGTCTCTCAATCTCCCCCTTTTGAAAGTGAGCATGCCGGTAAGGAGGCACATTCACCGGTTTTTTCTCATCCGCCAAAACAATACTATGATCAAATGGTCTAGAAGGTGGCAAGGTAGTGGGCACCTCTAGATCCCTCTATGGTCCTCCAAGACCCCTCTGACCTCCTTGGGCAGCAATCGTAACTCATCTTGCTTCCCCCTTCTTCCTTCTTTCCCATCTCAAAAACAAAGTCCTCATTGGCCACCATAATGGCAAAGCGCCTTTGCATGATTTCTGGAACATAATGGCCTCACAAGACTTGACTTCCTTGGTTGGCAAAGCTGTCCAAACTCTCTTCTTGGACTCGAGCTTGAACTCTATAGTCATATTGTGGTAATCATGAACAACCCTTCCAAGGCCTTTGAGTCATGCATTGCCCAAGACCACATCAAGCCCCACCAATGAAAGAACATGTAGATCGACAACAATTCTCACCCCTTGGAAATTTATTTTCACTTCTCTCACTAGCCCATCACACTTCAACTTGTCTCCACTAGCAACTTTGACTTCAAATGGCTCAATAGCAATCAGTTTCAATCCAACTTTGGTGACAATGTTGAAATTGATGACGTTGTGTGCAGAACTACTATCCACAACAAAGTGACTTCGAATTTACCAATCCATGCCATCACTCTCATAGAAGTAGGCTTTTGGATCCCCAACATGGCATTAAGGGATAATTCGACCTCCTCTTGTTTCTCACTAGATTTACCTCTTCATGATCGAACTCTTGGCTTGATGATTCATCATAGCAACCCTCACCATCCTCACTATCTTCCTCATCAATCATCACAAAGGCTTGACCCAATTTACACTTGTGCTCTCTACTCCACTTCTCACCACATTTGAAACAAAGGCCCTTCTTGATTCTCTCTTAGACATCCTCCCTTGAAAGTTTCTTCACTTCAAACATCTTGGATTTAGAAGCACCCCACATATCCTCCTTGCCTTTCCAAGGAACTTTGGTTTGCAAGGGTTTAGAAAACTTGCGCCCATGTCCTTAGATTGACGCCTCTCTATAGTAGTGCTTTCTTCTAGGATCCCTACCATCCTCATCACCTCTTGGAGCCTTGTAGGTTCCTTCAACTTAATCTCCTTGGCTAGACAAGACTTCAAACCATCAACAAAAGTGCCCACAAGTGCCTTTTCGGACCAACCTCTCAACATAGTTTGAAGTTGCCTAAAGTCTTCAATGTAAGTGTGCTCTTTTGCCTCTTGCCTCAACTTAGCATGTTGGCCATGGTGCTTGACAATCGGTGATGGGCCAAATTGCATAAGAAATTCCCTCTCAAAGGCTGTCCATCCCAACCTTCTTCTTTCCTTCTCATATTGATTCCGGATCCACCTCCACCACTTGCTAGCCTTCCCTTCCAAGTATAAGCATGTCATTGACACCCTTTCCTCTCTAGGAATCTCATAGGAATGGGAATAGTGGTCCACCTTGTCCAACGACTCATATGGATCTCCCCCACTATACTAAGGGAAGTCCAGCTTAGGTCTCTTAGGTCCTTGATCATAAGCCCGGTTTCCTCTCCTCTCCTCACGCTACCCATCAATACTGTCTTCCATGGTGGCCTCTACCCCTGTCTTATTGGTGCATTCTTCTATCAAAGTGATGGGCACCAAGATGGACCTAGTCTTAAAAATCATTTGCAAGTTTCAGATAGGCCAATTACATGGTCAAGAGCCAATAAGATCAAGGAGGCGATGTAAGGATTGATGCAATCCACTTGGGACGAGTCTAGCAAGAGCCCAACATTCAAGATGGGCTTGAAAGATGAAGATCCAGTTTTGATCCACTTGGTACAAGCTATGGAAGACATGAGCTAGAGTTATTGTTTAGACCTTGTTTAATTTAAAAATTATTTGTTATAGGAATTACTCTAGAATAATGAGGCTTGAGGATGTTTGGCCCACATATGTTTTATGTTTTTTGAACTAGAGTTTCAAGAGAAGTTTTTAAGGGCAGTTTAAGGGTTGTTTTATTTGTAGTTAGGGTTTCTTTTGGGAAGGTCTTGTATTTTATCCAAGGGTATTTTGGGAAAGGATTTTATGTTAACCTAGGGTTTTTAGGGGATTGAGATATGTAAGTTACTGTTGCCGAGTACTGTAGCTGTTGCACTGTTCACTCAAGGGTATTTTTAGAAGATGAGGATTTATTTTGGCTAGGGTTTTAATTAGGTTTTGGTTTAAATACTCTTTGTACCCTCATTTTAATTAGTTTATGAAGTTTTATGAAATTTGATGAATTTATTCATTGTGAGTTGAATTTATCACCTCTTGTTCTTTAATGAACTTTTAAACTTATCAAAGGCAAATCATAACTTTTGTGGCGTTCTTCCTTATAATTTAGGTTCTTGAGACAAGTTTTTCAACGGGTCTAGATTTTCATATAATTTAGATCCTTGAAACAAGTTCCTGAACGGGTTTAAATTTTTCATTGGCTTGATTTTGCCTTTCTTAGGTAAGTTTTCAAATTGATTGTGGGTTCAAGGGATTTCATTCCCAAGGGTTCATATCGTTTGGTATTCAGAGCAAGATTTCCAATCAAGTTTGATTCTATCTTTTAATTCATGCATATTTAAATTTAACTCTAGGGCTTTATTGTTCTAGGGTTGCAAAAAAAAAAAAGAGTAGGCTACCAAAATTCTTAGGGATTTGGTTTGGCTAAAATTTGCATAACCTAAGGTTTCAAAATTCTAGGGTTTCTTGCATCTCTAAGTTTGTCAATTGGTTGGAGTGTTGTTCCATTGATTCTCTTCTACTTCATTGTCAATTTTTGTGTGTTTGAATTCAATTGCTTGAATTTCACAATTGAATATTGTTGTTTATGATTGAATTAGTGAAAAGAAGAGAAAAGAAAAGAAAAGAAAGGAAAAGAAAATAAAATAAAGAAAAATAAAATAATATTTGAAAAAAATGGAAAAAGAAAAGAAAATATAGCATATTCAAATGTTGCTACATAGTTACAACAAAGAGAAAGAAAGACATTTGTTGATTAAGTTTTATCATCAAAGAGGCTGAATACATCTTTCTAGTTGGCATCTTGTTTTATGATTACTATTTCCCTTGTATAAACCCCTTGAGTCTCGTGTTATTTTATTCCTTTCTTGTTTCTTGTTCTTGTTTCTTGAACCTATTGATGGTTGGAATAATACAAGGTTGTTTTGTCTTGATTTAGTTCAACTAGTTCTTAAAGAACTTGAGTGGGAAAACTATTGAGGTAAAAGGAAAGAGAGTGTGAGACTATTATCGGGAAAAAACCAATTAAGAGGGAAATACGAGTGGAGTGCCATTATTCGAGTGTAAACACGTAAGGGAGAGTGTGTGAGGTTTTCCACTAACATTCTTTTTGTGCAGCGCATTTTGATGTCTCACAAGAGTGACTCATCACCAAAGGGGATGGCAGATAACTCACTCTTTCTGTTGCATGCCATTCAACAACAATTTGAACAGTTAAATTTGGTGTTGGGGAAGTGAGGGATAGGATGGATCAACGAGATGCAGTGTATAGAAAACTACAAGGTGGGAGAGATAGGAGGAGGCGTGAACGTAGTGTTGAACATAAGTGTAAGAATGAAAAGTATGATGAGTCTCTTGCTGCTATGCGTGCTCTCAATACATAAATTAAGATGGATGATACAGAGCAGCAGAGTCAGAACATTTTTCATGCTAGATGCCACGTCAACGACAAGGTATGTAGCATGATCATTGATGGGAGTGAGTTGTATTAATTTGGCTAGCACTACTTTAGTTGTGAAATTGAATTTACCCACCTTGAAACACCCTAGACCATACAAGTTACAGTGGTTGAGTGATTGTGGGGAGGGTTAGGGCAAATAAGCAAGTGCTAGTTTCTTTTTCAATTGGAAAATACCAGGATATGGTGCTTTGTGATGTAGTGCCTATGCATGCTGGACATATTTTGTTGAGGAAGTCGTGGCAGTATGATAGGAAGGTGATAAATGATGGGTTAAGGAACATGTACAGTTTTGAAAAAGATGGAAAAACAATCAAACTTGCTCCTTTAACTCCAACACAGGTCAATGAGGACCAACTGAAACTGAAAAGTGAGGTTACTTAAAAAAATAAGAAAGAGTGAAAAAGAGATTGAGCTAAAAAGCAAGTATGAAAGTGAGATTGAGCAAAAAAGCAAGAGGGAATGTGAGATTGAGAAAAAACAAATAGTGAGGCCGAAAAGGAGAGAGAAAGAGAAAAAAGATGAGGGTGAGACTGAAACCTCAAGAAAAAGAGAGAATGTGTTGAAAAACAATTGTGATGTCGAGAGTTAAAAAAAAAGGAGAATGAAAGAAAAAAAGAGAGTTTAAAGGAAAAAGAGAGTAAGAGGAAAAAAGAGAATAAGGCTGAAACAACAAGAGAAAAAGAGAGTGAAAAGGAAAATAGAGAGGTGGCTGAGGGTTAAGAAAAAAGAGTGGAGCCACGAGAGGAAAAAGAAAGAGAGATTGCAGAGATAAACAAAAAAATAAAAGTGCGTTTTTATGCTAAGGCAAACTTTTATACTAACGAACATGAGGTCATGAGGTCATGATTCCTAGCGGTGTGTTTAGCAGATTGCCACCTATTAGAGAGATAAGGCATTACAATTATTTTGTGTCAGGTGCGACAAACCCTACCCGACATTTCTTTGAAGAACATGAGTCCTTGACGCACTTGAAGGGACAAGGTAAGTTGAATAGAATGCATGCCAAGTGGGTGAAATTCATTGAGACATTTCCTCATGTAATTAAGTACACACAAGGTAAGGAAAATTTTGTGGTTGATGCTTTAGCAAGAAGGTATGTCCTTGTCAT
The DNA here is from genome assembly GCA_961763995.1 of Juglans cinerea. Lineage (NCBI taxonomy): Eukaryota > Viridiplantae > Streptophyta > Magnoliopsida > Fagales > Juglandaceae > Juglans > Juglans cinerea. Next base: position 20,686,631 of record CAUIVZ010000002.1, on the reverse strand, counting down.
CATTTTAGATGCAAATTTATTGAGACTTGCATATGATAAGAAATTGTATGTTAATGATGATGGCTTGGCTAGTGTGTATGGAGTACGTGAAAAAGTATCGTTTGGTCAGTTCTATAGACTAGATTGGTATTTGTTTAAAGAGAATAGACTTTGTGAGCCTACTAGTCTTATGCGAGAGTTGCTTGTGCATGGATTTGGTTTGATGGATCATTTTGGTGTAAAGAAGATTTTAGACATGTTGAAAGAACATTTGTGGTAGTATCATTTGCCATTCATTGACTTGTTGCATGAACGTTTACGGGAGTATCATTTGCCTTTCATTGAGTTTGCATATAATTGGAATGTCCATTTTGGTGTAAAGAAGATTTTAGACGTGTTGCATGAACGTTTGTGGGAGAATCATTTGCTATTCATTGACTTGTTCCATGAACATTTGCGGGAGTATCATTTGCCTTTCACTGAGTTTGCATATAATTGGAGTGGTCATTTTGGTGTAAGGAAGACTTTAGATGTGTTTTATGAACATTTGTGGGAGAATTGTTTGTCATTCATTGAGTTTACATATAATTGGAGTGTTCATGCTACAACAAAATTTTTACCTTTTGAAATTGTTTATAGAGTTAATCCATTTACTCCTCTAGATTTAATGTCTTTACCTGTTGATGACAGGTGTAGCTTGAATAGACTTTTCCAAATTCTTGAAGAAATTAATGATAATGCATATCAAGTGGATCTTCTAGGTAAGTATCATGTTTTTGTTATTTTCAATGTTACTAACATTTTTCCCTGGTCAATAGCCAAGAAGATCAAGGTGGCAATGCAATGATTGATGCAATCCACTTGAGACGAGTCTAGCAAGAGCCCAACATTCAGGATGGGCTTTATGGATGAAGATTCAGTTTTGATCCACTTAATACAAGTTATGGAAGACATGAGCTAAAGTTATTGTTTGGACCTTGTTTAATTTATTAATTATTAGTTATAGGAATTAGTCTAGAATAATGGGGCTTGAGGATGTTTGGCTCACATATTTTTTATGAACTAGGGTTTCAAGAGAAGTTTTTAAAGGTAGTTTAGGGGTTGTTTTAATTTGCAGCTAGGGTTTCTTTTGGAAAGGTCTGGTATTTCGCCCAAGACTATTTTCGGGAAGGATTTTATATTAACCTAAGGTTTTGGGGGGATTGAGATATGTAAGTTACTATAGCCGAGTACTGTAGCTGTGGCACTATTCACTCAAGGGTATTTTTGGAAGATGGAGATTTATTTTGGCTAGGGTTTCAATTAGGTTTTGGTTTAAATATTCTTTGTAGCCTCATTTTAATTAGTTTATGACGTTTTATGAAATTTGATGAATTTATTCATTGTGAGTTGAATTTATCTTCTCTTGTTCTTGAATGAACTTTTGAACTTGTCAAAGATAAATTACAACATTTGTGGCGTTCTTCCTTACAATTTAGGTCCTTGAGACCGATTCTTCAACGAGTCTAGATTTTCATATAATCTACGTTCTTGAAATGAGTTTCTCAATGGGTCTAAATTTTCCATTGGCTTGATTTTGGCTTTCTTGGATGAGTTTTCAAATTGATTGTGGGTTCAAGGGATTCCATTCCCACGGGTTCCTATCACAAAGTGATCACCTCGGCAATAAGGTCGTTCCACCTCATGCTCATACTCGACCTCAAAGTCTTCCTCTTCTTGTTGATGTTCGAACCTCACATCTTGAGGTTCTCTTCTCACACTAGGGCTCTTGGTACGTTGGTTTTCATTCCGAACCTACCTTTCTATGGCAACATGCTCATTATCAACTCTTCTCCCTATTAGAAACTCGGCTCTTGGTGGCTCTTGCATAGACCTTGTCACACTTGTCTCAACATCATCAATAAAAACATCTTGTCTTTGCCCATTCGGATTCCCTTCAACAACTCTTCTTACAAGCCTCTCAATACTTGCATTGGTCTCTCTTCTCATGGCTTCAATGGCTCTTTGGTTCTCTTCACTATATTGGCATGTGGCATTGAAGGCCATCCTCAATTTGGCCATAGTGGTAGTGACCTCATCAAGGACATTAGTGAGCCTTGTGGTATGCCCCTCAAGAGTCTCAATGCGTTCCCGGTTGGAACCTTGTTGTCCCATGGCTTCATGAGTGCCCTCTTACATTGTTACTTCAAAGTCTTGACTCAAAAATAACTTGCAAACTGAAACTTGCAAGCTTGGACAGTAACTTTGGACCTCTTGAACACTTGCAACAAGCTTCAAAAGTCCAACCTCGGGTCCTCCACCTTCTTGGGTGACTGACCCCTACAACTTCAAAAGTCCAACCTTGGGTCCTCCACCTTCTTGGGTGGTCGACCCCTACAACCTAACTACTCCGACCTCCTCCTCAACCCCGAAACTACAAGTTTCACAAGCACACAATATGGAATCCAAGAGGGATTCCCCAATCCAATCACAAAGTTCAAGTTAACGTGTCGTTTACTTCGAAAAGAAGTGAGAACTCCTCTAGAATCACCAAGCAAGGTTGAGCCTCTCAATGAAAGTACCAATTAATGTTAGGGACCTCAGTCAAGTCCCCAAACACTAAGGTCCTCTAGCTCGCCTCTCTTTGTGATGAGCGATTGCACCTTGTCTTCTTGCTTAGTCTTGGAATGATTATGGTAATGAAGGGTCCCTAGGTTAATGGAGGTTTGGTATTTAGTAGTGGAAAATATTATTGTAGTGATGATGATGTATTAGGGTGATCTAAGAGATGAACTTGTGAGTATGATGCAATGTGGCACGGCTTGATGTTGTTCCTTGATGGTGGTGCCACTTGGGTGGTGATTAGGGTTTGGATGTGAAGTGAGGCTAGGGTTGGAAGATGGAATATGATATCCTAAAATATAAGAGGTGATTCAGTTGGATAGGATTTTCAGCTATGTGAAATATGGAAGGGATTTGGTGGTTTGGATGAAACTAAGGTGGGTTCCTTGAAATTAGGGATTCAAGAGTGGAAGATAGGGGTTGGATCCTAAATTATAGGACTTGCTTATGGAAGATAGTGTTTGAGTCCTATATTATAGGACTTGCTTATGGAGGCTAGGATTTTTGGTTATGGCAATTCTATGGAGGCTTGGGTTTTTGGCTATGACAATTGGTGATGGATTAAGGGTTATTTTTAGGAAATATGATATGTTTGATATGCAAGAAAGTGCAACAAAATATATGAACAAGGATAGATAATTGGATGGAAAATGGAAAAATACTTACAAGATAATAATGGAATCACTACCTATTCACGAAATGCAAGGTGATGTCTCTCTTCTTGGGATTCACAAATCTCACCCAAGAAGCCCAAGTGCAAAAGCACCAAAAAATGTTAAGAACAACTCAAACTGTCCACAAAGAAAATTAGCCAAGAGATACAAATGAAATGTCGAAGAGACTTACTTAAAACAATAACATAGGAGGAAAAATCCTAAAAGATCCCCTTTCAAATATGTCTTGGGTGGACCCTCTGATGGGCTCATGGCATGGGTTGGCCCGTGGGGCTGTCAAGGCTTGTCATGGTATGGTTGGCAGCTTTGCTGTGGGCCATGGAGATCCGACCTATTTATAGGTCATGGAGCTAGGGCATGATGGACGCAACCTAGGCTGCGAGTGGAGGCGCAAGACGGTGGAGGAAGTCAAGCTTCACACGCAGTGACGGCAAGGAGGCGACAATGACGGCAACGCACATGGGTTGCAAAGAGAGAGAGAGAGAGAGAGAGAGAGAGAGTTTTAGAGATAGGGGAGGGGTTGGTAGATGCTTACCAACGGGGTGCGGGGGGTCAAGGCATGGTTGCTAGATCGATGACGAACAGAGAGTGGAGGAGAGTGCGCGAGAGAGAAAATAAGAGAAGGGGGTGGCAGGAACAAAGTAGAAGAACTATGGACAGCAAGCTCGTGGAGGGCATGGGTTGCTCGTGGGCTTAGGGGTTGCGGAAAGAATAAAACAATGGAAGACAAGGGGTTGGGGGTGGTGCAGAGCAGGAGAGGAGGGAAGAAGAGAGAAAAGAAATTTTAGGGTTTACACCCTGTAGACCTAAACGACGCCGTATAGAGAGAGGGGGTTGGGCTCTTATTTCAGCTTTTGGGCCCACTTACACAGGATGGGCCAGTCTCTCACACACCCACACACAAATAAATCCTGTTAAACAAAAATGATGGCTTCTACTCACTAAAGAAAACACATACACATCTTAGTAAACTTGGCCTTTCACATCTTTTTTTGTTGTGCTCAAAGAAATAATTGTTTTATTTTTCAACGTCTAGGTCTCTAACCAAATTTTTTACCCTATTTAGTTGGACGGAGATACGTAGTGTTGACTAATATGAAATTGTTTGAACCTTATGATATAGAAGTAAAAAGTATGTGGAGCCCATGCATGCACCCATAGGTGAAGTGGGTTGAGTTTATTTCATTTAAAAAGCAATAGTAACAATGCTTATAAATATGAAATAATTTTCAATCTCAAGCCTATTAAAAGTTGTAAGCCTATTTAAGGAAAAGTAAAAAATTTTCAGAAATGGAAAAGCGATTGAAGAAACTTGAAAAATACTCAGTTGGAATGAGTATTGATCAGTATATTCCACTAACTGAATTCCTCCTAGACAAAGCTTTCACAGGCGGAAACTCTTCTACAATATTTATTTTACGAAAGAGGGTTTCTATCATGAGTTTAAATTTACGATGAATTACAACAATTCTATTAGGACTGAACTCGTGTTAACATTAATTTCTACCTGCAAAACCATGTAGTTGTGCACTAAACTCAAATCCTTCAACGGGAACATCGAACATGAGAGAGTGAGAAAATTTCGCTTTCCACTCAAACATAAGAAACAATATCTCTATGTTGATGCATTTTTTAAATGAGGTTATTTTTCAAACGGGGTTAGCCCCATTTAAAAAATGGTGAAAAATGGGGCTAACCGTACTATTGGGAAGCCAATAATACGGTCGAATGCCCACGTTGATATGATGATCGGACGTTCATCCATGAAATAAAAAATAAATATATATATATAATATAAACAAAGAGTGAAACACGAAGATTTATGTACAAGAAATCAGGCTTTTCTGGCGGCATGTTTCGCCACAAATCGCTGCAAATATAATTTACGCCGGCATACTTGAAATCGCCAGAAATGAATGTCATTGTGTTGGAAATAGTTGATCCACCTTCAGGTGTCTTTGGTCGGGAAGTGATTACGGCGATTGTTTTCTAGCCGTAACAGATGAGAGTCTTGCCAAGATTGTGCATTGTCTGAAGTGGCGATTTAATGGCCTTCAGAAATCGTTTTTTGCAACGAAATCTTTGTTTCGGAAATGTTGATTTAAAGCGCCAAGAGGGACAAAAACCAGCAACAAAGGTGATGTGATTGGGACGATTAAAACAATCGCTGCAATTAATAAATTCCTTCCAGTGAACAGCGATTGTCGCTAGTAAACATGCAAGTCTTCAGTCCAAAAAACAACTATCGCCATAATAGACTGTAATTGTGCCTATTATTTTCCTTGGATTAACGACGATGTTTTTTGACGTATATAAGCATTTCAAATCCTCACTATATATTCACATCAATTTGAGCGTCCATGTTATTTTAATTCCTTCATTGAACTTATATTTTGATATTCAATCTTATGATCTCAGCAGGCTGGAAAAGAAGTCCCCAAAGTACTATTTTTGTCACTAATGGTAACGTAGCACTTAATCTTCCATGCATTCAATGAACTTTAATTTGTCTCGCTTGTTTTTACAGTTTATCTCATCTAATCATTACAATTTTCCTAAATTTCCACACAAAATAAAATAAACAATTCAACTTTTTCAAATCCCAAAACAAAAATAATATATATTCTAACAATATTTTATTCAACTTTTTAACTTTAATCTCCATTCATCTCATCTCATCTGCTAAAACAAACGATGTCCATTCATAACTACAATATAAAGCTGGCTACACAAAATTCAGCAACATAATAATCTCAATATAAAAACACCCATCAACTGGCAAAATAGAGCAGAAAACTACTGCCACGGCCATGATCAATAAGAGTTAAGTTGTAACACCCCGTCTAATTTCCCAATAGGATTAACCCTTAATCTCCCTTAAAATAAGCTTATAATACTATATTATATTTTAGGTTTATTATTATATTTTTTATCATGAGAATTATTATTATAATTTTATTATTAATCTATTTTTTTTTTCTCTTTGAGAGTTAGTTAGGTTTATTTGACCCATTAAACTATGACACTTAGTGTCATTAGTGGTTAAGTTTGAGGGTTAAGCTTGAGTGGTTTAATAAGCAAGTCCATTAGTGCACCACTTAAGGCCCATAAACCTTTAGAATGTTATGGGCCAAGACTTAAGCCTCGTTTGTTTTTGCAGATGAGATGAGTAGAAATTAAAGTTAAAAGTTGAATAAAATATTATTAGAATATAATTTTTATTTTGAAATTTGAAAAAGTTAAATTTTTTATTTTATTTTGTGTGAGAATTTGAAAAGTTGTAATGATTAAGATGAGAAGAGATGAGATGAGATGAGTTGAGATGAGTTGAGAGGAGTTGTGAAAATAAACTAAGTCTAAAGTTCATTTACGCCTTGGTGGGTTAGCCTTAGAAAGACTTGGCTCAAGTGTGAGGAAGGCATAAAGCCTTTTGGGCCTAACTTTGTGTTAGCTTTGACCCAAAGCTCATTTACGTTAAGGCAAGCCTTCCAAGCCCCTTTGTTGTGGATCTTGAGGCCTCTCATGACCTCTTAAAAATCTGGACCTAAAGCCTCCCATCAGCCCACACCCAAAGCCAATCAATCATGCAACTCACTTTCATGGCCTTTTTAAGCCCAACAAGGCCCAAAGCCTTGTCTTGTATTTTCACACTTCTAATTGAAGCCCACATGCCCCATACCATTGGTTTACTCAAGCCCACATTGTGCCCCACACCCCTAAGGAATTCTTTGGACCCAAAATGAAGTTTTGAACTTAGGTTAAGAGCATTGATCAACTTACCCAGATTAGTGATTTCTAAAACCATGTTTTAAGCTTAATTTCCTTTTTAATTATTTCTCACATTTTTAATCTGAAATTTTCTTGTTTTATTATTCAATTTCATCCTTCTTATATTATATTAGAACCCTAGATAAATCTCCACACATGTCATTATGGGTAATGACATGTCAAAACCCTAAATCCACACCAATCGGCGCCCATATGTGCCCTTGTGTGCAATTGACTAAACAACCCCTAGCACAAACTTTTTGTGCCTATTTCTCAAGGGAATTATTTTCTTTTAGCACCTCAAAATACCCTTCTCAAGGCAGACCTTGTGATGGACGAAATTGGTTTCAAGAACCGAACCAAAAACCCAAAATCGAATATGCCTAAACACTAGTTGGATAGAAACAAATGGCTTGTGTCTTGGTTGCAATTCTGCTCATGGCTAAGCCACCACCTCATGCCACCTCCCTTCTCCTCCAATCCCCAAGAGCCCCTCTAGTCATCATGGTGAACCTTGACTACTAGCCACCCTAAATAGAGCCAAAACCGATTGGCTTTTTATGCAAAACACCATTTGGCAACCACTATCATTTCACCCTCTTCTTTGAGCTGCCCATGTATGATCACTTGGCAGCCAACCAAGCATCACTCCATCTGAAAAGTCATCAAACTATAGACTTTCAACCTGCAAAAAAATCCAAGAAGATGAGACTAGGTAATAGTAAAAGCTACCCAACTTTTTTTCAAAACCCCTACCCCGCGCTGCCTTGTTTTTATTTTTTTCTTTCTGCACCATGGCAGCCATACACCTACTAGCCTCCTTGAAGCACCTGACTTTATGAGATCATGGTGGTTTCTAGGACACTATTCACTGCACAAGGATGACACACACAACCGGCTTGGTGGCAGTCATTACCCACCGCCCACTTCACCCAATCACCATGAACCATGGCCGGCATCCCCTCCCCTCTTGAGCACTATAAAAACCCCCTCAACCCGCTCACTTCCTCCACACCTATTCTCCAAGCTTCTCTTGATTTCTTGAGAGCTCTTCTCCCCTTAGTGTGCAAGAGAGTGTAAACTGAGTGTTCTTCAAAAGTTTGTTGAGAGTTCTTGTGTTGGGAGCTTTATAGGGCCATGAAAATTGTAATTTTTTTGGCCTAGATCTTAGTTTACATGTCAAGTTGTGCTAAGTGTTGAAGTGAATTTTGGTTGAGCTTAGAAAAGGTTACCATGCTTAATTCAAAACCTTGTTCATTAAGGATGGATTAAGTGTTTAAATTATTTTAAGTAAAATTTTTAGCTATGGCATGTCTTAGCATATTTTTATATGATATATTAATGTCTTAGAATGATCATTGAAGTCTTGATTTTGAGATTAGAAGCATGCCATGATAGGTTTTAATTCTATCTTGTGTTCATCAATGCATGCAAGATTTGATTAATTCATGCTTAACTTATGGAGTTTTGATTTATTTCACCTAGGTTTGAAATATGAGCATTTAGAAAACTTTGTGATTGGGATAAGAAGGGAAATGTATGATTTAAATCCAGTTTTTGAAACTTTTCTTGATGAAAAAGTAAGCAACAATATGCATTCTGAAATTGAGTACATGAGATTTTCGTAGAAGTTTTAAATAGCTGGCTTTAGTTCCTCATACACTATTTTGTTTAGATATACATATAGGATAAGATTGATTTAGTTTACAAGCCTTGGTTTTCGGATTCTTTTAAACCGCAAACTCTTTTGGCATAAGGTACTTCTCGGCCATGAATAAGAGTAGAGTTGCAAAGTTTAGGGAAACTTCTTCCTAAAAAGGTAATCAATAGTATGCATTCTAAAATTGAGTGGATGATATTTTCACAGAACTAACAAACGATGTTGTCCATAATAAAATAGTAGTGCAAATTTTCATAGATATGTAATTGTATGGAAACCAGAGATTCACATACATAGACTCTGAACGATAGGAACTAAGAGCATATAAATTGAGTAGCGCTATATTTGTATGCGATGTAGTGGACTATGATATTGATTCTAATTTCTAAACTTATGTAGTTGGATAAGAGGCTTGCATTGCAATACCACATAGGCCTTCCTCTGCATCAACATCTCTTTGCATCCTTATGTACCCTTCTTCACCCCATTCAGTACCCCATGAGTTCTTCACCAACCAATACTTGGTCCCGTCATTAGTGATCCCATAACCAACATTGGTAACACCATGGTCTAGGCTAGTGCCACACTCTCCTATAAAAATACCACTTGAATAAAATTGAATCAGAGCCTCCAGCATGTATGGCAACAGAAATTGGTTGATGAGCTACGGCCTTAAGAAGTGCCTTTTTATTATTGGCCGGCACATCTTCATAACCATTTATCTTGGCTGCATGGTTGGCTTCTCCCTTTGTATTACAGGTTCCATCAACACCCTTGTAAGGATAGTTGGCTTCTGTAGTGAGGCCTTGATTATGTTGGATGAACTGGAATGCATTGTCCATCAAACCACCACCACAACCTTGATCAATTCCTTTAATGTAACAGTCAACCAACTCTTGCTCAGACAAAGAGATTAATTGACCAGTTGATAGCTTAGTAATTCCTTCCATGGCTGCTACTACTGAAAATGCCCAGCAACATCCTACATTTCATCACAAGAAAGGGTTAAAAATCTTACAACGAGCACAATTCATTTAAAAATTAGACATTTACCACATTGGCCTTGGTCTTTGATGGGTGTTACACAACTCCTTTCTTTCTCCAGTCCATTGTAGAAGGCAACACAGTTGCATTTTCATATTTGAAAGAAGAAATCTTTGTTGAGCATTCATGCCCCATGAATCTATATCGCGTCGCTATGAACTCTTTATTTGTAAGATCTACAAAGTGGTTGATTCCCAACTTGTATGGTTTGGTTCCTGCACCATTAAATGATTCTATGTATGCAACTTTCTCTTTGAATATTTTGAAACGCTTCTCTTTCTCATAATTATTCTCATATACACGTCCATAATGAGCCATCCATTGCTCGTACTTCTCATCCATTGCTACATCTTGGAGGGTGCGAGCAGCAGCTTGAGAAGCCAAAGCTCCCAAAGTGAGGATCAAAGCTAAAGATGTAACACCCGGGCCAAAAAAAGTTTTTTTTTTCGACTGTATATAAATTTTTATTGAACTTTAAACTTTGGTTAAAATCTTTTATTAGACCAAGTGAAATTTTTTATTTTATTTTATTTTATTATTTGAGTATTGGCACCAGAATTTACTAGACGGATTGGATTTTTTATTTATTTATTTTTTAAGTAAGAGACCCATATTCTCTAAAACTGAGAGACCCATCGTCCAAATCTTTTTAGAAACTTCCCCACCATGCCATATACTCTTCCATCCCATACGGTTCATGATAAGGCGTCTTTATATACCCGCATATTCATGCAAACTTTCAGTCTTTTTTTCCCTTCCCTTTCTAGGGTTTTCACATCACATATATATACACATATATTAGCCCATGCATAAAGAAACTGCCTTTGTGATGTTCGCTGCCACCAGCCACTTCCCTTAGCCTCCTGTCGCACGAATCAACAACCTCCAAGGGACGCCACCATCCAACCACCTCGTAAGCCCCAACTCCTCCACGCACGACCAATGCAACACCCCTGTTTAGCCACCGTGTGAAACTGCCCACCTCCATGCACAGCATCTAGCGACGCTGACCAGCATGCCGAGGTCTCCCACGCACGTCGAAAGCCACCAAGCCACACTTTAAACCTCCATTGCTCTGCCCTGCACCGTACCCCACACGTAGCCGCCCAACGTAGAAGCTCTGTCACACGCATCACCGAAGCACCCCTATTTTTGCATCTCAAAATAAAGCACCACTCAACCCTTTCGATGCTGCTAGCCATGGCAAGGGAAGTCCAGCGATGCTGATGCCTAACAACTCCGTGATCTGCTGCCGCCCCAATCACCTTGTCGCCGTCTCTTGTTGCCTCGGTGAGTATCTCGCACGGTATCCCTCTCACCATGTTTCATCTCTCTGGTGTCTCTCTCTCTCACTCATCTCGCTCTCTTTCTCTCAGTGCGCGGCTGTTGGAACAGCCACCTTCCACCGCAACCCAACTCCGCCGTGACCTCTTTCCCCCACGGTGTCGCTGCCTCTTAGTTTTCCTTGGGTAAGTGCGGCAGCCTCACATCTTGGTCTTCTGTCTTTGTGGTAGTTTACTTTACTTAAAAAGGAAATATTTTTGTCTCGGTTAACCTAATAGATGAGATGTAATATTACCATTTTGCCCCTTAGTATGATGTTTCCAGATATATTATTTCAGATGTTTAGCTTAATGGATTTTATATTTTAATGAGTTGATTATGTATATTGGGTTTGAAATCATGAGTTTTATATTACGTGCAGTAACTTTTTTTTATTTGGACGTAGACGTATGGACTTATAGTACTAAGTCAGTATACTGATGCTTTTAACAGAGTAATTATAAGTTGATCATGTTTTAGTTTTTATATATTAAACTCATTTTGTATTAGTTTTGCTTAAAATACAGATTAAATAAATATTAGTATTAATATTTTTTTTCAGAAATATATAGTAGTGCAAGATTTTTATTTTGAACTCTTTAAAGAGAAACTAATTAGTCTATTTTTATTAAATGAAATATTTGTTCTCCTACTTTAATCAGTTTTGTTTTAATGAGTCTTTAAACCAAAAATGTATTTTATGGCATAATTGTATTTATTATTAATTTTATTATGCAATTTTAGAAATATTCCGAGTTTAATAGGTATGTGGATATTGAGGAATTTAGGAAGTGATGATATTTTATAATTAAGAGAAATTTTAGGTTTTTGACGAATTAAAATAGACATTTCAGGTTTAAGTATTAAAATACGTGTTCGATTGAAAATTTATGGGAGTTACATGACATTTTTTATAGGTGACGATTGATTTTCGTTCGGTACTGCTGTGGAAAATTTTGATAAGTTAAGAAGTCCAGGTAAATGAGGTTCCTATGCTAGACTTTGCATAAAATAAAAAAAAACGAGGTTGCTTTTGAAAATATGCATGTTTGTTTTGAAAAGAAATCAGAAAACAACCTCATATATGTGTTCTGTATATATAACTGTATAAGAGAAAGTATTTTCTGTCATGACTGGTGTAGACATGAACTAATTTTCATTCTGTTTTTTATCATGCAAAAAGAGCAAATATGAAAATCTAAAAGTTTTTGTTGTGAATAAATGAAAATGCTTTGATTCGGTTTATTTTGAACATGTGAAATTATCTAAAGATGCTCAGTTTTTAGCTTTTGATATGAAGTGGCATCTGAAAAATATTGGCATGAGATTCTGATTCTGTATTCTGATTAGGTCTGATTATGATGTTCTATTCGACGTTCTGTTACGACCCAGCCACAGGTGATAATAGTGGCATACGGCTCAACCACGGGTTATAATAGTAGATAGGACCCTTCCACGGGTTATAATGATGGTTTATAACCCTACCACGAGGGTTAAATATGGTATATGACCCAATCACGGGTTATAATAGTGGATACGACCCTTCCACAGGTTATAATAGTGGTTTATAACCCTACCACGGGGTTAAACATGGTATATGGCCCAACCACGGGTTATAATAGTGGATATGGCCCTTCCACGAGTTATAATGGTGGTTTATAACCCTACCACGTGAGTTAAACATAGTATATGTCCCAATGTGATGCTCTGATTGATGAAGATGAGGTCTCGGATTTTGATATGCCAAATGATTTTTGAATAAGAATGTTTTTCTGAAAATTTCGCTCTGATATTTTTGTAACGTGTTTTGATATTTGCATTCTGAAAGTAAATGTTTCTGTTTCTGCATTCTGAAGGTAAACATTTTGTTTTGCATTCTGAATTCTGAAAATGCTCATGTTGACATATTAGTATATGTCCTCTGTTTACTGAGTTGTTGATAACTCACCCTTTATCTCCAAATATTTTTCAGATAATTTTGATGGTTCAGCTGGAGAACAAGAGTAGGAAATTTTAGTAAGGTGCGATGATCGTGGTGGAATAAATTCCAGAGGGTACAAGTTTAATGGAGAGTCTTTTTTAGTAAGTTTATGATTTTTGAATTTTGAATAAATGGATTTGTACTTTTTGGGAATATTTGAGTATTTAAATATGTTATGGAAGTTGGATTTCAATTACAAGAAATAACTATCCGGACCTCCGGGGATGGGGCGTTACAAAAGAAATGCACTGACAATGGTTAGTCAACCCAATGATTTGTACGGGTTGTAGCTAAGATTTGATGAATTGGATGAGTGATTGGCATGCATGCTCAAGTGGATTATATAGAGATAATCCTGCTTGGATTGCATACTAATCTATGGTAACACTTGAGGAGGGACTTGTTCATCATCGTGCTCGAGAGAATTTCTTGATTTAGATCCATATATAAAACTATCTAATTTGGTTTTTTTCAATTGCGGTTTTGTAGTTTCTTGTTACTTGTCTCTTTATGATCAATTGGTCTATATTTATAAGGTTCAAATCATAAATGGATATGTGCTTTGGTTGATAGCAAGTGGTTTAGTATTTTGTAGTAGTACTTGGGGCTTTCCCCAATCAAATTTAAGCAAATGGTCTCGGCGCCGCAACGTTCCGTTTATATATATATATAAAAGAAAACTTGCAACACAAATTGACGCAACATTGGATAAACGATGTTTGACAATTAGTATTCAATACACATGGATAATTTATCTATTGTCGGATGTCAACATCATTCTAAAACTCTGGACTTACTCTATTATTAAAAAAATAATGGACTCCTAGTCCACCTTAACATCAGCATATTGGAGGCTCGAATCTAGGAATTCGAGTATCTTTCAACTTCATGTGCAAAAGTCTTATATTGTTTAAATCCCCTATGATTTGGTTATGTTTGTTCTCTCTGTATTGGCCTTAATGTGATAGGAAAGACTGGAAGAATATGTATGAGATATGATATAATATATATAATAAATGAACCTTTCCATCTAAAATGTATAACTTCTATAATAATTGGTGGATATTCAGAATTTGGTAGTATATAATTCCTAGCATATGGGCTACGTACAAACATCCAGATTTATTTTACAAGGTTTGACCAAAAATTACGATATCCCCAAATATTCGCTAAAATGGGATAGACTACTTTAGGAAGATCCACTACAACACAATTTGTCTTTTGTGATAGAGGAAACTGTCACCAAAAATTACCAAAACGTCACTAAAGATATTTGGTGACGATTTGAAACTGTCACCACGACCGTCACCTAATGTGCGTCACAGAAAACAATTGGTGACGGTTTACTGTTGAACCGTCACTAAAAATATTTTTAGTGACGGTTGGAGGTGTTCCGTTTAAATGAACATTCGAACGTTACCTTTTTTTGTGACAGTTGAGAACTGTCACATAAAGTAACGTTCGGACGTCAAATTGAACGTTCGAACGGAAACCCGACCAATTGGCGTTCAAATGAGAGAATTTGACGTTCATTGATTATAATTCAAATGTATCATATTTTCATTCTAACATTTATGCGTCTAAACGTTCATTATAATAAACATTCAAATTTTCGTTCGAATGTTAACGAACCAATGTTCAAACGTAACGGGTTAAACGTTCGGACATTATTTCGAAAATAAACGAAGGAGCGTTCGAATGCAGGTGGTATGTTCGGAGGTTTGTTCGAATGTTAATCATTTAATCGTTCGAAAGTTTTGTTCGTTTGAGTGTGAGTATGTTCGAACGTAGAGGCCTACGTTCGAATGTTACTATACAATTTTATGTATTCACGTTCGAACGTTGGTTATGTGAACCAACGTTTGAACGTTTTTAATTTACATTTGAATGTACATATCAGAAATACTAATTTCATAAAATTTAAAAACATACCAATTGTATCATTTTACATACCATCAATTAACAAATAACAATGTCTTATAAAATTTTAAAATTAGATATTAAAACTAGCCACCAATACTGATAAAATTTATTTCTTCTTTTTCTCTCGCCCACCGTGATTCTGTTGCAACGACATAACACGCTCCATTTGCACCATCATCTCCCGTTGCACTTGCTCTTAGACTTCACTGCGTATTCTTTCCTCCTGGTCTCTCTGTTGGTCCTACAAACGCGTCTCTAAATGAGACTATCGTTCTAAGAGAGACTCTAACTCTTGTTGTCTCGACCTCATATACTTATTCTCACGTGCAGCTTCTAAATCTTTGGTAAGATTATTAATTTGTGAAGTCGATGAGATTGAGGAGGATGAACATCTATGCTTAATAGATCGTCCCAAACCTCTTGCCATACTAGACTACGGCCCGAGCACTTGCGTGAATATGTCTATGTCACTAGGAGAGGATTCCCCAGAAGCCGACTGCATCTCCATCATCTTTTCCTGCAATTTGAAAGGTAATGATCGTTAATGAGTAATGTATTAAAAGAAATAGAAATAAAAAATAAATTATTCACATGTTACATAATTTATTTAACAAAATTAACATTGCTTACATAATTATCTGTAGTGACAGGATCCATCCACTCACTATGCTCATTAGTGTGAGCAACAGAATAGACATGAATGAGAAAAAAGTTTTCAGGATCATCACATTTCTAACAAAGCGACATACGCAATTTTAAAAAGATAATATTAGTAATTAAATAAAAGAATATCAGAAAAATAAATGAATTCTATAATTTTTTAATTACCATTTTTTCAGCAAGACGGTGGAATGACCTTGAACGCACCATGGTGGACAGTCAGAGCGAATCTATTCTTTGCATTTGTAGAATTCAAGTACTACAAAATATATTAAGAATGTTAATTGTAATATATATACATATAATATATAGAAAAAATATGAATGTAAATAATTAAAATATATAAATGTAAAATACCTGATAATATGGAGATGCGAAAAGATCACAATACTTTCTCCAATTATCTAACTTCATCTGCTGGAAAGGAGACTGCACATCCTCTTCTAACGTCTCAAATTTCTTGAAGTGGTCATAACATCGTCCCTTGTGACGTCGGAATAGTGTAGCCATCAACTCATTCATGGTTCTCAAATCCTCGCTACGGCCAAAGTCGAGGTCGAATTCATCTTAACAAGTGAATCAGGTAAAAAATATGATATACTGATCTAGGTGGGAAAAATGTACTCTCAAAGTAAACTCACCAGCACACGACTTCGAATGTGCTCCTTAATCTCAGCCGGAACATCTCGCCATGAGTGCACATAAAATGGAGCATAAGCTCGAACTACTGTGCCAATATAGGAGGAAAGTGCTACTGCACTATCATCCACTCCTCCAGTGGAATTATCAGGAATGGTGATCTTGAGTTTTCCGTGCCTTCTACTTTTCTCAAGAGAGATGCCACGTGTATAGCCACAACTGCGACGTGCAGATGCATCAACTACATGATAATAGATAGTATAATTATAGTTACATAGTTATTGAGACAAAAATATTAACTATATAATTAATTTATCAACGACAATATTTCCTTACTGGTAGTTGTCGATTGACTGTTATTCTCTTACGTGTTAACTTGATCTTCAGGAGTGGATTCCTCGAGTGCGGAGTCCTCAATGGGTTCGGGACTTGGACTTGGCGGAGGCACATTTCTTCGTTGTCGTTTTGGCAGCATTATTGAAAATAATTAATAATATCAAAGAAAATTAATTAGAAAAAATTATGAAAATTCAAGATATTTTATAGTCACCTATATGAATAAAATATTTAGTACTTTTATTCTTCATCTTCATATGTATTTTTCATGCTTGTTTCAGAATCTTCCTCAATAACATATTTATCATCATCATGCACCTCTTCTTAGGGGTGTAAATTTAAACCGGGAAATTGGAAACCCGATCCAGACCGAACCGAACCGGTTGGTCCGATTTTGAACCAGTCCGGTCTAGAACCGGTTCCTATTTTATGAAAACCGGCCGGATCCAGTCCGGTTCCGTAGTTTTCGGGACCGGACCGAACCGGTTGGAAAAAAATATATATAAAAATTAATTTTATATACTATACAAACTATTTATATATATAATATATAATTATATGTTAAATTTTTATATATAATATACATAATTATATATCATATATGAAAAAAATTTCATATTATAATTTATAAATAATAACATAAAATGTTAATCTTAAATATGAACATTTGTAATTTATTTGATCATATGTTATTAATATAATTATATATATGATAATATTGTTATAATTTATAAAATTAAAGTTTAATCTTAAAGATGAAAATTTAATTGATCATATGCTTTAAGCATAATTTATATATTAAATTATTAATAACATTTTATAATAAGAAGTAACACTTTATTATATGTTTTTTACAGTTAAAAAAAAACTGAAAAATCGGACCGGACCGGACCAGACCAGAAACCGGTACAATCGGAGTTACCGATTTAAGAGGGTAATCGAGGCGTAATCGGTTTTGAAAAATACAAAACCAGTACATACCTGTTCGGTCCTAGATTTTGTCAAAAACCAGACCGGTTACACCCCTACCTCTTCTTCATCCTCTTTATCCACCTCCTTGCCGGATTCTGATTCTGATTCTTCTTCTTCTTCTTCTTGTGAAGAATATGTTCACAACTTTTCGATCATGAGTAGATACGTGAGAGAATGATCTTGAAGAAATTCCTAAATTTTAGTCTAATTGCTTGACTGTCATAGACTCTTCAGTCCTGACAACTCTCAATGTAACGCCCCATCCACGAGGGTCCGGAGAGTTAACTCATGTCACTTAAAAATCATTTTTCTTTCACATAGTACATACTCCAATCATCTGAAAAAGATGGTGGAGATAAGGGGTGAGTTATCAACAACTCAGTAAGCAGAGAACATATACTAGTATGTAAACATGAGCCTTTTAAGAAAGTTCAGTATGCAGAAACAAAAACATTTGATTTTTATATGCAGATCTCATAAAAACGTATTATCGGAAAATCAGAGCGACTTTTCAATATTTTCATACTCAAAATCAACAATTCGTATTTAAGGATCCATTTCACATTCAGAAACGCTTTGGCATAACATAACTGAACATCTTTATCTTATCATATCATATCATATACCATGTTTAACCCTCGTGGTAGGGTTGTGCTATCCCCGGTGGCCAAACCAGGCAGTATCATGTGGTGTACTTCTCCTTTTTCAATCTCGGAGCCCCGAGTGTGCACACAGGAAAGAACACGTAAAAAGACCACTTTGTTTCAAAGTGGGTGCACTCATATCATATCATGGTGGTACCAACCATATCACGTGAACAGTATCATCATATCAGAACCATATTCAGAACAGATAAGTATGCCAAAGTTTTATCATATCCATATCCATATCATATCAAAACACGTGCGAAACATATTCATATCATTTCTATTTGATCAAAAACAGATCCAGATCATTTCATATCACATGCATAAAATTTCAAGGATATCATATTCGCTCTTTTGCATATTTCAGAAACATGTCAAATATTGCTCATGTCTATGCATTTCATGTCAAAAACATTTATTTTCTCTTTCATATGTATCTCTTGAGGGAATGCAAAACATATACTGAGGTTGTTTTTCACTTTTTCTTTTTAAAACAACATGCACATTTTTACAAACCAACCTCAGTTCATTTCTTTTTATGCAAATCTAGCATAGGAACTCCGCTTACCTGGACGACTTAACCTTTCCAAAATTTTCCTCAAAAATGTCGAGCCGACAATAGATCGTCACCTTTAAAAATAATGACGTAATTTTCGTAAGTTTACAATCAATCACGTATTTCGATATTTAAGCCTAGACTTCAGAATTAACCTATTTTAATTCCTCAAAACTTAAAACCCTCGTAATTCTAAAAATATGTCATCACTTTCTAAAATCATCAATATCCGCCACAACCCATGTCATACACGAAACACCAATATTTAAACCCGAATAGCCAACAAATCTCATAGTCTAAACCAATCATACTAACAACTCCATCACCCAATCCAATCAACCCCGTTACTCCTCGGACTCAGTCCGGCAAAACCAATCAGCAATTAAATACAGTGTAATGTGCTAGTGCAAAAATACATTAAATTCACGAGAATTCTTAGGAAAATACTTACAGTACTATATAATAATTTCTGGAGGATCACGGAGGCGCAAGAAGTGGAAAAACAGCTGCAGAACAGTGCAAAATACACTGTGGCCGTGGGTCACAGATACCCACTTTTCAACGGGTGCAAACGAAGACCAAATATTGATAGGGTAGGGCCTAGGGATGTCGGTGAAACTAGTGGTGGTGGTGGTTGGCCGTGGGTGGCGGCGCAAAGGGTGGTTGAAGTGCAAAAATACCCAAAACGAAAATGGAGTTGGATGTGCTTCACCGGTGACGGATCGGAGGTAGGGTTGAGTCCAAAGGGTTGCTAGGAGGTTGAGGATGAAGTGGTGTGAAGATGGTGGCCGGAGGTGGCGCGACGGCGGCGCTAGAGCGAAAGTGGCGCCGCGGCTTTGAAGGGATGCTGGTGGTTAACGGCGGCGCAAGGGAGGCTGAGATCGGAGGGGTGGCTTCGTCGGCGGCTGGGGAAGACGGTGGGCCGGGCGGTGTCGACCAACGCCGGCTCACGGCGGCGCTGGGAGGGGAGAATGAAAATGACGAGAGAGAGAGAGAGAGAGAGAGAGAGAGAGAGAGAGAGAGAGAGAGAGAGAGAGAGATTGAGCTGGAGAAGACCTGAAGAAGAAGAGAAAAGAAAAAAGAAAAGAAAGAAAAAGGAAAAAGAAAAAGGAGAGAAAGAAAAAAATGTAGGGAAAGAAATGAGGTCCAATCCTCACATCTTGGGTCACGAAAATGATCGAACGGAAACGATTTTAAAACAGCTAGTGAAATAAAATATTTCAAACACAGTGATTAACATGAAAATAAATAATTAAATCCAATAATAAGTTAATTTGATTCGAGAATAAATTTAAACACATAACAATAATTAATTTAAAGAAAGCACTTCGAAAATAATTTTCGTAAACTAAAAATCATAAAAATAACTCAATTAAAATCCAATAATTTTAAAATAAGAGAATAAAATTTTGAATCCATAAAAATAATTCCTTCAGTAAAAATACACTAAAATACGGGATATTACACTCAAGGTCGTAGTTGTCAAGACCGGAGGAGAGTTGTCAAGGCCGGAGAGACTTTGATAATCAAGCAAATTGATAGACATTTCTTCAAGATCATTCTCCGTCGTTGTTATTATATAATTGTTATATATAATTTTAAAGGTTATTATATAATTTTAATTATTATCATTCCTAAATTATAATTTTAATTGTTATACTTAATTGAGTGAGTTATTTATTTATATAGAAAATAAGTATATAATTTTTATATAAGCATTTATTTGATCATTATTTACTTACTCTCTAGTTTATTTTAAATAAGTATATTTATTTATTCCAACTTTACTTATTTGGTAGGTTCAAAACTTTTTTATTGAATAGTATTTTACTTTCTTTATATATATATATATATATATTTAATAATATAATGATTTGGAACCTCACAATGGTAAGAATATTTAATGGACGGTTTATTAATAATAGTTATTATATATATATTATACTTTATATATAGTTAAGTTATATACCTTTTTTTCTTTTTTTTTAAGTTAAGTTTTGTACTCATCTTATTCCTAAAGTATCATTTTAATTGTTATACTTAATTGAGTGAGTTATTTATATTTAATAAATAATTATTAATTATAGTTATTATATGTATATACTATACTTTATATATAGTTAAGTCATATACTTTTTTTATATTTTTTAAAATTAAGTTTTATACTATAGTTATAATTTGAATAATAATGATTATTCTGACTAATCATATTCTAACTAAATGGTAAGAATATTAACATATTCCTAAACTTGAGTAAGCAATAAACATGTATTAACAAAACCTTAAGACAATATATTTCTAACCATGTAAACATATTCAAACAAAATTAACAAATAATAATCACAATATTTCAAATCTATATCACAACATATTCACAGTATTCTCACAACAATATTTATACACATATTAATTCATCAATGAATACCATGCATAAACTCACATACTATTCACAAACTATACAAATAATAATCACAATATTTATATAATGTCACACCACGTCTATCAAAAAATACTACAAACATTATGTCTATGTTGTTTGAATTAACAGTGTCACCTTCTAGTAGTGTTATATTGTTAAACTAGAGAGAGATGGAAGATTATGTGAAACAGTTTCATATCAGTACACAACGAGAGATAATGATCTTGAATAAATGTCTAAACTCACAAACTTTAGAGATATAACTAGTACTCACAAATTCAAAAAAACTAATTAATCTAAATGTCATTCATTAGGGAGAGTAATTTGATTCCAATCAATCTATTTAGGAATTTGTACACTAGAACTTTGGGTACAGATTGTAATAATAAAGTATATCGTTTTGGGCTAGTAATAAGAGCTTGTGGTTCTAATGTTGTTTTCATTAGTTTATAATGGATCATATATATATAATATATTATATATTATATTATATATATAATACACAGTATATATAGATACTATAATATACTATATTTTACAATATAATATTATATATAGTATGCCATATGTTATATTATACATTATAATATATAACATATATTAATAATATAATATATTATAGTTAATATTCTGGAAAATAAATTGAGAAACGTTCAAACGTTTCGTGTATATAAACCCAAAACAGAACGGTGAAATGTCATTTTCACAGATTATCTAACTTCGTTCCCGTTTGCACGCCGCCACTACTCCGTCGCCGCCATTGTCAAATTCCGTAACAACCGTCACTAAAAGGTAGGCATTCATTTTTTAATCAAATAACATTTATTTTATTTGAGATTTGAGTTTGGTTTTGTTTAAAATGGGTCAAGTGGTGGCCGGATTCTCAACTCCATTTTTCGGCCACCACGGCTTGCCATTTGCCAAATAGTCACCGTAGAAAAGTTTATTGAAGTGTATACTTCATTTCTATGGTGATGTTTCGTCATTTAGAACCTTATACACAGCCATTCTGTGTCGTAACGTTCGAACGTTTCACCAAGGCATTCGAACATACGACGTTTCAATTACATAGCCGTTAAGGCTTCTACGTTCGAACTTGTATTGTTTTACATTCGAATGTTATTTTTTGAATAATTTATGTCCAAACGTTTAATTATAACGTCCGAACATAATGCTTTTTAAATTTATTTATGCTTCAACGTTCGAACATGTATCCTTTACGTTCACACGTAAAACACATACGTTCGAATGTATAACATAAACGTCTGAACGTAAGTCATTTAAGTTTATTTACTGTATACGTTCGAACGTATATGTTATACGTTCGTACGTATGTGTTTTACGTTTGAACGTAAAGGATACACGTCCGAACATTTTATCTGAACGTTCGAACGTTAACGCAGAATAGTTTTAAAATTAATACAAAAAATGCATTAATGTAAATAATTTTTTTTCCTTTTCTATATTCAGGATATGGCTCATCCTCTACATACTAGGAAACGAGGGAGAGAAGGAGCTACTTAGGACACTGCTCATATCGGCGCTCGTACTGTTATGGTAGAATGAGAGGTCTTGATTAATGAGTTCGACAAACTCATATGGGAGCAGACGAACCTGAGAGATGTTTTCCTTAGTAGAGGCTGGAGAAATATCTGCACATTGAGGAGGCAGGTATACTCCTCAATGGTTCAGGAGTTCTATATGGGGATGTGTGACATGCCTTAGGACGCATCCTCTCACATTGTTACTGTACGCAGTGTTTCCATTGAGATTTCACCAGATATCATCGCCGAGCACCTCGGGATTAGTCGAGGAGTTGAGCACACACTACACCCCTTGAGGATGTAGGTGCTTCTGCATCTTCTACTGGCTGCCCATTTGAGCCAGCATCAGCCAAAGATGCAGACCGGTCGGAGGCCGAGGATACTGGCCTCGAGGCTCGGGATGATGACCGATACGAGGATTTCTACATCCTCATCGGGAGAGACCGCATGCAGATCGAGAGGAAGAACGCCTTCAACCAGATCCATCTGCTACCTTTCTTCCGTAAATTGCACTTTATTGTCGCAACAAACGTGGATCCTGTGGCACATAAAACAACATTTAGTAGTTTTCGGATACAGTTTTTTATACGAATGGCACGTGGAGATCCCATAGATTTGCCACTTCACATCTTTGAGAGGATCCGTTACGAGGAGAGCATCGTCTCCACGGATAATCTCCCATATAGTGTCCTGATCAGCCAGCTATTACTTGCACGGGGAGTGCCAACCCAGGCAGAGGAGCAGGTCAAAGATCAGATGAGCCCCCTCTACATGACCACTCATCGACGTAGCATTGGACATGCGAGGGGACGTCAGCCACCCCCTGTAGAGGATCTAGTTCTTCCGATGCAGCCTGAGCCAGGTCATGTGGGGAGTATTAGTCAGCAGCTGCCGAGCACATCTGCGGGAGATGTGCGGCCTGCTTGGTTTGATGCGGTGATCTCACAGCTGACTGCGCATATCAATCATAAGATCAATCGATCACTCGAGGCTATAGAGGCCTATGTCTCTGAGATCATCCATCGTGTAGGTATCCTCAACAACAAGGTTGATACCTTGACTGAGGAGGTACGGAGTTCGAATTTCGTGAACAACGCTGTCATCTGAGTGTTTTTTAAGAAATTCGATCATATTTTGTATTTTACTTTTATTATATGTAAAGAAAAATATTATTTAATATTTCTATGGTTTTTTAATTTCAATTCTCAATCTTCTTTAATGTTATATTTTTCATCATTAATACTAAATCACTGTACTTTAAATATATATAAACATAAATACATATTTATATATTACAAATTGTGTATGTATAAATATATATAAGTCAATTTTTTAGACTTGTTCACAAATTATGTACTATAAAAATTGCATAATTTTTAAATTAGAGTCATATTTAATTTAAATTTATAATTAACGTTCAAACGTTAGTAATCATTGTTCGAATGTTGGCGCAAAACTTTGCACGTTCGAACGTTAATTCCTAACGTTCGAACGTTGTCGCCAAAACATTTCACGTTCGCACGTAAGTAGCTACAATGTTCGAACATATATGTGACGTTCGAACGTAAATTTCTCATACGTTGGAACATAAAAAAAATCTCATCTTTCTTTAGTGACGGTTTCCAGAAACCGTCACAAAAAAAGGTTTTTTAGTGACGGTTTGGGGACTGTTACAATTTCCCAACCGTCACTAAAAAGTAATTGTGTTGTAGTGATCAATGGTTTAACTTTGGGGACAAAGGTTTCTTTAGATTTTTGGATGAACGTACACCTAAACATAAATTCATCATCAACTTATATCAGATGAATTTCCTCACTAGCCAAACTCAACATACAACATAGACAAACCAAACTGTTATATCGAATTTTGCATATCATGCAAGTAACAAATAATTTATTTTCAATGCTTTCTCATATCTTGCATTGTTGATTTTTTTCTTTATCATAGAAAATACTTAGGACAGATAAATTATATGGGATCTCAATCTTTTCCACAAAGACCGCCAAATTCATAAATCTAAATCTTATTCCTTTCCTTTTGTGGCGTGGGTTGGGTATATCTGAGGGGCAAAGAGGCCTAGCAAAGGGAGAGGGGTTGGACGACCAGTGCGAAGCAGCTGGAAGGGGGTGGCCTGCGACGTCGCTTGGCTGAGCTTAGCGAGAAATTTTCTTATCGCAACAGAAAAAGAGAGATACAGAGAAAGAGCTTGAGAGATCGGTGATGAAGGACGGGATTGAGAGCAAGAGTGGCTTGGGATGGGTTTAGAAGGGTGGAGATCCGACCTATTTATAGGCCATGGAGCTAGGGCACAATGGATGCAACCTAGGCTGCGAGTGGAGGCACGGGACGGTGGGGAAAGTCAAGCGTCACACACGGTCCACAAGTCATATGTCAAGTACATGTCCATGCACGCATTTCATGATGTACCTCTTGTATGCTTGTGTTAACTGTGGTATGTTGTGTGATTATTTGCTGAGATTTTTTGAAATCTCATTTTGGTAGTTTCCACTACCATTCTCTAACTGGAATGATAGAAGTTGTTACAGATATAGAAGACAACAGTCATGACCAAAAGGAAAAGAACAACACCTCCTCCTCCGAAGAGGATCGTGCCTAAGATGACTACAAGTCGACCTAAGCCCTCCGTGATGGCCCAAGTTTGTCTAAATATGGCCCATAGAATTCATTCTTGGTTGCCATGGCATTTTAAGAGCCTTAGTTACCTTGGAAGGCCTTAGAATCTTTGATTTAGTGATTTGTGCCCAAGAGGGGAGTGACCCTAGATTGCCTTCGGCCCTATTTAGAATCCCAAGCCCAAAACTTAGTCACTAGTGCCATGTGTCATGCTTGTGTTGCACTATGAATCTAGACTTGATAGTGGGTTAAGGGGGAGAGAGAAGTGTAGGGAAACACCAAGAGGTGGCTTACACTCCTACCCTAGAGGACTTGCCACTTGTCAACATGCGAGAAACCTTCTATAAGAATCGAGGGACAAAAGAGACCTAGGAAGGCCAAAGGATTTTTGGCCAGCCCATTTTCCCACACGCCTAGACCATTGTTGGCCTGATTTTGAGTTCCAAGTTAGATTTCTTGGAAATGGAAGCCTAGGGAAGAGAAAGGAGGTTTTTCAGGAAAAGATGCATGGAAAACCGAAAGGGGTACATGGGATTTCAGATTTTTGTCAAAATTTGCCAAGTGTCAAGCATGCGTTAAGCTTGTAGAAGATTAGATGAAGGGACTCTTGTATCAAAGGACAAATATGCCCCTAGGATTTCGGCTACCACATTTCCAATGCACCTATTCACTTGCCACTTGTCATTTGGGTTATTTTTAGACCAATGGCACATGAGGAGTCATCTTGGGATGGAGCAATAAAAGATGAAGCATCAACTTGGGAAGTGGAAGAGAGAGTGGACAGCTAGGGCATGCACACGTCCATGCCACTAGTCATCCATGCCAAAGGTTATTTGTTGGGAAAAGGAAGAGGCATGAGATGTTTTACAAAGGTACCCCTGAAGAGATAATCACTTGCTTAAGAAAAGGAAGGGCATAAAGGTGAAAAAATGGATTTCGGCCAAGGGAGAGAAAACCCTACTCACCACCCCAAGTGGTCCCTTCCCAATACAAATCCAAGTTGAGATTCTAAGAGTCTTTTCGGCAAAAGACAAAAGGGAAGGAGAAAACACTTATGACTTGTCATCCATGCATGGATTTTGGAAACAACCAAAGAGGGAAGTGAGGAGACTACTATAAAAAGGAGGGAGTACACACCTATGAGCTTTTCCCTTGCCATTTTTCAGAATTTGCATAAACTCTCACTCTCTCCACACAATTCTCACATGTTCACTTGAAGATTCTCTCACTTTCTCGTATTTTCTTTGCAACCAAACAAGGAGGATTCCTTTCAAGAGAGTGTTTCGGCACCATCAAGGATAGACAAGGTAAGGATTAGTTTTCTCTTAGTTATGCACACACATGTCACTTTCTCAACCCAAAAATGAGATTCAAATCTCCTAGGACTTCGAGAATGGTGAGACACACACTTTTTCTACCCGTTTTGTTGGAAACTGACTTAGGGTTTTTAAGAAACCCTTGAAGCCGAATAGTGGAGGGAGTTCATCCTCAATGTTTTTGACCACCACATGTATTTCTGTTTTACTTTAGGTTTTGTTTTACTACATGAATGGAATAAAGGGGGTTTTTGACCTAAGAAATCTAAAAGCGGAGTGGTTTAAGATCAAGTGATGCCCTAGAAAACCCTCACACATTCAAGAACACGAAATAGGGTTTTTAGACACTCTTTCTAATGTAGTATATTTGGATTTACAGCTTGCTAGTATTTCTTTACTCGGATTTTTGTAAGTATGCACTCAACTTACTCTTGGTTAATATTTGTATATGATTGTGTAAATCCTTTCATTGTTATGTTTGCTTTGTTTACTATTTCTTTTTTGTTGGTTTGAATATGCTTATATGATCTTGAAATATGAATATTACATGAATGGTATGATTCGGTTTTAAGATGAAAATGGTAAGAATGTCATATGCATGTTTCGGTTTTAAGGAAAACATTGTGGTTGATTTGTGTTACTTGATGATTCGGCTATACCATGTCTTAGAAGTTTTGGATTTTGGCCAAACACCATGATTTTATATTTCGTTTCATTATGCTTTGATTTCTAAGCAAATATGTTTGAAGAATAAGCATGTTTAAGTGATGAATCTTCATGTTTTGCATCTATATGTTTCGGCGAAGGCCCTTTTCCATGGGTTCATGTATATGTTTTGATATCTCATATGGTTTATGTCATCATGCTATGAAATGAACATGTTATGCTTGGTTATTTCATGCACGGCATTTCATATGTCATATGTCAAGTGCAAGTAAGCATGTTATAAGTCTCATGCCACATGCATTTGGGGAAAAGTGTTTTTCAATAAAGTATTTTTAAAGAAAAGGGTTTAAAAGTTTCATCACAATCCCAAGTGCTAGGGCGGGGGACAGGGGAATATCCTAGTGGAACTCCTCTGTCCACTCTGGAGTGTTTAAGAATGGATTCTTCGACAAAGTATTGACGACGAGCCTCGAATGGATTCTTTTCAAAGACTGCCGGAGCGAGGAAGTGCCTAACGCTAGTGGGTGCATAAGGCACGTAACCCGACGAAGTAAGGTCGAGTTAAAATAAGTCTTTGTTTATGACGTATTCATCACGGTGTACGGACTGTAGATGGTGCGGTAACTAGCAAGAGCATGCGGTGCTAAGGGCAATCGTGTTGTGTCCACCCTCTGAACAAGAATAAGAGATTATGTGATAAGGATCACTTGATGCAAATCTTGTGATATGTTCTAATAAAAAAAGTTCTGATTAAGATCACATGAATAAAGAAAGTTAAGAAGTTTTTCTTAAAAGCTAAGTTTTGTTACAAGTCTTTTGAAAATGGTCAAGTCGTATGTCAAGTACATGTCCATGTATGCATTTCATGATATACCTCTTGTATGCTTGTATTAACTGTAGTTTGTTGGGTGATTACTTGCAGAGATTTCTTGAATCTCATTGTATTAGTTTCCACTACCATTCCCCAACCGGAACGGTAGAAGTTGTTACAGGTACCCCGGACACCCAAGAAACATGAACCTAGACCATTCCTTGATAGAGGACGAGTATACTGTTTAGGCTCGTCATGACTATACATGTAACGACCCGATCCTATATTTATTATTTTTTTTTTGGAATAAAATTTGAATAATTTTATTAAGCTCAATAAATGAGTTAAAGCCCATTAGAAAATTTATCGGATAGATTATTTTTTTATTTAAGGCTTCATCATTATTATTAATATTAATATTATTATTGTTATTTTTCTCTCCAAATTCATGAGTCATTTTCATAATAAAACTCCTCCTTACCATATTTTTTTTTCTTCTATAAATTTCAAACAATCCACTAACATGCACATGCACGTCTCTCCCTTTGTTTTCTCTAGGGTTTTCCACCATGCCTTTTATATACATACAATAATCTTCTTGTTGATAACTATCAAATTATGTTTGCCGCAATAGCCCTCCATCACCTAGACTCCTCACTTTGGTAGATTTCTATTCATGCACGGTTTAGTTGATGTCCGTCTATCACTGCATACACAACTTTATTGCTTCTGTTTCCTCCGCATGCACGTCTAGTCATCTCACTCATTGCACGTCTATTTCCCTAGGTTTTATTTTGAACGTTCTCCTTCACCGTTCTCTATCACCTATATATATGTATATATGTATATATGTATATACATTTAATCTCCTCAACGCCGCTGCCAGTCCTCACCCCGTAAGTCACGAACACACAACCGCCCACCACCTCATCACATGCAAATCCCACTGTTGCAAACCACCTGCATGGCGGAAGCCCGTGCGTTAGCACTGCCCAGCCCCACGTTTAGTTTCGCAACATGGCTACCCCGCAGCACCACCTTGCCGAAGCCAAGCAAACCACGTCTTAGCTCCTCCCTCTTGCCACCCCGTAGCCAAGCTAGCAGAACCACTGCACGCCTGCCCTCGGAAAAGCCATCAAGCCGCTGCCATCCTCCCCTGTTTTAGCCCCTCGAAATAGAGCATCCTCACTCAAACCGAGAACCACGTTCTGCACTGCTGGGCCGCAACGCCACCGTTAGCAGCAATAGACGGTGCTGGGGATCTAGCCTCCACCGCCCAGCGACGCCCAGTGCCACCACCCGAAGCTCCCATGCACGCTGCATGGTGCGTAAACTTTCCCCCCGTAATCTCTCTAAGATTCAGTTTCTCTCTCTCTTTCATAACTCTCTCTCACTTTTCGTCTCTCTCTTAGAGCTTTGTCGCCGCACTCGCCACCCTCTCCTTAGCCCCCGCTTCGTCGCACGCTACCTCCCTCTGTAAGAATATCACACGGCTGGAGAAGAATACACCTACTGTTAGTATAAATCCCTAAGCCTTATATCGGTTTCAACTATAGGGGTAGATTTTTATTTTTAATTACATATTTGTCCTTAGTTATACGCCAAACGGCATACCTATTGAACTTATATTTTATTTTGAGTTTTAATGTTTACGTAGGCTCTTATCTACGGGTTAAGTCTTTTTGTTACAAAGATTAACAGTTTAGAATAATTCAGTGTTATGAAGATTTTAGGTTTAGAAAATATAGGATATTTTTAATAGTTTAGATTTTCAATAAAATCACTTGTTTAATTAGAAATTTATGCAAGATACGTGTTTATTTTATAGGCGACCGATTACGTGCCGAAAATAGTGTTTTAGCATTGCAAGGTAAGTAGCATGATCATATCTTTACACGTATGTACGGTGAACTACTTGTCTTTTTATAAAAGATATTATGCATGTATGTTCATTGGAAGCCTCTTTTTACATACCCAATACATGATAAAATTATGAAAAATCCATGATTTTATGGGAAGTATTATGCATTAAGTTATTTATGACAAATCATGATTTTATGAAATGAGTTATGCATCAACAGATTTATAAAAAGTCATGATTTTATGTGAAAGTTTATGAATATTGATGATCTTATGTGATAATTTATGCATTAAAATAATTATGGGAAGTCATACATGATTTTATGTGAAAGATTATTCATAAAATTATTTATTAAATGCATGATTTTATGTTAGTGTTATTTCATAAAATTCTTTATGAAATGCATGATTTTATGTGAGAGTTATTTCATAAAATTTTCTATGAAAAGTCTTGATTTTATGTGAGGAAACATGTATCACGATATTTATGAAAGAATGCGATTTTATTTGAAATCTATGATACGATATGACAAGTATGTATGCGATTTATGTTGAAATCTATGAAATGACCAGTATGCAAGTATGATTATGATAAGATATGTAACGGCCTATGTTATGATATGAAAACGGTACCTATGTTATGGGCATAGTGCATTGCCAGGTTGTGCATGCTGGTAGTGCACCCAGTATGTCTTCCTTATGTATGGATTCCACAACCGGCGGCCACGGGCGTAATTGAAATCTACTTAGATTCGCTAACCCTAACTCACGGGGGTCAACAGTGGGTAACAGTCTATGATAAGTGAAAGATAAGTTAATGTTCATGTTCATGTTATTTATGAATATAGTTATGAATATGCACGTTTTTTCAAGAAACCTTATGTTTATTATGTTTACTGTATGATGTGTTGCTTATTGAGTATTCGACTCATTTTAGTTTGTTTTCATGTTTTTTAAACCACCTCAGGTGATGAAATTTATGAAGATGAGACTGCAGGACAGGACTTGACCCAGGGAGGCGAGGCAGAGGCCTAGACAGATTATGCTATGACTATTTCTATGGTTTAAGGTTTAAATAAATTATTTTGATAAGCACATGAGACTTTCGTATTTTTAATAAGTACTTCCGCAGACTTTATTTTGGATTTTTAGTAGTTATTGAAGTTTGTTATTTTATGGAATACTTTCGCATCTGGTGTGTTGTTAAAAAGGAAAAGCCTTTATATTTAAGTTTAGTAGTTTCACACTGGCTTTCCAAAAATTCTAGAATGTCTTTTTGGGAAGCAGGGTGTTATAGTAATAAGATAAATCAGTCAGATCAGTCAGTTAATTCAGTTAAATCAGTCATACATAGCATAAGCTTCAGTATGAATAGTCATGAATTTTTTTAAACTCAGCATTAAAGTTGCTATGAAAATCTTATATTTATTACGTTTACGTTGTGATAGATTTCTTACTGAGTCATCGACTCATTTTAGTTTGTTTTCATGTTTTTAACCACCCAGGTGAAGATGATGATTACGAGCAGGCAGGCCAGGAGTAGAAGAAGCATTTATTTTTAGTTCAGACTTTCTGAAATAAAATATATTATTATGACATGAATTCATTCAGTTTATTCATTTAATATTTTTGGGAGACATTTTATTAGACCTTTTCTACAAAATAAAATTCTAATTTCATTTATGAAATTTGGGATCTCTTGTTGGATTTTATTTTTATGAAAAATACGTGACACTCCTAGCCTACGGGAAGGGGGAGTTACAATACTGCTGACGCATTAAAACATACAGCTAAGCTTCTCAGGGAGATTCTAACTAGTATTAGTGAGACCGAAATCGATGCTACGATCTATCAACCATCCAAGAATCTGAAGTTTTGATGGAATATGAACTAGCTGTCTACTTATCTGGAGTGAGCCACGAAGGCCTCGGCTGATGCAAAGGCAATGGCAATGGCAAAGGACTTAGGTTTGGTATCGTCCGAGCCTCAGCAATCCCATGGGGTCTTCTGGTGTCTGTCTCCTGGTGGGATAGTAGTTATGAACCGAACGGGAACCTAAGTTATTTTGTGGGAAAAAAAAGATAGGACTTATGGTTTTAGACCTCACCATTTTGTGGAACTATGTTTTGAGGAGGTCCCGTGTTTTGGGAGATTTAAACTATACTCTATGATTTTGGGATGCTATATCTTTATGATACATGTTTATGTTTTGGGCAATATTGGGATATGATATTAGTACAATGTCATGTGCTTTGCAATTGCTTATCGCATTGCTTAGATTATTCGACCTTTACTATTTTTTCGCTACTATGTTATTACATACTGCTAGTGGTGTTTTAGTCACCTTCCAATCCCAAGCAGGGCTAGGGTGCCACAGCCATCGACCGGAAGATCTCCGGAATATTTGAATTCATTGTGAAATTTAGACTATGTAACAATCAGGATAAAGATTGGACATTGGAAAACCATGTGAAGCTCGAACCCTCTTGAAGAAAGCAGGAACCTAAGTCGCTTTGTGGTAGAAAAGAAAAATAAAAAATAAAAAGGAAGGAACCTATGGTTTAGATCTCAACTTTTGTGGAACTATGTTTTGAGGAGGCCCTGTGTTTTGGGAGATTAAAGCTATTCTCTATGCTTTTGGGATGCTATATCTTTATGATACAAGTTTATGCTTTTGGACAATGTTGGGATATGATATTAGTACGGTGCCATGTGCTTTGCAATTGCTTATCGCATTCCTTAGATTATCCGACCTTTACTATTTTTCGTTGCTACGTTATTGTGTACTGCTAGTATACGTAGGTGCATAGCATATTATCTGTCATATACGAGGGGTGTATAGCCTTGTGTTACATGTGCCGATGTTTCTATCACCGTTCAATCCCAAGCGGGGGGGCTGAGGGTGCCACAAAGCATGGTATCAGAGCAATTACGTCTCTGGGTAAATCCACACAATTTCCTAGGAATGCATGGTACCTTTAACTAGGCTTGAGATCTGTAGTTGTAGGCTTGGATCTTATAGCTATAGGCTTGAATCTAGAGGAAGAAGAAGATATGCCCATAAGATCGCGAGTTCAAGAGAAGAAATGTTATCATTCTCTAAGGAAGGGATTGACCCACGCTGGTTTTGTACATTTTTAGGAGAAGGAAGTCTTGGTTCGAAACTGGCGCGAGAACACATCTCCGAGAGGTGGAGATCAGGAGACTGGGAATCCTCCTCTGGAAGGGGGACATGCTATAGCAGAAGCCATTCGCCAGATGACTGAGGTGGTACATAATCAGATGGAACAAGGACAGAACGCTAGACAAGTACCGCTCAAAGGGGAACAAGGATGTACTTATGAGAAGTTCATGGTGTATAGATACCTAATTTCGTTGGAACGGAAGGACCTTTAAAGGCTAACAAATGGCTTATGGATCTATAAAGAACTTTCGAAGTTAGTGAATGCTCGAAAAAGCAGAAGGTCCAGTACACGGGTCACATGCTTCAAGGAGAAGCTAGAATCTGGTGGAACACTAAATGGCAACTTTTGGCCCAAGAATTGGGAAATCTGACTGCACTCACTTGGGATAGATTTAAGACCGATTTTGATAATCGTTTCTTTCTAGAAACAGCTAAGCAGTAAAAAGCTTTGGCGTTTGCAAGTTTGACCCAAGGGAATATGACGGTTGACCAGTACACTGGTCGTTTTATGGAAATGGGGAGGTTCGCACCTCATTTGATTAGTACCAAGAGGATGCAAGCAAGGAAGTACCAAGACGGTTTGCAACCTTGTACCTGAAACCAAGTAGCATGCCTACAAATAGGAAATTTCCAAGCATATAGGAAAAGAGGATTTCCTTACTCGCCAGGAGGTAGTAAGGGGAAACGAAAGGCCCCTATAACTTCGAGCAAAGGAAAGGGCGTGGTAGTCGGGAAGGCAGCAGAAGCGTGTTTCATATGTGGTCAAACATACCATATGATCTAGGATTGTCCGCAGATTACGCCTGGAGGAGAGTCAACGCCAAGCGCTAAACCCAAGACTGCAGCGAAAGCCAAAGTTTATGCCATTACGCTAGGAGAGGTAGACCTAGAAGCTGATGAGACAGCATATGTGGGAGTGATTACTTGTAACATTTCAAGTTTGCCTTAATTCATAGATAGCTTGTGTTTGGAAATTTTCTGTAATTATAGTTACCTCTTTAGGCAAAGTTAGATTGAAGCAATACGTGGTGTCTGCTTTGTTTGATTCCAGAGCATCAAGATCTTTTATCTTTAGTAAATGCGTACGACAACGTGAGCTCGAGGCTGAGCCAATGTCTTAGAGAGTTTTAGTAGCTATTCCAGACGGGAAAGTAATCGGTTGCACAAGTGTAGTTAAGAATTGCTTGTTGGGAATCGTAGACTTAGTCTTGACGCGGATTTGATTGTCTTCCACTTGATGGAATTCGACCTAATCTTAAGAATGAACAGGTTGTCTAGGCATTATGCCAAGATAGACTATCGAAGTCGGGAAGTGGTATTCGATCTACCTACTCAAGAAAGGATCTGTTATATGGGTGAGATTGTTCAGCTTGATCTGTCTGTGGTAACGGCTGAACAAGTCAAAAAGCGTTTGATGAACGAGGACATCGTTTATCTAGTAATGATGATGGACGTAATGGTAGAACCTAAAGAAATCCAAGGAATTCTTGTGATTGAGGATTTTCCTAGGGTTTTTGCTGATGAACTACCTAGATTACCCCCGAATCGAGCGACGGAATTTGTAATTGAGCTTGAACCGGCCACAGCCCCAGTGCATAAGGCACCCTATCGAATGGCCCCAATGGAGTTGAACGAGCGTAAGGTGCAAATTGAATAGCTTCTAGTGAAGGGTTTTATCTAACCTAGCTCATCATCGTGGGGAGCACCGGTCTTGTTTGTCAAGAAGAAGGATGGGACTCTTGGAAGTGTATCGATTATAGGGAAATGAACAAGGTGAATGTCAAGAATAAATATCCCTTGCCAAGGATAAACGATCTGTTAGATCAATTACAAGGAGCTGCGGTTTCTCAACGATTGATCTACGATATGGATATCACCAACTCAGAATCAGGGAGCAAGACGTCTCTAAGATTTCTTTTTGAACTTGCTATGGACACTTTGAGTTCCTAGTCATGCCTTTTGGATTGACAAACGCCCTTGCAACATTTATGAAACTAATGAATCAGATTTTCTGACAATACTTGGACAGTTTTGTAGTAGTATTCTTAGATGACATATTGATCTACTCCCATGATGAGGAAGAACATGAGAGGCACTTGAGGATTGTACTGGAGATATTACAGGAACATCAGTTGTATTCCAAACTTAGTAAGTGTGAGTTTTGGCTCCACGAAGTGAAATTTTTAGGACATGTCATTTCTAGTAAAGGAGTGGCAGTGGACCCTGCCAAGATTAATGCTGTAACAAAGTGGCAAAGGCCAACTAATGCTCATGAAGTATGTAGTTTCCTCGGTTTAGCAGGATACTACCAAAGGTTTGTAGAAGGGTTTTCTAGACTTTCTAACCCTTTAACGGCACTAACAGGGAAGAATGCTAGATATGTATGGATTGAGCAGTGTGAGAAGAGTTTTCAGGAATTGAAGAAGAGGTTGACTTCAGCCCCAGTATTAGCACTACCAGAACCTCACAAGCCCTAAGTAGTTTATAGTGACGCCTCTAACATGGGTTTGGGATGCGTTCTAATGCAAGAAGGAAATGTTGTCGCTTATGCTTTGTGATCGCTCAAGGATCATGAACAAAATTCTCCTACCCACGACTTGGGGCTGGCAACGATAGTTTTTGCACTAAAGATTTGGAGGCACTATTTGTACGGAGAGAAATGCGAAGTGTACATGGACCACAAAAGTCTCAAGTACCTATTTAGTTAGAAAAATCTGAATATGAGGCAACGGAGATAGGTTGAAACCATTAGTGATTATCAGTGTGAGATTAAATATAACCTAGGCAAGGTTAACGTTGTAGCTGACGCACTTAGCCGCAAAGCTCAGATAGACTTGCCATCTATCTTAGCAAGATTAAGGAATCTGATGATTGAAGATCTGCCGTGAGATGCAATTTTTGTAGTAGTATAAGAGTTTATATCTGTGACTGAAGAAGAAATTCTGGAAGGTCAGCGTAAGGATGAGAAACTGGAGAAGTTTCAACATAAGATTTTGAAATCAGAAGGACCACAACATTTCTTTATTGGAAGGAATGAGATGCTCTTTTATAAGGAGAGGAAAGTGATTCCTAACATCGCTGAGTCGAAGGAAAGATACTAAGGGAGGCTCATTGCACCCCTTACACAACAGACCCTGGCAGCACAAAGATGTACCAAGATTTTAAAGGTCAGTTTTGGTGGGACGGAATTAATAAGGAAGTGGTAGAGTTTGTGGCAAAATGCTACATCTGCCAATTGGTAAAAGCTAAACATTAGAGATCGGCAGGTGAACTACAATCATTGCCTATCCCAGAGTGGAAATGGGAAGATGTGTCAATGGTAATCGGTATGCCAAGGAAGTCTTCAGGAAAGAATTCAATATGGGTTATAGTCGACTGATTGACTAAGAGCGCACATTTTCTACCCATAGCTAACACAGATTCTATGGAAAAACTCTCTCGAGTTTATGTTAAGGAAATCGTCCGAGTGCATGGAGTATCTAAAACCATAGTATCGGA